>JBBPBP010009779.1:37591488-37609632 GCA_037974735.1 Cicer chorassanicum
TCATCCTCCCTAGGCTTATTCTAATCCAATTAGGGTTTTTAACCAATCTTGTGCATCCAATAAGTGATTTTGTGTCATTGGTTGAACATTTAGGTCATTTTCGTCCTCCATAGGCTTATTCTAATCCAATTAAGGTTTTTAACCAATCGTGTGCATCCAATAATTGATTTTGTGTCATTGGTTGAACATTAGGTCATTTTCGTCCATCCTAGGCTTATTATAATCCAATTAGGGTTTTTAACGATTCTTGTGCATCCAATAAGTGATTTTGTGTCATTCGTTGAACATTGAGGTCATTTACGTCCTCCCTAATCTTATTCTAATCCAATTAGGGTTTTTAACTAATCTTGTGCATCCAATAAGTGATTTTGTATCATTCGTTGAACATTTAGTTCATTTACGTACTCCCTTGGCTTATTCTAATCCAATTATGGTTTTTAACCTTTCTTGTGCATCCAATGAGTGATTTTGTGTCATTGGTTGAACATTTAGGTCATTTTTATCCTCCCTAGGCTTATTCTAATCAAATTAGGGTTTTTATCCAATCTTGTGCATCCAATAAGTGATTTTGTGTCATTGGTTAAACATTTAGGTCATTTTCGTCCTCCATAGGCTTATTCTAATCCAATTAAGGTTTTTAACCAATCTTGTGCATCCAATAATTGATTTTGTGTCATTGGTTGAACATTAGGTCATTTTCACGCTCCCTAGGCTTATTATAATCCAATTAGGGATTTTAACCAATCTTGTGCATCCAATAAGTGATTTTATGTCATTCGTTGAACGTTGAAGTCATTTACGTCCTCCCTAGGCTTATTCTAATCCAATTAATGTTTATAACTAATCTTGTGCATCCAATAATTGATTTTGTGTCATTGGTTGAACATTAGGTCATTTTCGTCGTCCCTAGGCTTATTCTAATCCAATTAGGGTTTTTAACCAATCTTGTGCATCCAATAAGTGATTTTGTTTCAATGGTTAAACATTTAGGTCATTTTCATCCTCCCTAGGCTTATTCTAATCCAATTAGGGTTTTTATCCAATCTTGTGCATCCAATAAGTGATTTTGTGTCATTGGTTGAACATTTAGGTCATTTTCGTCCTCCACAGGCTTATTCTAACCAATCTTGTGCATCCAATAATTGATTTTGTGTCATTGGTTGAACATTAGGTCATTTTCGTCCTCCCTAGTCTTAATCTAATCCAATTAGGGTTTTTAACGAATCTTGTGCATCCAATAAGTGATTTTGTATCATTCGTTGAACATTTAGTTCATTTACGTACTCCCTTGGCTTATTCTAATCCAATTATGGGTTTTAACCATTCTTGTGCATCCAATAAGTGATTTTGTGTCATTGGTTGAACATTAAGGTCATTTTCATCCTCCCTAGGCTTATTCTAATCCAATTAGGTTTTTTATCCAATCTTGTGCATCCAATAAGTGATTTTGTGTCATTGGTTGATCATTTAGGTCATTTTCGTCCTCCATAGGCTTATTCTAATCCAATTAAGGTTTTTAACCAATCTTGTGCATCCAATAATTGATTTTGTGTCATTGGTTGAACATTAGGTCATTTTCGTCGTCCCTAGGCTTATTCTAATCCAATTAGGGTTTTTAACCAATCTTGTGCATCAAATAAGTGATTTGGTGTCATTGGTTGAACATTTAGGTCATTTTCATCCTCCCTAGGCTTATTCTAATCCAATTAGGGTTTTTATCCAATCTTGTGCATCCAATAAGTGATTTTGTGTCATTGGTTGAACATTTTGGTCATTTTCATCCTCCATAGGCTTATTCTAATCCAATTAAGGTTTTTAACCAATCTTGTGCATCCAATAATTGATTTTGTGTCATTGGTTGAACATTAGGTCATATTCGTCCTCCCTAGGCTTATTCTAATCCTATTAAGGTTTTTAACCAATCTTGTGCATCCAATAAGTGATTTTGAGTCATTGGTTGAACATTTAGGTCATTTTCGTCCACCCTTGGCTTATTCTAATCCAATTAGGGTTTTTAAAAAATCTTGTGCATCCAATAATTGATTTTGTGTCATTGGTTGAACATTTAGGTCATTTTCGTCCTCCCTAGGCTTATTCTAATCCAATAAGGTTTTTAACCAATCTTGTGCATATAATAATTGATTTTGTCTCATTGGTTGAACATTAGGCCATTTTCGTCCTCCCTAATCTTATTCTAATCCAATTAGAGTTTTTAACCAATCTTGTGCATCCAATAAGTGGTTTTGTATCATTCGTTGAACATTTAGTTCATTTACGTACTCCCTTGGCTTATTCTAATCCAATTATGGTTTTTAACCATTCTTGTGCATCCAATAAGTGATTTTGTGTCATTGGTTGAACATTTAGGTCATTTTCATCCTCCCTAGACTTATTCTACTCCAATTAGGGTTTTTATCCAATCTTGTGCATCCAATAACTGATTTTGTGTCATTGGTTGAACATTTAGGTCATTTTCGTCCTCCATAGGCTTATTCTAATCCAATTAAGGTTTTTAACCAATCTTGTGCATCCAATAATTGATTTTGTGTCATTGGTTGAACATAAGGTCATTTTTGTGCTCCCTAGGCTTATTATAATCCAATTAGGGTTTTTAACCAATCTTGTGCATCCAATAAGTGATTTTGTGTCATTCGTTGAACATTGAGGTCATTTACATCCTCCCTAGGCTTATTCTAATCCAATTAGTGTTTATAACTAATCTTGTGCATCCAATAAGTGATTATGTATCATTCGTTGAACATTTAGTTCATTTACGTACTCCCTTGGCTTATTTTAAACCAAATATGGTTTTTAACCATTCTTGTGCATCCAATAAGTGATTTTGTGTCATTGGTTGAACATTTAGGTCATTTTCATCCTCCCTAGGCTTATTTTAATCCAATTAGGGTTTTTAACCAATCTTGTGCATCCAATAAGTGATTTTGTGTCATTGGTTGAACATTTAGGTCATTTTCGTCCTCCATAGGCTTATTCTAATCCAATTAAGGTTTTTAACCAATCGTGTGCATCCAATAATTGATTTTGTGTCATTGGTTGAACATTAGGTCATTTTCGTCCATCCTAGGCTTATTATAATCCAATTAGGGTTTTTAACGATTCTTGTGCATCCAATAAATGATTTTGTGCCATTCGTTGAACATCGAGGTCATTTACGTCCTCCCTAGGCTTATTCTAATCCAATTAGTGTTTATAACTAATCTTGTGCATCCAATAAGTGATTTGGTGTCATTGGTTGAACATTTAGGTCATTTTCATCCTCCCTAGGCTTATTCTAATCCAATTAGGGTTTTTATCCAATCTTGTGCATCCAATAAGTGATTTTGTGTCATTGGTTGAACATTTAGGTCATTTTCGTCCTCCATAGGCTTATTCTAATCCAATTAAGGTTTTTAACCAATCTTGTGCATCCAATAATTGATTTTGTGTCATTGATTGATCATTAGGTCATATTCGTCCTCCGTAGGCTTATTCTAATCCAATTAGGGTTTTTAACCAGTCTTGTGCATCCAATAAGTGATTTTGAGTCATTGGTTGAACATTTAGGTCATTTTCTTCCACCCTTGGCTTATTCTAATCCAATTAGGGTTTTTAAACAATCTTGTGCATCCAATAATTGATTTTGTGTCATTGGTTGAACATTTAGGTCATTTTCGTCCTCCCTAGGCTTATTCTAATCCAATAAGGTTTTTAACCAATCTTGTGCATCCAATAATTGATTTTGTCTCATTGGTTGAACATTAGGCCATTTTCGTCCTCCCTAATCTTATTCTAATCCAATTAGAGTTTTTAACCAATCTTGTGCATCCAATAAGTGGTTTTGTATCATTCGTTGAACATTTAGTTCATTTACGTACTCCCTTGGCTTATTCTAATCCAATTAGTGTTTATAACTAATCTTGTGCATCCAATAAGTGATTATGTATCATTCGTTGAACATTTAGTTCATTTACGTACTCCCTTGGCTTATTTTAAACCAAATATGGTTTTTAACCATTCTTGTGCATCCAATAAGTGATTTTGTGTCATTGGTTGAACATTTAGGTCATTTTCATCCTGCCTAGGCTTATTCTACTCCAATTAGGGTTTTTATCCAATCTTGTGCATCCAATAAGTGATTTTGTGTCATTGGTTGAACATTTAGGTCATTTTCGTCCTCCATAGGCTTATTCTAATCCAATTAAGGTTTTTAACCAATCTTGTGCATCCAATAATTGATTTTGTGTCATTGGTTGAACATTAGGTCATTTTCGTGCTCCCTAGGCTTATTATAATCCAATTAGGGTTTTTAACCAATCTTGTGCATCCAATAAGTGATTTTGTGTCATTCGTTGAACATTGAGGTCATTTACATCCTCCCTAGGCTTATTCTAATCCAATTAGTGTTTATAACTAATCTTGTGCATCCAATAAGTGATTATGTATCATTCGTTGAACATTTAGTTCATTTACGTACTCCCTTGGCTTATTTTAAACCAAATATGGTTTTTAACCATTCTTGTGCATCCAATAAGTGATTTTGTGTCATTGGTTGAACATTTAGGTCATTTTCATCCTCCCTAGGCTTATTTTAATCCAATTAGGGTTTTTAACCAATCTTGTGCATCCAATAAGTGATTTTGTGTCATTGGTTGAACATTTAGGTCATTTTCGTCCTCCATAGGCTTGTTCTAATCCAATTAAGGTTTTTAACCAATCGTGTGCATCCAATAATTGATTTTGTGTCATTGGTTGAACATTAGGTCATTTTCGTCCATCCTAGGCTTATTATAATCCAATTAGGGTTTTTAACGATTCTTGTGCATCCAATAAGTGATTTTGTGTCATTCGTTGAACATTGAGGTCATTTACGTCCTCCCTAGGCTTATTCTAAATCAATTAGTGTTTATAACTAATCTTGTGCATCCAATAAGTGATTTGGTGTCATTGGTTGAACATTTAGGTCATTTTCATCCTCCCTAGGATTATTCTAATCCAATTAGGGTTTTTATCCAATCTTGTGCATCCAAAAAGTGATTTTGTGTCATTGGTTGAACATTTAGGTCATTTTCGTCCTCCATAGGCTTATTCTAATCCAATTAAGGTTTTTAACCAATCTTGTGCATCCAATAATTGATTTTGTCTCATTGGTTGAACATTAGGCCATTTTCGTCCTCCCTAATCTTATTCTAATCCAATTAGAGTTTTTAACCAATCTTGTGCATCCAATAAGTGGTTTTGTATCATTGGTTGAACATTTAGTTCATTTACGTACTCCCTTGGCTTATTCTAATCCAATTATGGTTTTTAACCATTCTTGTGCATCCAATAAGTGATTTTGTGTCATTGGTTGATCATTTAGGTCATTTTCATCCTCCATAGGCTTATTCTAATCCAATTAAGGTTTTTAACCAATCTTGTGCATCCAATAATTGATTTTGTGTCATTGGTTGAACATTAGGTCATTTTCGTGCTCCCTAGGCTTATTATAATCCAATTAGGGTTTTTAACCAATCTTGTGCATCCAATAAGTGATTTTGTGTCATTCGTTGAACATTGAGGTCATTTACGTCCTCCCTAGGCTTATTCTAATCCAATTAGTGTTTATAACTAATCTTGTGCATCCAATAAGTGATTTTGTATCATTCGTTGAACATTTAGTTCATTTACGTACTCCCTTGGCTTATTCTAAACCAATTATGGTTTTTAACCATTCTTGTGCATCCAATAAGTGATTTTGTGTCATTGGTTGAACATTTAGGTCATTTTTATCCTCCCTAGGCTTATTCTAATCCAATTAGGGTTTTTAACCAATCTTGTGCATCCAATAAGTGATTTTGTGTCATTGGTTGAACATTTAGGTCATTTTCGTCCTCCATAGGCTTATTCTAATCCAATTAAGATTTTTAAC
Source organism: Cicer chorassanicum (assembly GCA_037974735.1). Lineage (NCBI taxonomy): Eukaryota > Viridiplantae > Streptophyta > Magnoliopsida > Fabales > Fabaceae > Cicer > Cicer chorassanicum. The sequence continues at coordinate 37,597,397 of JBBPBP010009779.1, forward strand.
CAATCGTGTGCATCCAATAATTGATTTTGTGTCATTGGTTGAACATTAGATCATTTACGTCCTCCCTAGGCTTATTCTAATCCAATTAGTGTTTATAACTAATCTTGTGCATCCAATAAGTGATTTTGTATCATTCGTTGAACATTTAGTTCATTTACGTACTCCCTTGGCTTATTCTAAACCAATTATGGTTTTTAACCATTCTTGTGCATCCAATAAGTGATTTTGTGTCATTGGTTGAACATTTAGGTCATTTTTATCCTCCCTAGGCTTATTCTAATCCAATTAGGGTTTTTAACCAATCTTGTGCATCCAATAAGTGATTTTGTGTCATTGGTTGAACATTTAGGTCATTTTCGTCCTCCATAGGCTTATTCTAATCCAATTAAGGTTTTTAACCAATCTTGTGCATCCAATAATTGATTTTGTGTCATTGGTTGAACATTAGGTCATTTTCGTCCTCCCTAGTCTTATTCTAATCCAATTAGGGTTTTTAACCAATCTTGTGCATCCAATAAGTGATTTTGTATCATTCGTTGAACATTTAGTTCATTTACGTACTCCCTTGGCTTATTCTAATCCAATTATGGGTTTTAACCATTCTTGTGCATCCAATAAGTGATTTTGTGTCAATTGTTGAACATTTAGGTCATTTTCATCCTCCCTAGGCTTATTCTAATCCAATTAGGTTTTTTATACAATCTTGTTCATCAAATAAGTGATTTTGTGTCATTGGTTGAACATTTAGGTCATTTTCATCCTCCCTAGGCTTATTCTAATCCAATTAAGGTTTTTGACCAATCTTGTGCATCCAATAATTGATTTTGTGTCATTGGTTGAACATTAGGTTATTTTCGTCGTCCCTAGGCTTATTCTAATCCAATTAGGGTTTTTAACCAATCTTGTGCATCCAATAATTGATTTTGTGTCATTGGTTGAACATTAGGTCATTTTCGTGCTCCCTAGGCTTATTATAATCCAATTAGGGTTTTTAACCAATCTTGTGCATCCAATAAATGATTTTGTGTCATTCGTTGAACATTGAGGTCATTTACATCCTCCCTAGGCTTATTCTAATCCAATTAGTGTTTATAACTAATCTTGTGCATCCAATAAGTGATTATGTATCATTCGTTGAACATTTAGTTCATTTACGTACTCCCTTGGCTTATTTTAAACCAAATATGGTTTTTAACCATTCTTGTGCATCCAATAAGTGATTTTGTGTCATTGGTTGAACATTTAGGTCATTTTCATCCTCCCTAGGCTTATTCTAATCCAGTTAGGGTTTTTAACCAATCTTGTGCATCCAATAAGTGATTTTGTGTCATTGGTTGAACATTTAGGTCATTTTCGTCCTCCATAGGCTTATTCTAATCCAATTAAGGTTTTTAACCAATCGTGTGCATCCAATAATTGATTTTGTGTCATTGGTTGAACATTAGGTCATTTTCGTCCATCCTAGGCTTATTATAATCCAATTAGGGTTTTTAACGATTCTTGTGCATCCAATAAGTGATTTTGTGTCATTCATTGAACATTGAGGTCATTTACATCCTCCCTAGGCTTATTCTAATCCAATTAGTGTTTATAACTAATCTTGTGCATCCAATAAGTGATTTGTTGTCATTGGTTGAACATTTAGGTCATTTTCATCCTCCCTAGGCTTATTCTAATCCAATTAGGGTTTTTATCCAATCTTGTGCATCCAATAAGTGATTTTGTGTCATTGGTTGAACATTTAGGTCATTTTCGTCCTCCATAGGCTTATTCTAATCCAATTAAGGCTTTTAACCAATCTTGTGCATCCAATAATTGATTTTGTGTCATTGTTTGAACATTAGGTCATATTCGTCCTCCCTAGGCTTATTCTAATCCAATTAGGGTTTTTAACCAATCTTGTGCATCCAATAAGTGATTTTGAGTCATTGGTTGAACATTTAGGTCATTTTCTTCCACCCTTGGCTTATTCTAATCCAATTAGGGTTTTTAAACAATCTTGTGCATCCAATAATTGATTTTGTGTCATTGGTTGAACATTTAGGTCATTTTCGTCCTCCCAAGACTTATTCTAATCCAATAAGGTTTTTAACCAATCTTGTGCATCCAATAATTGATTTTGTCTCATTGGTTGAACATTAGGCCATTTTCGTCCTCCCTAATCTTATTCTAATCCAATTAGAGTTTTTAACCAATCTTGTGCATCCAATAAGTGGTTTTGTATCATTGGTTGAACATTTAGTTCATTTACGTACTCCCTTGGCTTATTCTAATCCAATTATGGTTTTTAACCATTCTTGTGCATCCAATAAGTGATTTTGTGTCATGTGTTGAGCATTTAGGTCATTTTCATCCTCCCTAGGCTTATTCTACTCCAATTAGGGTTTTTATCCAATCTTGTGCATTCTATAAGTGATTTTGTGTCATTGGTTGAACATTTAGGTCATTTTCGTCCTCCATAGGCTTATTCTAATCCAATTAAGGTTTTTAACCAATCTTGTGCATCCAATAATTGATTTTGTGTCATTGGTTGAACATTAGGTCATTTTCGTGCTCCCTAGGCTTATTATAATCCAATTAGGGTTTTTAACCAATCTTGTGCATCCAATAAGTGATTTTGTGTCATTCGTTGAACATTGAGGTCATTTACGTCCTCCCTAGGCTTATTCTAATCCAATTAGTGTTTATAACTAATCTTGTGCATCCAATAAGTTATTTTGTATCATTCGTTGAACATTTAGTTCATTTACGTACTCCCTTGGCTTATTCTAAACCAATTATGGTTTTTAACCATTCTTGTGCATCCAATAAGTGATTTTGTGTCATTGGTTGAACATTTAGGACATTTTTATCCTCCCTAGGCTTATTCTAATCCAATTAGGGTTTTTAACCAATCTTGTGCATCCAATAAGTGATTTTGTGTCATTGGTTGAACATTTAGGTCATTTTCGTCCTCCATAGGTTTATTCTAATCCAATTAAGATTTTTAACCAATCGTGTGCATCCAATAATTGATTTTGTGTCATTGGTTGAACATTAGGTCATTTTCGTCCATTCTAGGCTTATTATAATCCAATTAGGGTTTTTAACGATTCTTGTGCATCCAATAAGTGATTTTGTGTCATTCGTTGAACATTGAGGTCATTTACGTCCTCCTTAGGCTTATTCTAATCCAATTAGTGTTTATAACTAATGTTGTGCATCCAATAAGTGATTTTGTATCATTCGTTGAACATTTAGTTCAATTACGTACTCCCTTGGCTTATTCTAATCCAATTATGGTTTTTAACCATTCTTGTGTATCCAATAAGTGATTTTGTGTCATTTGTTGAACATTGAGGTCATTTTCGTCCTCCCTAGGCTTATTCTAATCCAATTAGGGTTTTTAACCAATCTTGGGCATCCAATAATTGATTTTGTGTCATTGGTTGAACATTAGGTCATTTTCGTCCTCCCTAGTCTTATTCTAATCCAATTAGGGTTTTTAACCAATCTTGTGAATCCAATAAGTGATTTTGTATCATTCGTTGAACATTAAGTTCATTTGCGTACTCCCTTGGCTTATTCTAATCCAATTATGGGTTTTAACCATTCTTGTGCATCCAATAAGTGATTTTGTGTCAATTGTTGAACATTTAGGTCATTTTCATCCTCCCTAGGCTTATTCTAATCCAATTAGGTTTTTTATACAATCTTGTGCATCAAATAAGTGATTTTGTGTCATTGGTTGAACATTTAGGTCATTTTCGTCCTCCATAGGCTTATTCTAATCCAATTAAGGTTTTTAACCAATCTTGTGCATCCAATAATTGATTTTGTTTCATTGGTTGAACATTAGGTTATTTTCGTCGTCCCTAGGCTTATTCTAATCCAATTAGGGTTTTTAACCAATCTTGTGCATCCAATATGTGATTTTGTGTCATTGGTTGAACATTTAGGTCATTTTCATCCTCCCTAGGCTTATTCTAATCCAATTACGGTTTTTATCCAATCTTGTGCATCCAATAAGTGATTTTGTGTCATTGGTTGAACATTTAGGTCATTTTTGTCCTCCCTATTCTTATTCTAATCCAATTAGGGTTTTTAACCAATCTTGTGCATACAATAAGTGATTTTGTGTCATTCGTTGAACATTGAAGTCATTTACGTCCTCCCTAGGCTTATTCTAATCCAATTAGTGTTTATAACTAATCTTGTGCATCCAATAATTGATTTTGTGTCATTGGTTGAACATTAGGTCATTTTTGTCGTCCCTAGGCTTATTCTAATCCAATTAGGGTTTTTAACCAATCTTGTGCATCCAATAAGTGATTTTGTGTCAATGGTTAAACATTTAGGTCATTTTCATCCTCCCTAGGCTTATTCTAATCCAATTAGGGTTTTTATCCAATCTTGTGCATCGAATAAGTGATTTTGTGTCAATGGTTAAACATTTAGGTCATTTTCATCCTCCCTAGTCTTATTCTAATCCAATTAGGGTTTTTAACGAATCTTGTGCATCCAATAAGTGATTTTGTATCATTCGTTGAACATTTAGTTCATTTACGTACTCCCTTGGCTTATTCTAATCCAATTATGGGTTTTAACCATTCTTGTGCATCCAATAAGTGATTTTGTGTCATTGGTTGAACATTTAGGTCATTTACATCCTCCCTAGGCTTATTCTAATCCAATTAGGTTTTTTATCCAATCTTGTGCATCCAATAAGTGATTTTGTGTCATTGGTTGAACATTTAGGTCATTTTCGTCCTCCATAGGCTTATTCTAATCCAATTAAGGTTTTTAACCAATCTTGTGCATCCAATAATTGATTTTGTGTCATTGGTTGAACATTAGGTCATTTTCGTGCTCCCTAGGCTTATTATAATCCAATTAGGGTTTTTAACCAATCTTGTGCATCCAATAAGTGATTTTGTGTCATTCGTTGAACATTGAGGTCATTTACATCCTCCCTAGGCTTATTCTAATCCAATTAGTGTTTATAACTAATCTTGTGCATCCAATAAGTGATTATGTATCATTCGTTGAACATTTAGTTCATTTACGTACTCCCTTGGCTTATTTTAAACCAAATATGGTTTTTAACCATTCTTGTGCATCCAATAAGTGATTTTGTGTCATTGGTTGAACATTTAGGTCATTTTCATCCTCCCTAGGCTTATTTTAATCCAATTAGGGTTTTTAACCAATCTTGTGCATCCAATAAGTGATTTTGTGTCATTGGTTGAACATTTAGGTCATTTTCGTCCTCCATAGGCTTGTTCTAATCCAATTAAGGTTTTTAACCAATCGTGTGCATCCAATAATTGATTTTGTGTCATTGGTTGAACATTAGGTCATTTTCGTCCATCCTAGGCTTATTATAATCCAATTAGGGTTTTTAACGATTCTTGTGCATCCAATAAGTGATTTTGTGTCATTCGTTGAACATTGAGGTCATTTACGTCCTCCCTAGGCTTATTCTAAATCAATTAGTGTTTATAACTAATCTTGTGCATCCAATAAGTGATTTGGTGTCATTGGTTGAACATTTAGGTCATTTTCATCCTCCCTAGGCTTATTCTAATCCAATTAGGGTTTTTATCCAATCTTGTGCATCCAATAAGTGATTTTGTGTCATTGGTTGAACATTTAGGTCATTTTCGTCCTCCATAGGCTTATTCTAATCCAATTAGGGTTTTTAACCAATCTTGTGCATCCAATAAGTGATTTTGTGTCATTGGTTGAACATTTAGGTCATTTTCGTCCTCCCTAGGCTTATTCTAATCCAATTAGGGTTTTTGACCAATCTTGTGCATCCAATAAGTGATTTTGTGTCATTGGTTGAACATTTAGGTCATTTTCGTCCTCCCTAGGCTTATTCTAATTCAATTAGGGTTTTTAACCAATCTTGTGCATCCAATAAGTGATTTTGGGTCATTGGTTGAACATTTAGGTCATTTTCGTCCTCCCTAGGCTTATTCTAATCCAATTAGGGTTTTTAACCAATCTTGTGCATCCAATAATTGATTTTGTGTCATTGGTTGAACATTTAGGTCATTTTCGTCCTCCCTAGGCTTATTCTAATCCAATTAGGGTTTTTAACCAATCTTGTGCATCCAATAATTGATTTTGTGTCATTGGTTGAACATTAGGTCATTTTCGTCCTCCCTAGTCTTATTCTAATCCAATTAGGGTTTTTAACCAATCTTGTGCATCCAATAAGTGATTTTGTATCATTCGTTGAACATTTAGTTCATTTACGTACTCCCTTGGCTTATTCTAATCCAATTATGGGTTTTAACCATTCTGGTGCATCCAATAAGTGATTTTGTGTCAATTGTTGAACATTTAGGTCATTTTCATCCTCCCTAGGCTTATTCTAATCCAATTAGGTTTTTTATACAATCTTGTGCATCAAATAAGTGATTTTGTGTCATTGGTTGAACATTTAGGTCATTTTCGTCCTCCATAGGCTTATTCTAATCCAATTAAGGTTTTTAACCAATCTTGTGCATCCAATAATTGATTTTGTGTCATTGGTTGATCATTAGGTTATTTTCGTCGTCCCTAGGCTTATTCTAATCCAATTAGGGTTTTTAACCAATCTTGTGCATCCAATATGTGATTTTGTGTCATTGGTTGAACATTTAGGTCATTTTCATCCTCCCTAGGCTTATTCTAATCCAATTACGGTTTTTATCCAATCTTGTGCATCCAATAAGTGATTTTGTGTCATTGGTTGAACATTTAGGTCATTTTCGTCCTCCCTATTCTTATTCTAATCCAATTAGGGTTTTTAACCAATCTTGTGCATCCAATAAGTGATTTTGTGTCATTCGTTGAACATTGAAGTCATTTACGTCCTCCCTAGGCTTATTCTAATACAATTAGTGTTTATAACTAATCTTGTGCATCCAATAATTGATTTTGTGTCATTGGTTGAACATTAGGTCATTTTCGTCGTCCCTAGGCTTATTCTAATCCAATTAGGGTTTTTAACCAATCTTGTGCATCCAATAAGTGATTTTGTGTCAATGGTTAAACATTTAGGTCATTTTCATCCTCCCTAGGCTTATTCTAATCCAATTAGGGTTTTTATCCAATCTTGTGCATCCAATAAGTGATTTTGTGTCATTGGTTGAACATTTAGGTCATTTTCGTCCTCCACATGCTTATTCTAACCAATCTTGTGCATCCAATAATTGATTTTGTGTCATTGGTTGAACATTAGGTCATTTTCGTCCTCCCTAGTCTTATTCTAATCCAATTAGGGTTTTTAACGAATCTTGTGCATCCAATAAGTGATTTTGTATCATTCGTTGAACATTTAGTTCATTTACGTACTCCCTTGGCTTATTCTAATCCAATTATGGGTTTTAACCATTCTTGTGCATCCAATAAGTGATTTTGTGTCATTGGTTGAACATTTAGGTCATTTTCATCCTCCCTAGGCTTATTCTAATCCAATTAGGTTTTTTATCCAATCTTGTGCATCCAATAAGTGATTTTGTGTCATTGGTTGATCATTTAGGTCATTTTCGTCCTCCATAGGCTTATTCTAATCCAATTAAGGTTTTTAACCAATCTTGTGCATCCAATAATTGATTTTGTGTCATTGGTTGAACATTAGGTCATTTTCGTCGTCCCTAGGCTTATTCTAATCCAATTAGGGTTTTTAACCAATCTTGTGCATCCAATAATTGATTTTGTGTCATTGGTTGAACATTAGGTTATATTCGTCCTCCCTAGGCTTATTCTAATCCAATTAGGGTTTTTAACCAATCTTGTGCATCCAATAAGTGATTTTGAGTCATTGGTTGAACATTTAGGTCACTTTCGTCCACCCTTGGCTTATTCTAATCCAATTAGGGTTTTTAAACAATCTTGTGCATCCAATAATTGATTATGTGTCATTGGTTGAACATTTAGGTCATTTTCGTCCTCCCTAGGCTTATTCTAATCCAATAAGGTTTTTAACCAATCTTGTACATCCAATAATTGATTTTGTCTCATTGGTTGAACATTAGGTCATTTACGTCCTCCCTAGACTTATTCTAATCCAATTAGTGTTTATAACTAATCTTGTGCATCCAATAAGTGATTTGGTGTCATTGGTTGAACATTTAGGTCATTTTCATCCTCCCTAGGCTTATTCTAATCCAATTAGGGTTTTTATCCAATCTTGTGCATCCAATAAGTGATTTTGTGTCATTGGTTGAACATTTAGGTCATTTTCGTCCTCCATAGGCTTATTCTAATCCAATTAAGGTCTTTAACCAATCTTGTGCATCCAATAATTGATTTTGTGTCATTGGTTGAACATTAGGTCATATTCGTCCTCCCTAGGCTTATTCTAATCCAATTAGGGTTTTTAACCAATCTTGTGCATTCAATAAGTGATTTTGAGTCATTGGTTGAACATTTAGGTCATTTTCTTCCACCCTTGGCTTATTCTAATCCAATTAGGGTTTTTAAACAATCTTGTGCATCCAATAATTGATTTTGTGTCATTGGTTGAACATTTAGGTCATTTTCGTCCTCCCTAGGCTTATTCTAATCCAATAAGGTTTTTAACCAATCTTGTGCATCCAATAATTGATTTTGTCTCATTGGTTGAACATTAGGCCATTTTCGTCCTCCCTAATCTTATTCTAATCCAATTAGAGTTTTTAACCAATCTTGTGCATCCAATAAGTGGTTTTGTATCATTCGTTGAACATTTAGTTCATTTACGTACTCCCTTGGCTTATTCTAATCCAATTATGGTTTTTAACCATTCTTGTGCATCCAATAAGTGATTTTGTGTCATTGGTTGAACATTTAGGTCATTTTCATCCTCCCTAGACTTATTCTACTCCAATTAGGGTTTTTATCCAATCTTGTGCATCCAATAACTGATTTTGTGTCATTGGTTGAACATTTAGGTCATTTTCGTCCTCCATAGGCTTATTCTAATCCAATTAAGGTTTTTAACCAATCTTGTGCATCCAATAATTGATTTTGTGTCATTGGTTGAACATAAGGTCATTTTTGTGCTCCCTAGGCTTATTATAATCCAATTAGGGTTTTTAACCAATCTTGTGCATCCAATAAGTGATTTTGTGTCATTCGTTGAACATTGAGGTCATTTACATCCTCCCTAGGCTTATTCTAATCCAATTAGTGTTTATAACTAATCTTGTGCATCCAATAAGTGATTATGTATCATTCGTTGAACATTTAGTTCATTTACGTACTCCCTTGGCTTATTTTAAACCAAATATGGTTTTTAACCATTCTTTTGCATCCAATAAGTGATTTTGTGTCATTGGTTGAGCATTTAGGTCATTTTCATCCTCCCTAGGCTTATTCTAATCCAATTAGGGTTTTTAACCAATCTTGTGCATCCAATAAGTTATTTTGTGTCATTGGTTGAACATTTAGGTCATTTTCGTCCTCCATAGGCTTATTCTAATCCAATTAAGGTTTTTAACCAATCGTGTGCATCCAATAATTGATTTTGTGTCATTGGTTGAACATTAGGTCATTTTCGTCCATCCTAGGCTTATTATAATCCAATTAGGGTTTTTAACGATTCTTGTGCATCCAATAAATGATTTTGTGCCATTCGTTGAACATCGAGGTCATTTACGTCCTCCCTAGGCTTATTCTAATCCAATTAGTGTTTATAACTAATCTTGTGCATCCAATAAGTGATTTGGTGTCATTGGTTGAACATTTAGGTCATTTTCATCCTCCCTAGGCTTATTCTAATCCAATTAGGGTTTTTATCCAATCTTGTGCATCCAATAAGTGATTTTGTGTCATTGGTTGAACATTTAGGTCATTTTCGTCCTCCATAGGCTTATTCTAATCCAATTAAGGTTTTTAACCAATCGTGTGCATCCAATAATTGATTTTGTGTCATTGGTTGAACATTAGGTCATTTTCGTCCATCCTAGGCTTATTATAATCCAATTAGGGTTTTTAACGATTCTTGTGCATCCAATAAGTGATTTTGTGTCATTCGTTGAACATTGAGGTCATTTACGTCCTCCCTAGGCTTATTCTAATCCAATTAGTGTTTATAACTAATCTTGTGCATCCAATAAGTGATTTGGTGTCATTGGTTGAACATTTAGGTCATTTTCATCCTCCCTAGGCTTATTCTAATCCAATTAGGGTTTTTATCCAATCTTGTGCATCCAATAAGTGATTTTGTGTCATTGGTTGAACATTTAGGTCATTTTCGTCCTCCATAGGCTTATTCTAATCCAATTAAGGTTTTTAACCAATCTTGTGCATCCAATAATTGATTTTGTGTCATTGATTGATCATTAGGTCATATTCGTCCTCCGTAGGCTTATTCTAATCCAATTAGGGTTTTTAACCAGTCTTGTGCATCCAATAAGTGATTTTGAGTCATTGGTTGAACATTTAGGTCATTTTCTTCCACCCTTGGCTTATTCTAATCCAATTAGGGTTTTTAAACAATCTTGTGCATCCAATAATTGATTTTGTGTCATTGGTTGAACATTTAGGTCATTTTCGTCCTCCCTAGGCTTATTCTAATCCAATAAGGTTTTTAACCAATCTTGTGCATCCAATAATTGATTTTGTCTCATTGGTTGAACATTAGGCCATTTTCGTCCTCCCTAATCTTATTCTAATCCAATTAGAGTTTTTAACCAATCTTGTGCATCCAATAAGTGGTTTTGTATCATTGGTTGAACATTTAGTTCATTTACGTACTCCCTTGGCTTATTCTAATCCAATTATGGTTTTTAACCATTCTTGTGCATCCAATAAGTGATTTTGTGTCATTGGTTGATCATTTAGGTCATTTTCATCCTCCCTAGGCTTATTCTACTCCAATTAGGGTTTTTATCCAATCTTGTGCATTCAATAAGTGATTTTGTGTCATTGGTTGAACATTTAGGTCATTTTCGTCCTCCATAGGCTTATTCTAATCCAATTAAGGTTTTTAACCAATCTTGTGCATCCAATAATTGATTTTGTGTCATTGGTTGAACATTAGGTCATTTTCGTGCTTCCTAGGCTTATTATAATCCAATTAGGGTTTTTAACCAATCTTGTGCATCCAATAAGTGATTTTGTGTCATTCGTTGAACATTGAGGTCATTTACGTCCTCCCTAGGCTTATTCTAATCCAATTAGTGTTTATAACTAATCTTGTGCATCCAATAAGTGATTTTGTATCATTCGTTGAACATTTAGTTCATTTACGTACTCCCTTGGCTTATTCTAAACCAATTATGGTTTTTAACCATTCTTGTGCATCCAATAAGTGATTTTGTGTCATTGGTTGAACATTTAGGTCATTTTTATCCTCCCTAGGCTTATTCTAATCCAATTAGGGTTTTTAACCAATCTTGTGCATCCAATAAGTGATTTTGTGTCATTGGTTGAACATTTAGGTCATTTTCGTCCTCCATAGGCTTATTCTAATCCAATTAAGATTTTTAACCAATCGTGTGCATCCAATAATTGATTTTGTGTCATTGGTTGAACATTAGATCATTTACGTCCTCCCTAGGCTTATTCTAATCCAATTAGTGTTTATAACTAATCTTGTGCATCCAATAAGTGATTTTGTATCATTCGTTGAACATTTAGTTCATTTACGTACTCCCTTGGCTTATTCTAAACCAATTATGGTTTTTAACCATTCTTGTGCATCCAATAAGTGATTTTGTGTCATTGGTTGAACATTTAGGTCATTTTTATCCTCCATAGGCTTATTCTAATCCAATTAGGGTTTTTAACCAATCTTGTGCATCCAATAAGTGATTTTGTGTCATTGGTTGAACATTTAGGTCATTTTCGTCCTCCATAGGCTTATTCTAATCCAATTAAGATTTTTAACCAATCGTGTGCATCCAATTATTGATTTTGTGTCATTGGTTGAACATTAGGTCATTTTCGTCCATCCTAGGCTTATTATAATCCAATTAGGGTTTTTAACGATTCTTGTGCATCCAATAAGTGATTTTGTGTCATTCGTTGAACATTGAGGTCATTTACGTCCTCCCTAGGCTTATTCTAATCCAATTAGTGTTTATAACTAATCTTGTGCATCCAATAAGTGATTTTGTATCACTCGTTGAACATTTAGTTCAATTACGTACTCCCTTGGCTTATTCTAATCCAATTATGGTTTTTAACCATTCTTGTGTATCCAATAAGTGATTTTGTGTCATTTGTTGAACATTGAGGTCATTTTCGTCCTCCCTAGGCTTATTCTAATCCAATTA
>JBBPBP010009779.1:37609642-37625621 GCA_037974735.1 Cicer chorassanicum
CCAATCTTGTGCATCCAATAAGTGATTTTGTGTCATTGGTTGAACATTTAGGTCATTTTCGTCCTCCATAGGCTTATTCTAATCCAATTAAGATTTTTAACCAATCGTGTGCATCCAATAATTGATTTTGTGTCATTGGTTGAACATTAGATCATTTACGTCCTCCCTAGGCTTATTCTAATCCAATTAGTGTTTATAACTAATCTTGTGCATCCAATAAGTGATTTTGTATCATTCGTTGAACATTTAGTTCATTTACGTACTCCCTTGGCTTATTCTAAACCAATTATGGTTTTTAACCATTCTTGTGCATCCAATAAGTGATTTTGTGTCATTGGTTGAACATTTAGGTCATTTTTATCCTCCCTAGGCTTATTCTAATCCAATTAGGGTTTTTAACCAATCTTGTGCATCCAATAAGTGATTTTGTGTCATTGGTTGAACATTTAGGTCATTTTCGTCCTCCATAGGCTTATTCTAATCCAATTAAGATTTTTAACCAATCGTGTGCATCCAATTATTGATTTTGTGTCATTGGTTGAACATTAGGTCATTTTCGTCCATCCTAGGCTTATTATAATCCAATTAGGGTTTTTAACGATTCTTGTGCATCCAATAAGTGATTTTGTGTCATTCGTTGAACATTGAGGTCATTTACGTCCTCCCTAGGCTTATTCTAATCCAATTAGTGTTTATAACTAATCTTGTGCATCCAATAAGTGATTTTGTATCACTCGTTGAACATTTAGTTCAATTACGTACTCCCTTGGCTTATTCTAATCCAATTATGGTTTTTAACCATTCTTGTGTATCCAATAAGTGATTTTGTGTCATTTGTTGAACATTGAGGTCATTTTCGTCCTCCCTAGGCTTATTCTAATCCAATTAAGGTTTTTAACCAATCTTGTGCATCCAATAATTGATTTTGTGTCATTGGTTGAACATAAGGTCATTTTTGTGCTCCCTAGGCTTATTATAATCCAATTAGGGTTTTTAACCAATCTTGTGCATCCAATAAGTGATTTTGTGTCATTCGTTGAACATTGAGGTCATTTACATCCTCCCTAGGCTTATTCTAATCCAATTAGTGTTTATAACTAATCTTGTGCATCCAATAAGTGATTATGTATCATTCGTTGAACATTTAGTTCATTTACGTACTCCCTTGGCTTATTTTAAACCAAATATGGTTTTTAACCATTCTTTTGCATCCAATAAGTGATTTTGTGTCATTGGTTGAGCATTTAGGTCATTTTCATCCTCCCTAGGCTTATTCTAATCCAATTAGGGTTTTTAACCAATCTTGTGCATCCAATAAGTTATTTTGTGTCATTGGTTGAACATTTAGGTCATTTTCGTCCTCCATAGGCTTATTCTAATCCAATTAAGGTTTTTAACCAATCGTGTGCATCCAATAATTGATTTTGTGTCATTGGTTGAACATTAGGTCATTTTCGTCCATCCTAGGCTTATTATAATCCAATTAGGGTTTTTAACGATTCTTGTGCATCCAATAAGTGATTTTGTGTCATTCGTTGAACATTGAGGTCATTTACGTCCTCCCTAATCTTATTCTAATCCAATTAGGGTTTTTAACTAATCTTGTGCATCCAATAAGTGATTTTGTATCATTCGTTGAACATTTAGTTCATTTACGTACTCCCTTGGCTTATTCTAATCCAATTATGGTTTTTAACCTTTCTTGTGCATCCAATGAGTGATTTTGTGTCATTGGTTGAACATTTAGGTCATTTTTATCCTCCCTAGGCTTATTCTAATCAAATTAGGGTTTTTATCCAATCTTGTGCATCCAATAAGTGATTTTGTGTCATTGGTTAAACATTTAGGTCATTTTCGTCCTCCATAGGCTTATTCTAATCCAATTAAGGTTTTTAACCAATCTTGTGCATCCAATAATTGATTTTGTGTCATTGGTTGAACATTAGGTCATTTTCACGCTCCCTAGGCTTATTATAATCCAATTAGGGATTTTAACCAATCTTGTGCATCCAATAAGTGATTTTATGTCATTCGTTGAACGTTGAAGTCATTTACGTCCTCCCTAGGCTTATTCTAATCCAATTAATGTTTATAACTAATCTTGTGCATCCAATAATTGATTTTGTGTCATTGGTTGAACATTAGGTCATTTTCGTCGTCCCTAGGCTTATTCTAATCCAATTAGGGTTTTTAACCAATCTTGTGCATCCAATAAGTGATTTTGTGTCAATGGTTAAACATTTAGGTCATTTTCATCCTCCCTAGGCTTATTCTAATCCAATTAGGGTTTTTATCCAATCTTGTGCATCCAATAAGTGATTTTGTGTCATTGGTTGAACATTTAGGTCATTTTCGTCCTCCACATGCTTATTCTAACCAATCTTGTGCATCCAATAATTGATTTTGTGTCATTGGTTGAACATTAGGTCATTTTCGTCCTCCCTAGTCTTATTCTAATCCAATTAGGGTTTTTAACGAATCTTGTGCATCCAATAAGTGATTTTGTATCATTCGTTGAACATTTAGTTCATTTACGTACTCCCTTGGCTTATTCTAATCCAATTATGGGTTTTAAGCATTCTTGTGCATCCAATAAGTGATTTTGTGTCATTGGTTGAACATTTAGGTCATTTTCATCCTCCCTAGGCTTATTCTAATCCAATTAGGTTTTTTATCCAATCTTGTGCATCCAATAAGTGATTTTGTGTCATTGGTTGATCATTTAGGTCATTTTCGTCCTCCATAGGCTTATTCTAATCCAATTAAGGTTTTTAACCAATCTTGTGCATCCAATAATTGATTTTGTGCCATTGGTTGAACATTAGGTCATTTTCGTCGTCCCTAGGCTTATTCTAATCCAATTAGGGTTTTTAACCAATCTTGTGCATCCAATAAGTGATTTGGTGTCATTGGTTGAACATTTAGGTCATTTTCATCCTCCCTAGGCTTATTCTAATCCAATTAGGGTTTTTATCCAATCTTGTGAATCCAATAAGTGATATTGTGTCATTGGTTGAACATTTAGGTCATTTTCATCCTCCCTAGGCTTATTCTAATCCAATTAGGGTTTTTATCCAATCTTGTGCATCCAATAAGTGATTTTGTGTCATTGGTTGAACATTTAGGTCATTTTCGTCCTCCATAGGCTTATTCTAATCCAATTAAGGTTTTTAACCAATCTTGTGCATCCAATAATTGATTTTGTGTCATTGGTTGAACATTAGGTCATTTTCGTGCTCCCTAGGCTTATTATAATCCAATTAGGGTTTTTAACCAATCTTGTGCATCCAATAAGTGATTTTGTGTCATTCGTTGAACATTGAGGTCATTTACATCCTCCCTAGGCTTATTCTAATCCAATTAGTGTTTATAACTAATCTTGTGCATCCAATAAGTGATTATGTATCATTCGTTGAACATTTAGTTCATTTACGTACTCCCTTGGCTTATTTTAAACCAAATATGGTTTTTAACCATTCTTGTGCATCCAATAAGTGATTTTGTGTCATTGGTTGAACATTTAGGTCATTTTCATCCTCCCTAGGCTTATTTTAATCCAATTAGGGTTTTTAACCAATCTTGTGCATCCAATAAGTGATTTTGTGTCATTGGTTGAACATTTAGGTCATTTTCGTCCTCCATAGGCTTGTTCTAATCCAATTAAGGTTTTTAACCAATCGTGTGCATCCAATAATTGATTTTGTGTCATTGGTTGAACATTAGGTCATTTTCGTCCATCCTAGGCTTATTATAATCCAATTAGGGTTTTTAACGATTCTTGTGCATCCAATAAGTGATTTTGTGTCATTCGTTGAACATTGAGGTCATTTACGTCCTCCCTAGGCTTATTCTAAATCAATTAGTGTTTATAACTAATCTTGTGCATCCGATAAGTGATTTGGTGTCATTGGTTGAACATTTAGGTCATTTTCATCCTCCCTAGGCTTATTCTAATCCAATTAGGGTTTTTATCCAATCTTGTGCATCCAATAAGTGATTTTGTGTCATTGGTTGAACATTTTGGTCATTTTCGTCCTCCATAGGCTTATTCTAATCCAATTAAGGTTTTTAACCAATCTTGTGCATCCAATAATTGATTTTGTCTCATTGGTTGAACATTAGGCCATTTTCGTCCTCCCTAATCTTATTCTAATCCAATTAGAGTTTTTAACCAATCCTGTGCATCCAATAAGTGGTTTTGTATCATTGGTTGAACATTTAGTTCATTTACGTACTCCCTTGGCTTATTCTAATCCAATTATGGTTTTTAACCATTCTTGTGCATCCAATAAGTGATTTTGTGTCATTGGTTGAACAATTAGGTCATTTTCATCCTCCCTAGGCTTATTCTACTCCAATTAGGGTTTTTATCCAATCTTGTGCATCCAATAAGTGATTTTGTGTCATTGGTTGAACATTTAGGTCATTTTCGTCCTCCATAGGCTTATTCTAATCCAATTAAGGTTTTTAACCAATCTTGTGCATCCAATAATTGATTTTGTGTCATTGGTTGAACATTAGGTCATTTTCGTCCTCCCTAGGCTTATTATAATCCAATTAGGGTTTTTAACCAATCTTGTGCATCCAATAAATGATTTTGTGTCATTCGTTGAACATTGAGGTCATTTACATCCTCCCTAGGCTTATTCTAATCCAATTAGTGTTTATAACTAATCTTGTGCATCCAATAAGTGATTATGTATCATTCGTTGAACATTTAGTTCATTTACGTACTCCCTTGGCTTATTTTAAACCAAATATGGTTTTTAACCATTCTTGTGCATCCAATAAGTGATTTTGTGTCATTGGTTGAACATTTAGGTCATTTTCGTCCTCCATAGGCTTATTCTAATCCAATTAAGGTTTTTAACCAATCTTGTGCATCCAATAATTGATTTTGTGTCATTGGTTGAACATTAGGTCATTTTCGTGCTCCCTAGGCTTATTATAATCCAATTAGGGTTTTTAACCAATCTTGTGCATCCAATAAGTGATTTTGTGTCATTCGTTGAACATTGAGGTCATTTACGTCCTCCCTAGGCTTATTCTAATCCAATTAGTGTTTATAACTAATCTTGTGCATCCAATAAGTGATTTTGTATCATTCGTTGAACATTTAGTTCATTTACGTACTCCCTTGGCTTATTCTAAACCAATTATGGTTTTTAACCATTCTTGTGCATCCAATAAGTGATTTTGTGTCATTGGTTGAACATTTAGGTCATTTTTATCCTCCCTAGGCTTATTCTAATCCAATTAGGGTTTTTAACCAATCTTGTGCATCCAATAAGTGATTTTGTGTCATTGGTTGAACATTTAGGTCATTTTCGTCCTCCATAGGCTTATTCTAATCCAATTAAGATTTTTAACCAATCGTGTGCATCCAATAATTGATTTTGTGTCATTGGTTGAACATTAGATCATTTACGTCCTCCCTAGGCTTATTCTAATCCAATTAGTGTTTATAACTAATCTTGTGCATCCAATAAGTGATTTTGTATCATTCGTTGAACATTTAGTTCATTTACGTACTCCCTTGGCTTATTCTAAACCAATTATGGTTTTTAACCATTCTTGTGCATCCAATAAGTGATTTTGTGTCATTGGTTGAACATTTAGGTCATTTTTATCCTCCCTAGGCTTATTCTAATCCAATTAGGGTTTTTAACCAATCTTGTGCATCCAATAAGTGATTTTGTGTCATTGGTTGAACATTTAGGTCATTTTCGTCCTCCATAGGCTTATTCTAATCCAATTAAGGTTTTTAACCAATCTTGTGCATCCAATAATTGATTTTGTCTCATTGGTTGAACATTAGGCCATTTTCGTCCTCCCTAATCTTATTCTAATCCAATTAGAGTTTTTAACCAATCTTGTGCATCCAATAAGTGGTTTTGTATCATTGGTTGAACATTTAGTTCATTTACGTACTCCCTTGGCTTATTCTAATCCAATTATGGTTTTTAACCATTCTTGTGCATCCAATAAGTGTATTTGTGTCATTGGTTGAACATTTAGGTCATTTTCATCCTCCCTAGGCTTATTCTACTCCAATTAGGGTTTTTATCCAATCTTGTGCATTCAATAAGTGATTTTGTGTCATTGGTTGAACATTTAGGTCATTTTCGTCCTCCATAGGCTTATTCTAATCCAATTAAGGTTTTTAACCAATCTTGTGCATCCAATAATTGATTTTGTGTCATTGGTTGAACATTAGGTCATTTTCGTCCTCCCTAGTCTTATTCTAATCCAATTAGGGTTTTTAACCAATCTTGTGCATCCAATAAGTGATTTTGTATCATTCGTTGAACATTTAGTTCATTTACGTACTCCCTTGGCTTATTCTAATCCAATTATGGGTTTTAACCATTCTTGTGCATCCAATAAGTGATTTTGTGTCATTGGTTGAACATTTAGGTCATTTACATCCTCCCTAGGCTTATTCTAATCCAATTAGGTTTTTTATCCAATCTTGTGCATCCAATAAGTGATTTTGTGTCATTGGTTGAACATTTAGGTCATTTTCGTCCTCCATAGGCTTATTCTAATCCAATTAAGGTTTTTAACCAATCTTGTGCATCCAATAATTGATTTTGTGTCATTGGTTGAACATTAGGTCATTTTCGTCCTCCCTAGGCTTATTCTAATCCAATTAGGGTTTTTAACCAATCTTGTGCATCCAATAAGTGATTTTGTGTCATTGGTTGAACATTTAGGTCATTTTCGTCCTCCCTAGGCTTATTCTCTTCCAATTAGGGTTTTTAACCAATCTTGTGCATCCAATTAGTACATTTGTGTCATTGGTTGAACATTTAGGTCATTTTCGTCCTCCCAAGGCTTATTCTCGTCCAATTAGGGTTTTTAACCAATCTTGTGCATCCAATAAGTGATTTTGTGTCATTGGTTGAACATTTAGGTCATTTTCGTCCTCCCTAGGCTTATTCTCGTCCAATTAGGGTTCTTAACCAATCTTGTGCATCCAATAAGTACATTTGTGTCATTGGTTGAACATTTAGGTCATTTTCGTCCTCCCAAGGCTTATTCTCGTCCAATTAGGGTTTTTAACCAATCTTGTGCATCCAATAAGTGATTTTGTGTCATTGGTTGAACATTTAGGTCATTTACGTCCTCCCAAGGCTTATTCTCGTCCAATTAGGGTTTTTAACCAATCTTGTGCATCCAATAAGTTCATTTGTGTCATTGGTTGAACATTTAGGTCATTTTCGTCCTCCCAAGGCTTATTCTCGTCCAATTAGGGTTTTTAACCAATCTTGTGCATCCAATAAGTACTTTTGTGTCATTGGTTGAACATTTAGGTCATTTTCGTCCTCCCAAGGCTTATTCTCGTCCAATTAGGGTTTTTAACCAATCTTGTGCATCCAATAAGTACATTTGTGTCATTGGTTTAACATTTAGGTCATTTTCGTCCTCCCAAGGCTTATTCTCGTCCAATTAGGGTTTTTAACCAATCTTGTGCATCCAATAAGTGATTTTGTTTCATTGGTTGAACATTTAGGTCATTTTCGTCCTCCCAAGGCTTATTCTCGTCCAATTAGGGTTTTTAACCAATCTTGTGCATCCAATAAGTACATTTGTGTCATTGGTTGAACATTTAGGTCATTTTCGTCCTCCCAAGGCTTATTCTCGTCCAATTAGGGTTTTTCACCAGTCTTGTGCATCCAATAAGTTCATTTGTGTCATTGGTTGAACATTTAGGTCATTTTCGTCCTCCCAAGGCTTATTCTCGTCCAATTAGGGTTTTTAACCAATCTTGTGCATCCAATAAGTGATTTTGTGTCATTGGTTGAACATTTAGGTCATTTTCGTCCTCCCAAGGCTTATTCTCGTCCAATTAGGGTTTTTAACCAATCTTGTGCATCCAATAAATGATTTTGTGTCATTGGTTGAACATTTATGTCATTTTTGTCCTCCCAAGGCTTATTCTCGTCCAATTAGGGTTTTGAACCAATCTTGTGCATCCAATAAGTACATTTGTGTCATGGGTTAATCATTTAAGTCATTTTCGTCCTCCCAAGGCTTATTCTCGTCCAATTAGGGTTTTTAACCAATCTTTTGCATCCAATAAGTACATTTGTGTCATTGGTTGAACATTTAGGTCATTTTCGTCCTCCCAAGGCTTATTCTCGTCCAATTAGGGTTTTTAACCAATCTTGTGCATCCAATAAGTGATTTTGTGTCATTGGTTGAACATTTAGGTCATTTTCGTCCTCCCAAGGCTTATTCTCGTCCAATTAGGGTTTTACACCAATCATGTGCATCCAATAAGTACATTTGTGTCATTGGTTGAACATTTAGGTCATTTTCGTCCTGCCTAGGCTTATTCTCATCCAATTAGGGTTTTTAACCAATCTTGTGCATCCAATAAGTTAATTTGTGTCATTGGTTGAACATTTAGATCATTTTCGTCCTGCCTAGGCTTATTCTCGTCCAATTAGGGTTTTTAACCAATCTTGTGCATCCAATAAGTACATTTGTGTCATTGGTTGAACATTTAGGTCATTTTCGTCCTCCCAAGGCTTATTCTCGTCCAATTAGGGTTTTTAACCAATCTTGTGCATCCAATAAGTGATTTTGTGTCATTGGTTGAACATTTAGGTCATTTTTGTCCTCCCTAGCCTTATTCTCTTCCAATTAGGGTTTTTAACTTATCTTGTGCATCCAATAAGTGATTTTGTGTCATTGGTTGAACATTTAGGTCATTTTCGTCCTCCCTAGGCTTATTCTCGTCCAATTATGGTTTTTAACCATTCTTGTGCATCCAATAAGTGATTTTGTGCCATTGATTGAACATTTAGGTCATTTTCGTCATCCCAAGGCTAATTCTCGTCCAATAGGGTTTTTAACCAATCTTGTGCATCCAATAAGTACATTTGTGTCATTGGTTGAACATTTAGGTCATTTTCGTCCTCCCAAGGCTTATTCTCGTCCAATTAGGGTTTTTAACCAATCTTGTGCATCCAATAAGTGATTTTGTGTCATTGGTTGAACATTTAGGTCATTTTCGCCCTCCTTAGGCTTATTCTCGTCCAATTAGAAATTTTAAAAAATCTTGTGCATCCAATAAGTGATTTTGTGCCATACGTTGAACATTTAGGTCATTTTCGTCCTCCCAAGTCTTATTCTCGTCCAATAGGGTTTTTAACCAATCTTGTGCATCCAATAAGTACATTTGTGTCATTGGTTGAACATTTAGGTCATTTTCGTCCTTCCAAGGCTTATTCTCGTCCAATTAGGGTTTTTAACCAATCTTGTGCATCCAATAAGTGATTTTGTGTCGTTGGTTGAACATTTAGGTCATTTTCGTTCTCCCAAGGATTATTCTCGTCCAATTAGGGGTTTTAACCAATCTTGTGCATCCAATAAGTACATTTGTGTCATTGGTTGAACATTTAGGTCATTTTCGTCCTCCCAAGGCTTATTCTCGTCCAATTAGGGTTTTTAACCAATCTTGTGCATCCAATAAGTGATTTTGTGTCATTGGTTGAACATTTAGGTCATTTTTGTCCTCCCTAGCCTTATTCTCTTCCAATTAGGGTTTTTAACTTATCTTGTGCATCCAATAAGTGATTTTGTGTCATTGGTTGAACATTTAGGTCATTTTCGTCCTCCCTAGGCTTATTCTCGTCCAATTATGGTTTTTAACCATTCTTGTGCATCCAATAAGTGATTTTGTGCCATTGATTGAACATTTAGGTCATTTTCGTCATCCCAAGGCTAATTCTCGTCCAATAGGGTTTTTAACCAATCTTGTGCATCCAATAAGTACATTTGTGTCATTGGTTGAACATTTAGGTCATTTTCGTCCTCCCAAGGCTTATTCTCGTCCAATTAGGGTTTTTAACCAATCTTGTGCATCCAATAAGTGATTTTGTGTCATTGGTTGAACATTTAGGTCATTTTCTTCCTCCCAAGGCTTATTCTCGTCCAATTTGGGTTTTTAACCAATCTTGTGCATCCTATAAGTGATTTTGTGTCATTGGTTGTACATTTAGGTCATTTTCGTCCTCCCAAGGCTTATTCTTGTCCAATTAGGGTTTTTAACCAATCTTGTGCATCCATTAAGTACATTTGTGTCATTGGTTGAACATTTAGTTCATTTCGTCCTCCCAAGGCTTATTCTCGTCCAATTAGGGTTTTTAACCAATCTTGTGCATCCAATAAGTACATTTGTGTCATTGGTTGAACATTTAGGTCATTTTCGTCCTCCCAAGGCTTATTCTCGTCCAATTAGGGTTTTTAACCAATCTTGTGCATCCAATAAGTGATTTTGTGTCATTGGTTGAACATTTAGGTCATTTTCTTCCTCCCATGGCTTATTCTCGTCCAATTAGGGTTTTTAACCAATCTTGTGCATCCAATAAGTACATTTGTGTCATTGGTTGAACATTTAGGTCATTTTCGTCCTCCCAAGGCTTATTCTCGTCCAATTAGGGTTTTTTAACCTATCTTGTGCATCCAATAAGTACATTTGTGTCATTGGTTGAACATTTAGGTCATTTTCGTCCTCCCAAGGCTTATTCTCGTCCAATTAGGGTTTTTAACCAATCTTGTGCATCCAATAAGTGATTTTGTGTCATTGGTTGAACATTTAGGTCATTTTCGTCCTCCAAAGGCTTATTCTTGTCCAATTTGGGTTTTTAACCAATCTTGTGCATCCAATAAGTGATTTTGTGTCATTGGTTGAACATTTAGGTCATTTTCGTCCTCCCAAGGCTTATTCTCGTCCAATTAGGGTTTTTAACCAATTTTGTGCATCCAATAAGTGATTTTGTGTCATTGGTTGAACATTTAGTTCATTTTCGTCCTCCCAAGGCTTATTGTCATCCAATTAGGGTTTTTAACCAATCTTGTGCATACAATAAGTGATTTTGTGTCATTGGTTGAACATTTAGGACATTTTTGTCCTCCCTAAGCTTATGCTCGTCCAATTATGGTTTTTAACCAATCTTGTGCATCCAATAAGTACATTTGTGTCATTGGTTGAACATTTAGGTCATTTTCGTCCTCCCAAGGCTTATTCTCGTCCAATTAGGGTTTTTAACCAATCTTGTGCATCCAATAAGTGATTTTGTGTCATTGGTTGAACATTTAGGTGATTTTCGTCCTCCATAGGCTTATGCTCGTCCAATTAGGGTTTTTAACCAATCTTGTGCATTCAATAATTAATTTTGTATCATTGGTTGAACATTTAGGTCATTTTCGTCCTCCCTATGCTTATTCTCGTCCAATTAGGGTTTTTAACCAATCTTACGCATCCAATAAGTGATTTTGTGTCATTGGTTGAACATTTAGGTCATTTTCGTCCTCCTTAGGCTTATTCTCGTCCAATTAGGGTTTTTAACCAATCTTATGCATCCAATAAGTGATTTTGTTTCATTGGTTGAACATTTAGGTCATTTTCGACCTCCCAAGGCTTATTCTCGTCCAATTAGGGTTTTTAACCAATCTTGTGCATCCAATAAGTACATTTATGTCATTGGTTGAACATTTAGGTCATTTTCGTCCTCCCTAGGCTTATTCTCATCCAATTAGGGTTTTTAACCAATCTTGTGCATCCAATAAGTGATTTTGTGTCATTGGTTGAACATTTAGGTCATTTTCGTCCTCCATAGGCTTATTCTAATCCAATTAGGGTTTTTAACCAATCTTGTGCATCCAATAAGTGATTTTGAGTCATTGGTTGAACATTTAGGTCATTTTCGTCCACCCTTGGCTTATTCTAATCCAATTAGGATTTTTAACCAATCTTGTGCATCCAATAAGTGATTTTGTGTCATTGGTTGAACATTTAGGTCATTTTCGTCCTCCCTAGGCTTATTCTAATCCAATAAGGTTTTTAACCAATCTTGTGCATCCAATAATTGATTTTGTCTCATTGGTTGAACATTAGGCCATTTTTGTCCTCCCTAGGCTTATTCTTATCTAATTAGGGTTTTTAATCAATCTTGTGCATCCAATAACTGATTTTGTGTTATTGGTTAAACATTTATTTGTTTTGTTTCCTTCCTAGGCTTATTCTAATCCAATTAGGGTTTTTAACCAATCTTGTGCATCCAATAATTGATTTTGTGTCATTGGTTGAACATTTAGGTCATTTTCATCCTCCCTAGGCTTATTCTAATCCAATTAGGGTTTTTATCCAATCTTGTGCATCCAATAAGTGATTTTGTGTCATTGGTTGAACATTTAGGTCATTTTCGTCCTCCATAGGCTTATTCTAATCCAATTAAGGTTTTTAACCAATCGTGTGCATCCAATAATTGATTTTGTGTCATTGGTTGAACATTAGGTCATTTTCGTCCATCCTAGGCTTATTATAATCCAATTAGGGTTTTTAACGATTCTTGTGCATCCAATAAGTGATTTTGTGTCATTCGTTGAACATTGAGGTCATTTACGTCCTCCCTAGGCTTATTCTAAATCAATTAGTGTTTATAACTAATCTTGTGCATCCAATAAGTGATTTGGTGTCATTGGTTGAACATTTAGGTCATTTTCATCCTCCCTAGGCTTATTCTAATCCAATTAGGGTTTTTATCCAATCTTGTGCATCCAATAAGTGATTTTGTCTCATTGGTTGAACATTTAGGTCATTTTCGTCCTCCATAGGCTTATTCTAATCCAATTAAGGTTTTTAACCAATCTTGTGCATCCAATAATTGATTTTGTCTCATTGGTTGAACATTAGGCCATTTTCGTCCTCCCTAATCTTATTCTAATCCAATTAGAGTTTTTAACCAATCTTGTGCATCCAATAAGTGGTTTTGTATCATTGGTTGAACATTTAGTTCATTTACGTACTCCCTTGGCTTATTCTAATCCAATTATGGTTTTTAACCATTCTTGTGCATCCAATAAGTGTATTTGTGTCATTGGTTGAACATTTAGGTCATTTTCATCCTCCCTAGGCTTATTCTACTCCAATTAGGGTTTTTATCCAATCTTGTGCATTCAATAAGTGATTTTGTGTCATTGGTTGAACATTTAGGTCATTTTCGTCCTCCATAGGCTTATTCTAATCCAATTAAGGTTTTTAACCAATCTTGTGCATCCAATAATTGATTTTGTGTCATTGGTTGAACATTAGGTCATTTTCGTGCTCCCTAGGCTTATTATAATCCAATTAGGGTTTTTAACCAATCTTGTGCATCCAATAAATGATTTTGTGTCATTCGTTGAACATTGAGGTCATTTACATCCTCCCTAGGCTTATTCTAATCCAATTAGTGTTTATAACTAATCTTGTGCATCCAATAAGTGATTATGTATCATTCGTTGAACATTTAGTTCATTTACGTACTCCCTTGGCTTATTTTAAACCAAATATGGTTTTTAACCATTCTTGTGCATCCAATAAGTGATTTTGTGTCATTGGTTGAACATTTAGGTCATTTTCGTCCTCCATAGGCTTATTCTAATCCAATTAAGGTTTTTAACCAATCTTGTGCATCCAATAATTGATTTTGTGTCATTGGTTGAACATTAGGTCATTTTCGTGCTCCCTAGGCTTATTATAATCCAATTAGGGTTTTTAACCAATCTTGTGCATCCAATAAGTGATTTTGTGTCATTCGTTGAACATTGAGGTCATTTACATCCTCCCTAGGCTTATTCTAATCCAATTAGTGTTTATAACTAATCTTGTGCATCCAATAAGTGATTATGTATCATTCGTTGAACATTTAGTTCATTTACGTACTCCCTTGGCTTATTTTAAACCAAATATGGTTTTTAACCATTCTTGTGCATCCAATAAGTGATTTTGTGTCATTGGTTGAACATTTAGGTCATTTTCATCCTCCCTAGGCTTATTTTAATC
The DNA here is from genome assembly GCA_037974735.1 of Cicer chorassanicum. Taxonomy (NCBI): domain Eukaryota; kingdom Viridiplantae; phylum Streptophyta; class Magnoliopsida; order Fabales; family Fabaceae; genus Cicer; species Cicer chorassanicum. The sequence goes on from JBBPBP010009779.1 coordinate 37,623,483, forward strand.
CAATTAGGGTTTTTAACCAATCTTGTGCATCCAATAAGTGATTTTGTGTCATTGGTTGAACATTTAGGTCATTTTCGTCCTCCATAGGCTTGTTCTAATCCAATTAAGGTTTTTAACCAATCGTGTGCATCCAATAATTGATTTTGTGTCATTGGTTGAACATTAGGTCATTTTCGTCCATCCTAGGCTTATTATAATCCAATTAGGGTTTTTAACGATTCTTGTGCATCCAATAAGTGATTTTGTGTCATTCGTTGAACATTGAGGTCATTTACGTCCTCCCTAGGCTTATTCTAAATCAATTAGTGTTTATAACTAATCTTGTGCATCCGATAAGTGATTTGGTGTCATTGGTTGAACATTTAGGTCATTTTCATCCTCCCTAGGCTTATTCTAATCCAATTAGGGTTTTTATCCAATCTTGTGCATCCAATAAGTGATTTTGTGTCATTGGTTGAACATTTTGGTCATTTTCGTCCTCCATAGGCTTATTCTAATCCAATTAAGGTTTTTAACCAATCTTGTGCATCCAATAATTGATTTTGTCTCATTGGTTGAACATTAGGCCATTTTCGTCCTCCCTAATCTTATTCTAATCCAATTAGAGTTTTTAACCAATCCTGTGCATCCAATAAGTGGTTTTGTATCATTGGTTGAACATTTAGTTCATTTACGTACTCCCTTGGCTTATTCTAATCCAATTATGGTTTTTAACCATTCTTGTGCATCCAATAAGTGATTTTGTGTCATTGGTTGAACAATTAGGTCATTTTCATCCTCCCTAGGCTTATTCTACTCCAATTAGGGTTTTTATCCAATCTTGTGCATCCAATAAGTGATTTTGTGTCATTGGTTGAACATTTAGGTCATTTTCGTCCTCCATAGGCTTATTCTAATCCAATTAAGGTTTTTAACCAATCTTGTGCATCCAATAATTGATTTTGTGTCATTGGTTGAACATTAGGTCATTTTCGTCCTCCCTAGGCTTATTATAATCCAATTAGGGTTTTTAACCAATCTTGTGCATCCAATAAATGATTTTGTGTCATTCGTTGAACATTGAGGTCATTTACATCCTCCCTAGGCTTATTCTAATCCAATTAGTGTTTATAACTAATCTTGTGCATCCAATAAGTGATTATGTATCATTCGTTGAACATTTAGTTCATTTACGTACTCCCTTGGCTTATTTTAAACCAAATATGGTTTTTAACCATTCTTGTGCATCCAATAAGTGATTTTGTGTCATTGGTTGAACATTTAGGTCATTTTCATCCTCCCTAGGCTTATTCTACTCCAATTAGGGTTTTTATCCAATCTTGTGCATCCAATAAGTGATTTTGTGTCATTGGTTGAACATTTAGGTCATTTTCGTCCTCCATAGGCTTATTCTAATCCAATTAAGGTTTTTAACCAATCTTGTGCATCCAATAATTGATTTTGTGTCATTGGTTGAACATTAGGTCATTTTCGTGCTCCCTAGGCTTATTATAATCCAATTAGGGTTTTTAACCAATCTTGTGCATCCAATAAATGATTTTGTGTCATTCGTTGAACATTGAGGTCATTTACATCCTCCCTAGGCTTATTCTAATCCAATTAGTGTTTATAACTAATCTTGTGCATCCAATAAGTGATTAAGTATCATTCGTTGAACATTTAGTTCATTTACGTACTCCCTTGGCTTATTTTAAACCAAATATGGTTTTTAACCATTCTTGTGCATCCAATAAGTGATTTTGTGTCATTGGTTGAACATTTAGGTCATTTTCATCCTCCCTAGGCTTATTCTACTCCAATTAGGGTTTTTATCCAATCTTGTGCATCCAATAAGTGATTTTGTGTCATTGGTTGAACATTTAGGTCATTTTCGTCCTCCATAGGCTTATTCTAATCCAATTAAGGTTTTTAACCAATCTTGTGCATCCAATAATTGATTTTGTGTCATTGGTTGAACATTAGGTCATTTTCGTGCTCCCTAGGCTTATTATAATCCAATTAGGGTTTTTAACCAATCTTGTGCATCCAATAAATGATTTTGTGTCATTCGTTGAACATTGAGGTCATTTACATCCTCCCTAGGCTTATTCTAATCCAATTAGTGTTTATAACTAATCTTGTGCATCCAATAAGTGATTA
>JBBPBP010009779.1:37626121-37646411 GCA_037974735.1 Cicer chorassanicum
AGTGATTTTGTGTCATTTGTTGAACATTGAGGTCATTTTCGTCCTCCCTAGGCTTATTCTAATCCAATTAGGGTTTTTAACCAATCTTGTGCATCCAATAATTGATTTTGTGTCATTGGTTGAACATTAGGTCATTTTCGTCCTCCCTAGTCTTATTCTAATCCAATTAGGGTTTTTAACCAATCTTGTGCATCCAATAAGTGATTTTGTATCATTCGTTGAACATTTAGTTCATTTACGTACTCCCTTGGCTTATTCTAATCCAATTATGGGTTTTAACCATTCTTGTGCATCCAATAAGTGATTTTGTGTCAATTGTTGAACATTTAGGTCATTTTCATCCTCCCTAGGCTTATTCTAATCCAATTAGGTTTTTTATACAATCTTGTTCATCAAATAAGTGATTTTGTGTCATTGGTTGAACATTTAGGTCATTTTCATCCTCCCTAGGCTTATTCTAATCCAATTAAGGTTTTTGACCAATCTTGTGCATCCAATAATTGATTTTGTGTCATTGGTTGAACATTAGGTTATTTTCGTCGTCCCTAGGCTTATTCTAATCCAATTAGGGTTTTTAACCAATCTTGTGCATCCAATATGTGATTTTGTGTCATTGGTTGAACATTTAGGTCATTTTCATCCTCCCTAGGCTTATTCTTATCCAATTACGGTTTTTATCCAATCTTGTGCATCCAATAAGTGATTTTGTGTCATTGGTTGAACATTTAGGTCATTTTCGTCCTCCCTATTCTTATTCTAATCCAATTAGGGTTTTTAACCAATCTTGTGCATCCAATAAGTGATTTAGTGTCATTGGTTGAACATTTAAGTCATTTTCATCCTCCCTAGGCTTATTCTAATCCAATTAGGGTTTTTATCCAATCTTGTGCATCCAATAAGTGATTTTGTGTCATTGGTTGAACATTTAGGTCATTTTCGTCCTCCATAGGCTTATTCTAATCCAATTAAGGTTTTTAACCAATCGTGTGCATCCAATAATTGATTTTGTGTCATTGGTTGAACATTAGGTCATTTTCGTCCATCCTAGGCTTATTATAATCCAATTAGGGTTTTTAACGATTCTTGTGCATCCAATAAGTGATTTTGTGTCATTCGTTGAACATTGAGGTCATTTACTTCCTCCCTAGGCTTATTCTAAATCAATTAGTGTTTATAACTAATCTTGTGCATCCAATAAGTGATTTGGTGTCATTGGTTGAACATTTAGGTCATTTTCATCCTCCCTAGGCTTATTCTAATCCAATTAGGGTTTTTATCCAATCTTGTGCATCCAATAAGTGATTTTGTGTCATTGGTTGAACATTTAGGTCATTTTCGTCCTCCATAGGCTTATTCTAATCCAATTAAGGTTTTTAACCAATCTTGTGCATCCAATAATTGATTTTGTCTCATTGGTTGAACATTAGGCCATTTTCGTCCTCCCTAATCTTATTCTAATCCAATTAGAGTTTTTAACCAATCTTGTGCATCCAATAAGTGGTTTTGTATCATTGGTTGAACATTTAGTTCATTTACGTACTCCCTTGGCTTATTCTAATCCAATTATGGTTTTTAACCATTCTTGTGCATCCAATAAGTGTATTTGTGTCATTGGTTGAACATTTAGGTCATTTTCATCCTCCCTAGGCTTATTCTACTCCAATTAGGGTTTTTATCCAATCTTGTGCATTCAATAAGTGATTTTGTGTCATTGGTTGAACATTTAGGTCATTTTCGTCCTCCATAGGCTTATTCTAATCCAATTAAGGTTTTTAACCAATCTTGTGCATCCAATAATTGATTTTGTGTCATTGGTTGAACATTAGGTCATTTTCGTGCTCCCTAGGCTTATTATAATCCAATTAGGGTTTTTAACCAATCTTGTGCATCCAATAAATGATTTTGTGTCATTCGTTGAACATTGAGGTCATTTACATCCTCCCTAGGCTTATTCTAATCCAATTAGTGTTTATAACTAATCTTGTGCATCCAATAAGTGATTATGTATCATTCGTTGAACATTTAGTTCATTTACGTACTCCCTTGGCTTATTTTAAACCAAATATGGTTTTTAACCATTCTTGTGCATCCAATAAGTGATTTTGTGTCATTGGTTGAACATTTAGGTCATTTTCGTCCTCCATAGGCTTATTCTAATCCAATTAAGGTTTTTAACCAATCTTGTGCATCCAATAATTGATTTTGTGTCATTGGTTGAACATTAGGTCATTTTCGTGCTCCCTAGGCTTATTATAATCCAATTAGGGTTTTTAACCAATCTTGTGCATCCAATAAGTGATTTTGTGTCATTCGTTGAACATTGAGGTCATTTACATCCTCCCTAGGCTTATTCTAATCCAATTAGTGTTTATAACTAATCTTGTGCATCCAATAAGTGATTATGTATCATTCGTTGAACATTTAGTTCATTTACGTACTCCCTTGGCTTATTTTAAACCAAATATGGTTTTTAACCATTCTTGTGCATCCAATAAGTGATTTTGTGTCATTGGTTGAACATTTAGGTCATTTTCATCCTCCCTAGGCTTATTCTACTCCAATTAGGGTTTTTATCCAATCTTGTGCATCCAATAAGTGATTTTGTGTCATTGGTTGAACATTTAGGTCATTTTCGTCCTCCATAGGCTTATTCTAATCCAATTAAGGTTTTTAACCAATCTTGTGCATCCAATAATTGATTTTGTGTCATTGGTTGAACATTAGGTCATATTCGTCCTCCCTAGGCTTATTCTAATCCAATTAGGGTTTTTAACCAATCTTGTGCATCCAATAAGTGATTTTGAGTCATTGGTTGAACATTTAGGTCATTTTCTTCCACCCTTGGCTTATTCAAATCCAAATAGGGTTTTTAAACAATCTTGTGCATCCAATAATTGATTTTGTGTCATTGGTTGAACATTTAGGTCATTTTCGTCTTCCCTAGGCTTATTCTAATCCAATAAGGTTTTTAACCAATCTTGTGCATCAAATAATTGATTTTGTCTCATTGGTTGAACATTAGGCCATTTTCGTCCTCCCTAATCTTATTCTAATCCAATTAGAGTTTTTAACCAATCTTGTGCATCCAATAAGTGGTTTTGTATCATTCGTTGAACATTTAGTTCATTTACGTACTCCCTTGGCTTATTCTAATCCAATTATGGTTTTTAACCATTCTTGTGCATCCAATAAGTGATTTTGTGTCATAGGTTGAACATTTAGGTCATTTTCATCCTCCCTAGGCTTATTCTACTCCAATTAGGGTTTTTATCCAATCTTGTGCATCCAATAAGTGATTTTGTGTCATTGGTTGAACATTTAGGTCATTTTCGTCCTCCATAGGCTTATTCTAATCCAATTAAGGTTTTTAACCAATCTTGTGCATCCAATAATTGATTTTGTGTCATTGGTTGAACATTAGGTTATTTTCGTGCTCCCTAGGCTTATTATAATCCAATTAGGGTTTTTAACCAATCTTGTGCATCCAATAAGTGATTTTGTGTCATTCGTTGAACATTGAGGTCATTTACGTCCTCCCTAGGCTTATTCTAATCCAATTAGTGTTTATAACTAATCTTGTGCATCCAATAAGTGATTATGTATCATTCGTTGAACATTTAGTTCATTTACGTACTCCCTTGGCTTATTTTAAACCAAATATGGTTTTTAACCATTCTTTTGCATCCAATAAGTGATTTTGTGTCATTGGTTGAGCATTTAGGTCATTTTCATCCTCCCTAGGCTTATTCTAATCCAATTAGGGTTTTTAACCAATCTTGTGCATCCAACAAGTGATTTTGTGTCATTGGTTGAACATTTAGGTCATTTTCGTCCTCCATAGGCTTATTCTAATCCAATTAAGGTTTTTAACCAATCGTGTGCATCCAATAATTGATTTTGTGTCATTGGTTGAACATTAGGTCATTTTCGTCCATCCTAGGCTTATTATAATCCAATTAGGGTTTTTAACGATTCTTGTGCATCCAATAAGTGATTTTGTGTCATTCGTTGAACATTGAGGTCATTTACGTCCTCCCTAGGCTTATTCTAATCCAATTAGTGTTTATAACTAATCTTGTGCATCCAATAAGTGATTTTGTATCATTCGTTGAACATTTAGTTCAATTACGTACTCCCTTGGCTTATTCTAATCCAATTATGGTTTTTAACCATTCTTGTGTATCCAATAAGTGATTTTGTGTCATTTGTTGAACATTGAGGTCATTTTCGTCCTCCCTAGGCTTATTCTAATCCAATTAGGGTTTTTAACCAATCTTGGGCATCCAATAATTGATTTTGTGTCATTGGTTGAACATTAGGTCATTTTCGTCCTCCCTAGTCTTATTCTAATCCAATTAGGGTTTTTAACCAATCTTGTGAATCCAATAAGTGATTTTGTATCATTCGTTGAACATTAAGTTCATTTGCGTACTCCCTTGGCTTATTCTAATCCAATTATGGGTTTTAACCATTCTTGTGCATCCAATAAGTGATTTTGTGTCAATTGTTGAACATTTAGGTCATTTTCATCCTCCCTAGGCTTATTCTAATCCAATTAGGTTTTTTATACAATCTTGTGCATCAAATAAGTGATTTTGTGTCATTGGTTGAACATTTAGGTCATTTTCGTCCTCCATAGGCTTATTCTAATCCAATTAAGGTTTTTAACCAATCTTGTGCATCCAATAATTGATTTTGTTTCATTGGTTGAACATTAGGTTATTTTCGTCGTCCCTAGGCTTATTCTAATCCAATTAGGGTTTTTAACCAATCTTGTGCATCCAATATGTGATTTTGTGTCATTGGTTGAACATTTAGGTCATTTTCATCCTCCCTAGGCTTATTCTAATCCAATTACGGTTTTTATCCAATCTTGTGCATCCAATAAGTGATTTTGTGTCATTGGTTGAACATTTAGGTCATTTTTGTCCTCCCTATTCTTATTCTAATCCAATTAGGGTTTTTAACCAATCTTGTGCATACAATAAGTGATTTTGTGTCATTCGTTGAACATTGAAGTCATTTACGTCCTCCCTAGGCTTATTCTAATCCAATTAGTGTTTATAACTAATCTTGTGCATCCAATAATTGATTTTGTGTCATTGGTTGAACATTAGGTCATTTTTGTCGTCCCTAGGCTTATTCTAATCCAATTAGGGTTTTTAACCAATCTTGTGCATCCAATAAGTGATTTTGTGTCAATGGTTAAACATTTAGGCCATTTTCATCCTCCCTAGGCTTATTCTAATCCAATTAGGGTTTTTATCCAATCTTGTGCATCGAATAAGTGATTTTGTGTCAATGGTTAAACATTTAGGTCATTTTCATCCTCCCTAGTCTTATTCTAATCCAATTAGGGTTTTTAACGAATCTTGTGCATCCAATAAGTTATTTTGTATCATTCGTTGAACATTTAGTTCATTTACGTACTCCCTTGGCTTATTCTAATCCAATTATGGGTTTTAACCATTCTTGTGCATCCAATAAGTGATTTTGTGTCATTAGTTGAACATTTAGGTCATTTTCATCCTCCCTAGGCTTATTCTAATCCAATTAGGTTTTTTATCCAATCTTGTGCATCCAATAAGTGATTTTGAGTCATTGGTTGAACATTTAGGTCATTTTCGTCCACCCTTGGCTTATTCTAATCCAATTAGGGTTTTTAAACAATCTTGTGCAACCAATAATTGATTTTGTGTCATTGGTTGAACATTTAGGTCATTTTCGTCCTCCCTAGGCTTATTCTAATCCAATAAGGTTTTTAACCAATCTTGTGCATCCAATAATTGATTTTGTCTCATTGGTTGAACATTAGGTCATTTTCGTCGTCCCTAGGCTTATTCTAATCCAATTAGGGTTTTTAACCAATCTTGTGCATCCAATATTTGATTTTGTGTCATTGGTTGAACATTTAGGTCATTTTCATCCTCCCTAGGCTTATTCTAATCCAATTAGGGTTTTAATCCAATCTTGTGCATCCAATAAGTGATTTTGTGTCATTGGTTGAACATTTAGGTCATTTTCGTCCTCCATAGGCTTATTCTAATCCAATTAGGGTTTTAATCCAATCTTGTGCATCCAATAAGTGATTTTGTGTCATTGGTTGAACATTTAGGTCATTTTCGTCCTCCATAGGCTTATTCTAATCCAATTAAGGTTTTTAACCAATCTTGTGCATCCAATAATTGATTTTGTGTCATTGGTTGAACATTAGGTCATTTTCGTGCTCCCTAGGCTTATTATAATCCAATTAGGGTTTTTAACCAATCTTGTGCATCCAATAAATGATTTTGTGTCATTCGTTGAACATTGAGGTCATTTACATCCTCCCTAGGCTTATTCTAATCCAATTAGTGTTTATAACTAATCTTGTGCATCCAATAAGTGATTATGTATCATTCGTTGAACATTTAGTTCATTTACGTACTCCCTTGGCTTATTTTAAACCAAATATGGTTTTTAACCATTCTTGTGCATCCAATAAGTGATTTTGTGTCATTGGTTGAACATTTAGGTCATTTTCATCCTCCCTAGGCTTATTCTAATCCAATTAGGGTTTTAATCCAATCTTGTGCATCCAATAAGTGATTTTGTGTCATTGGTTGAACATTTAGGTAATTTTCGTCCTCCATAGGCTTATTCTAATCCAATTAAGGTTTTTAACCAATCTTGTGCATCCAATAATTGATTTTGTGTCATTGGTTGAACATTAGGTCATTTTTGTGCTCCCTAGGCTTATTATAATCCAATTAGGGTTTTTAACCAATCTTGTGCATCCAATAAATGATTTTGTGTCATTCGTTGAACATTGAGGTCATTTACATCCTCCCTAGGCTTATTCTAATCCAATTAGTGTTTATAACTAATCTTGTGCATCCAATAAGTGATTATGTATCATTCGTTGAACATTTAGTTCATTTACGTACTCCCTTGGCTTATTTTAAACCAAATATGGTTTTTAACCATTCTTGTGCATCCAATAAGTGATTTTGTGTCATTGGTTGAACATTTAGGTCATTTTCATCCTCCCTAGGCTTATTTTAATCCAATTAGGGTTTTTAACCAATCTTGTGCATCCAATAAGTGATTTTGTGTCATTGGTTGAACATTTAGGTCATTTTCGTCCTCCATAGGCTTATTCTAATCCAATTAAGGTTTTTAACCAATCGTGTGCATCCAATAATTGATTTTGTGTCATTGGTTGAACATGAGGTCATTTTCGTCCATCCTAGGCTTATTATAATCCAATTAGGGTTTTTAACGATTCTTGTGCATCCAATAAGTGATTTTGTGTCATTCGTTGAACATTGAGGTCATTTACGTCCTCCCTAGGCTTATTCTAAATCAATTAGTGTTTATAACTAATCTTGTGCATCCAATAAGTGATTTGGTGTCATCGGTTGAACATTTAGGTCATTTTCATCCTCCCTAGGCTTATTCTAATCCAATTAGGGTTTTTATCCAATCTTGTGCATCCAATAAGTGATTTTGTGTCATTGGTTGAACATTTAGGTCATTTTCGTCCTCCATAGGCTTATTCTAATCCAATTAAGGTTTTTAACCAATCTTGTGCATCCAATAATTGATTTTGTCTCATTGGTTGAACATTAGGCCATTTTCGTCCTCCCTAATCTTATTCTAATCCAATTAGAGTTTTTAACCAATCTTGTGCATCCAATAAGTGGTTTTGTATCATTGGTTGAACATTTAGTTCATTTACGCACTCCCTTGGCTTATTCTAATCCAATTATGGTTTTTAACCATTCTTGTGCATCCAATAAGTGATTTTGTGTCATTGGTTGAACATTTAGGTCATTTTCATCCTCCCTAGGCTTATTCTACTCCAATTAGGGTTTTTATCCAATCTTGTGCATTCAATAAGTGATTTTGTGTCATTGGTTGAACATTTAGGTCATTTTCGTCCTCCATAGGCTTATTCTAATCCAATTAAGGTTTTTAACCAATCTTGTGCATCCAATAATTGATTTTGTGTCATTGGTTGAACATTAGGTCATTTTCGTGCTCCCTAGGCTTATTATAATCCAATTAGGGTTTTTAACCAATCTTGTGCATCCAATAAGTGATTTTGTGTCATTCGTTGAACATTGAGGTCATTTACGTCCTCCCTAGGCTTATTCTAATCCAATTAGTGTTTATAACTAATCTTGTGCATCCAATAAGTGATTTTGTATCATTCGTTGAACATTTAGTTCATTTACGTACTCCCTTGGCTTATTCTAAACCAATTATGGTTTTTAACCATTCTTGTGCATCCAATAAGTGATTTTGTGTCATTGGTTGAACATTTAGGTCATTTTTATCCTCCCTAGGCTTATTCTAATCCAATTAGGGTTTTTAACCAATCTTGTGCATCCAATAAGTGATTTTGTGTCATTGGTTGAACATTTAGGTCATTTTCGTCCTCCATAGGCTTATTCTAATCCAATTAAGATTTTTAACCAATCGTGTGCATCCAATAATTGATTTTGTGTCATTGGTTGAACATTAGATCATTTACGTCCTCCCTAGGCTTATTCTAATCCAATTAGTGTTTATAACTAATCTTGTGCATCCAATAAGTGATTTTGTATCATTCGTTGAACATTTAGTTCATTTACGTACTCCCTTGGCTTATTCTAAACCAATTATGGTTTTTAACCATTCTTGTGCATCCAATAAGTGATTTTGTGTCATTGGTTGAACATTTAGGTCATTTTTATCCTCCCTAGGCTTATTCTAATCCAATTAGGGTTTTTAACCAATCTTGTGCATCCAATAAGTGATTTTGTGTCATTGGTTGAACATTTAGGTCATTTTCGTCCTCCATAGGCTTATTCTAATCCAATTAAGGTTTTTAACCAATCGTGTGCATCCAATAATTGATTTTGTGTCATTGGTTGAACATTAGGTCATTTTCGTCCATCCTAGGCTTATTATAATCCAATTAGGGTTTTTAACGATTCTTGTGCATCCAATAAGTGATTTTGTGTCATTCGTTGAACATTGAGGTCATTTACGTCCTCCCTAGGCTTATTCTAAATCAATTAGTGTTTATAACTAATCTTGTGCATCCGATAAGTGATTTGGTGTCATTGGTTGAACATTTAGGTCATTTTCATCCTCCCTAGGCTTATTCTAATCCAATTAGGGTTTTTATCCAATCTTGTGCATCCAATAAGTGATTTTGTGTCATTGGTTGAACATTTTGGTCATTTTCGTCCTCCATAGGCTTATTCTAATCCAATTAAGGTTTTTAACCAATCTTGTGCATCCAATAATTGATTTTGTCTCATTGGTTGAACATTAGGCCATTTTCGTCCTCCCTAATCTTATTCTAATCCAATTAGAGTTTTTAACCAATCCTGTGCATCCAATAAGTGGTTTTGTATCATTGGTTGAACATTTAGTTCATTTACGTACTCCCTTGGCTTATTCTAATCCAATTATGGTTTTTAACCATTCTTGTGCATCCAATAAGTGATTTTGTGTCATTGGTTGAACATTTAGGTCATTTTCATCCTCCCTAGGCTTATTCTAATCCAATTAGGGTTTTTATCCAATCTTGTGCATCCAATAAGTGATTTTGTGTCATTGGTTGAACATTTAGGTCATTTTCGTCCTCCATAGGCTTATTCTAATCCAATTAAGGTTTTTAACCAATCTTGTGCATCCAATAATTGATTTTGTGTCATTGGTTGAACATTAGGTCATTTTCGTGCTCCCTAGGCTTATTATAATCCAATTAGGGTTTTTAACCAATCTTGTGCATCCAATAAATGATTTTGTGTCATTCGTTGAACATTGAGGTCATTTACATCCTCCCTAGGCTTATTCTAATCCAATTAGTGTTTATAACTAATCTTGTGCATCCAATAAGTGATTATGTATCATTCGTTGAACATTTAGTTCATTTACGTACTCCCTTGGCTTATTTTAAACCAAATATGGTTTTTAACCATTCTTGTGCATCCGATAAGTGATTTTGTGTCATTGGTTGAACATTTAGGTCATTTTCATCCTCCCTAGGCTTATTCTACTCCAATTAGGGTTTTTATCCAATCTTGTGCATCCAATAAGTGATTTTGTGTCATTGGTTGAACATTTAGGTCATTTTCGTCCTCCATAGGCTTATTCTAATCCAATTAAGGTTTTTAACCAATCTTGTGCATCCAATAATTGATTTTGTGTCATTGGTTGAACATTAGGTCATTTTCGTGCTCCCTAGGCTTATTATAATCCAATTAGGGTTTTTAACCAATCTTGTGCATCCAATAAATGATTTTGTGTCATTCGTTGAACATTGAGGTCATTTACGTCCTCCCTAGGCTTATTCTAATCCAATTAGTGTTTATAACTAATCTTGTGCATCCAATAAGTGATTATGTATCATTCGTTGAACATTTAGTTCATTTACGTACTCCCTTGGCTTATTTTAAACCAAATATGGTTTTTAACCATTCTTGTGCATCCAATAAGTGATTTTGTGTCATTGGTTGAACATTTAGGTCATTTTCATCCTCCCTAGGCTTATTTTAGTCCAATTAGGGTTTTTAACCAATCTTGTGCATCCAATAAGTGATTTTGTGTCATTGGTTGAACATTTAGGTCATTTTCGTCCTCCATAGGCTTATTCTAATCCAATTAAGGTTTTTAACCAATCGTGTGCATCCAATAATTGATTTTGTGTCATTGGTTGAACATTAGGTCATTTTCGTCCATCCTAGGCTTATTATAATCCAATTAGGGTTTTTAACGATTCTTGTGCATCCAATAAGTGATTTTGTGTCATTCGTTGAACATTGAGGTCATTTACTTCCTCCCTAGGCTTATTCTAAATCAATTAGTGTTTATAACTAATCTTGTGCATCCAATAAGTGATTTGGTGTCATTGGTTGAACATTTAGGTCATTTTCATCCTCCCTAGGCTTATTCTAATCCAATTAGGGTTTTTATCCAATCTTGTGCATCCAATAAGTGATTTTGTGTCATTGGTTGAACATTTAGGTCATTTTCGTCCTCCATAGGCTTATTCTAATCCAATTAAGGTTTTTAACCAATCTTGTGCATCCAATAATTGATTTTGTCTCATTGGTTGAACATTAGGCCATTTTCGTCCTCCCTAATCTTATTCTAATCCAATTAGAGTTTTTAACCAATCTTGTGCATCCAATAAGTGGTTTTGTATCATTGGTTGAACATTTAGTTCATTTACGCACTCCCTTGGCTTATTCTAATCCAATTATGGTTTTTAACCATTCTTGTGCATCCAATAAGTGATTTTGTGTCATTGGTTGAACATTTAGGTCATTTTCATCCTCCCTAGGCTTATTCTACTCCAATTAGGGTTTTTATCCAATCTTGTGCATTCAATAAGTGATTTTGTGTCATTGGTTGAACATTTAGGTCATTTTCGTCCTCCATAGGCTTATTCTAATCCAATTAAGGTTTTTAACCAATCTTGTGCATCCAATAATTGATTTTGTGTCATTGGTTGAACATTAGGTCATTTTCGTGCTCCCTAGGCTTATTATAATCCAATTAGGGTTTTTAACCAATCTTGTGCATCCAATAAATGATTTTGTGTCATTCGTTGAACATTGAGGTCATTTACATCCTCCCTAGGCTTATTCTAATCCAATTAGTGTTTATAACTAATCTTGTGCATCCAATAAGTGATTATGTATCATTCGTTGAACATTTAGTTCATTTACGTACTCCCTTGGCTTATTTTAAACCAAATATGGTTTTTAACCATTCTTGTGCATCCAATAAGTGATTTTGTGTCATTGGTTGAACATTTAGGTCATTTTCGTCCTCCATAGGCTTATTCTAATCCAATTAAGGTTTTTAACCAATCTTGTGCATCCAATAATTGATTTTGTGTCATTGGTTGAACATTAGGTCATTTTCGTGCTCCCTAGGCTTATTATAATCCAATTAGGGTTTTTAACCAATCTTGTGCATCCAATAAGTGATTTTGTGTCATTCGTTGAACATTGAGGTCATTTACATCCTCCCTAGGCTTATTCTAATCCAATTAGTGTTTATAACTAATCTTGTGCATCCAATAAGTGATTATGTATCATTCGTTGAACATTTAGTTCATTTACGTACTCCCTTGGCTTATTTTAAACCAAATATGGTTTTTAACCATTCTTGTGCATCCAATAAGTGATTTTGTGTCATTGGTTGAACATTTAGGTCATTTTCATCCTCCCTAGGCTTATTTTAATCCAATTAGGGTTTTTAACCAATCTTGTGCATCCAATAAGTGATTTTGTGTCATTGGTTGAACATTTAGGTCATTTTCGTCCTCCATAGGCTTATTCTAATCCAATTAAGGTTTTTAACCAATCTTGTGCATCCAATAATTGATTTTGTGTCATTGGTTGAACATTAGGTCATTTTCGTCCATCCTAGGCTTATTATAATCCAATTAGGGTTTTTAACGATTCTTGTGCATCCAATAAGTGATTTTGTGTCATTCGTTGAACATTGAGGTCATTTACGTCCTCCCTAGGCTTATTCTAAATCAATTAGTGTTTATAACTAATCTTGTGCATCCAATAAGTGATTTGGTGTCATTGGTTGAACATTTAGGTCATTTTCATCCTCCCTAGGATTATTCTAATCCAATTAGGGTTTTTATCCAATCTTGTGCATCCAAAAAGTGATTTTGTGTCATTGGTTGAACATTTAGGTCATTTTCGTCCTCCATAGGCTTATTCTAATCCAATTAAGGTTTTTAACCAATCTTGTGCATCCAATAATTGATTTTGTCTCATTGGTTGAACATTAGGCCATTTTCGTCCTCCCTAATCTTATTCTAATCCAATTAGAGTTTTTAACCAATCTTGTGCATCCAATAAGTGGTTTTGTATCATTGGTTGAACATTTAGTTCATTTACGTACTCCCTTGGCTTATTCTAATCCAATTATGGGCTTTAACCATTCTTGTGCATCCAATAAGTGATTTTGTGTCATTAGTTGAACATTTAGGTCATTTTCATCCTCCCTAGGCTTATTCTAATCCAATTAGGTTTTTTATCCAATCTTGTGCATCCAATAAGTGATTTTGTGTCATTGGTTGATCATTTAGGTCATTTTCGTCCTCCATAGGCTTATTCTAATCCAATTAAGGTTTTTAACCAATCTTGTGCATCCAATAATTGATTTTGTCTCATTGGTTGAACATTAGGTCATTTTCGTCGTCCCTAGGCTTATTCTAATCCAATTAGGGTTTTTAACCAATCTTGTGCATCCAATAATTGATTTTGGGTCATTGGTTGAACATTAGGTCATATTCGTCCTCCCTAGGCTTATTCTAATCCTATTAGGGTTTTTAACCAATCTTGTGCATCCAATAAGTGATTTTGAGTCATTGGTTGAACATTTAGGTCATTTTCGTCCACCCTTGGCTTATTCTAATCCAATTAGGGTTTTTAAACAATCTTGTGCAACCAATAATTGATTTTGTGTCATTGGTTGAACATTTAGGTCATTTTCGTCCTCCCTAGGCTTATTCTAATCCAATAAGGTTTTTAACCAATCTTGTGCATCCAATAATTGATTTTGTCTCATTGGTTGAACATTAGGCCATTTTTGTCCTCCCTAGGCTTATTCTTATCTAATTAGGGTTTTTAATCAATCTTGTGCATCCAATAACTGATTTTGTGTTATTGGTTAAACATTTATTTGTTTTGTTTCCTTCCTAGGCTTATTCTAATCCAATTAGGGTTTTTAACCAATCTTGTGCATCCAATAATTGATTTTGTGTCATTGGTTGAACATTTAGGTCATTTTCATCCTCCCTAGGCTTATTCTAATCCAATTAGGGTTTTTATCCAATCTTGTGCATCCAATAAGTGATTTTGTGTCATTGGTTGAACATTTAGGTCATTTTCAACCTCCCTAGGCTTATTCTAATCCAATTAGGGTTTTTATCCAATCTTGTGCATCCAATAAGTGATTTTGTGTCATTGGTTGAACATTTAGGTCATTTTCGTCCTCCATAGGCTTATTCTAATCCAATTAAGGTTTTTAACCAATCTTGTGCATCCAATAATTGATTTTGTGTCATTGGTTGAACATTTAGGTCATTTTCGTCCTCCATAGGCTTATTCTAATCCAATTAAGGTTTTTAACCAATCTTGTGCATCCAATAATTGATTTTGTGTCATTGGTTGAACATTAGGTCATTTTCGTGCTCCCTAGGCTTATTATAATCCAATTAGGGTTTTTAACCAATCTTGTGCATCCAATAAGTGATTTTGTGTCATTCGTTGAACATTGAGGTCATTTACGTCCTCCCTAGGCTTATTCTAATCCAATTAGTGTTTATAACTAATCTTGTGCATCCAATAAGTGATTTTGTATCATTCGTTGAACATTTAGTTCATTTACGTACTCCCTTGGCTTATTCTAAACCAATTATGGTTTTTAACCATTCTTGTGCATCCAGTAAGTGATTTTGTGTCATTGGTTGAACATTTAGGTCATTTTTATCCTCCCTAGGCTTATTCTAATCCAATTAGGGTTTTTAACCAATCTTGTGCATCCAATAAGTGATTTTGTGTCATTGGTTGAACATTTAGGTCATTTTCGTCCTCCATAGGCTTATTCTAATCCAATTAAGATTTTTAACCAATCGTGTGCATCCAATTTTTGATTTTGTGTCATTGGTTGAACATTAGGTCATTTTCGTCCATCCTAGGCTTATTATAATCCAAATAGGGTTTTTAACGATTCTTGTGCATCCAATAAGTGATTTTGTGTCATTCGTTGAACATTGAGGTCATTTACGTCCTCCCTAGGCTTATTCTAAATCAATTAGTGTTTATAACTAATCTTGTGCATCCAATAAGTGATTTGGTGTCATTGGTTGAACATTTAGTTCATTTACGTACTCCCTAGGCTTATTCTAATCCAATTAGGGTTTTTATCCAATCTTGTGCATCCAATAAGTGATTTTGTGTCATTGGTTGAACATTTAGGTCATTTTCGTCCTCCATAGGCTTATTCTAATCCAATTAAGGTTTTTAACCAATCTTGTGCATCCAATAATTGATTTTGTGTCATTGGTTGAACATTTAGGTCATTTTCGTCCTCCATAGGCTTATTCTAATCCAATTAAGGTTTTTAACCAATCGTGTGCATCCAATAATTGATTTTGTGTCATTGGTTGAACATTAGGTCATTTTCGTCCATCCTAGGCTTATTATAATCCAATTAGGGTTTTTAACGATTCTTGTGCATCCAATAAGTGATTTTGTGTCATTCGTTGAACATTGAGGTCATTTACGTCCTCCCTAGGCTTATTCTAAATCAATTAGTGTTTATAACTAATCTTGTGCATCCAATAAGTGATTTGGTGTCATTGGTTGAACATTTAGGTCATTTTCATCCTCCCTAGGATTATTCTAATCCAATTAGGGTTTTTATCCAATCTTGTGCATCCAATAAGTGATTTTGTGTCATTGGTTGAACATTTAGGTCATTTTCGTCCTCCATAGGCTTATTCTAATCCAATTAAGGTTTTTAACCAATCTTGTGCATCCAATAATTGATTTTGTCTCATTGGTTGAACATTAGGCCATTTTCGTCCTCCCTAATCTTATTCTAATCCAATTAGAGTTTTTAACCAATCTTGTGCATCCAATAAGTGGTTTTGTATCATTGGTTGAACATTTAGTTCATTTACGCACTCCCTTGGCTTATTCTAATCCAATTATGGTTTTTAACCATTCTTGTGCATCCAATAAGTGATTTTGTGTCATTGGTTGAACATTTAGGTCATTTTCATCCTCCCTAGGCTTATTCTACTCCAATTAGGGTTTTTATCCAATCTTGTGCATTCAATAAGTGATTTTGTGTCATTGGTTGAACATTTAGGTCATTTTCGTCCTCCATAGGCTTATTCTAATCCAATTAAGGTTTTTAACCAATCTTGTGCATCCAATAATTGATTTTGTGTCATTGGTTGAACATTAGGTCATTTTCGTGCTCCCTAGGCTTATTATAATCCAATTAGGGTTTTTAACCAATCTTGTGCATCCAATAAATGATTTTGTGTCATTCGTTGAACATTGAGGTCATTTACATCCTCCCTAGGCTTATTCTAATCCAATTAGTGTTTATAACTAATCTTGTGCATCCAATAAGTGATTATGTATCATTCGTTGAACATTTAGTTCATTTACGTACTCCCTTGGCTTATTTTAAACCAAATATGGTTTTTAACCATTCTTGTGCATCCAATAAGTGATTTTGTGTCATTGGTTGAACATTTAGGTCATTTTCGTCCTCCATAGGCTTATTCTAATCCAATTAAGGTTTTTAACCAATCTTGTGCATCCAATAATTGATTTTGTGTCATTGGTTGAACATTAGGTCATTTTCGTGCTCCCTAGGCTTATTATAATCCAATTAGGGTTTTTAACCAATCTTGTGCATCCAATAAGTGATTTTGTGTCATTCGTTGAACATTGAGGTCATTTACATCCTCCCTAGGCTTATTCTAATCCAATTAGTGTTTATAACTAATCTTGTGCATCCAATAAGTGATTATGTATCATTCGTTGAACATTTAGTTCATTTACGTACTCCCTTGGCTTATTTTAAACCAAATATGGTTTTTAACCATTCTTGTGCATCCAATAAGTGATTTTGTGTCATTGGTTGAACATTTAGGTCATTTTCATCCTCCCTAGGCTTATTTTAATCCAATTAGGGTTTTTAACCAATCTTGTGCATCCAATAAGTGATTTTGTGTCATTGGTTGAACATTTAGGTCATTTTCGTCCTCCATAGGCTTATTCTAATCCAATTAAGGTTTTTAACCAATCGTGTGCATCCAATAATTGATTTTGTGTCATTGGTTGAACATGAGGTCATTTTCGTCCATCCTAGGCTTATTATAATCCAATTAGGGTTTTTAACGATTCTTGTGCATCCAATAAGTGATTTTGTGTCATTCGTTGAACATTGAGGTCATTTACGTCCTCCCTAGGCTTATTCTAAATCAATTAGTGTTTATAACTAATCTTGTGCATCCAATAAGTGATTTGGTGTCATTGGTTGAACATTTAGGTCATTTTCATCCTCCCTAGGCTTATTCTAATCCAATTAGGGTTTTTATCCAATCTTGTGCATCCAATAAGTGATTTTGTGTCATTGGTTGAACATTTAGGTCATTTTCGTCCTCCATAGGCTTATTCTAATCCAATTAAGGTTTTTAACCAATCGTGTGCATCCAATAATTGATTTTGTGTCATTGGTTGAACATTAGGTCATTTTCGTCCATCCTAGGCTTATTATAATCCAATTAGGGTTTTTAACGATTCTTGTGCATCCAATAAGTGATTTTGTGTCATTCGTTGAACATTGAGGTCATTTACGTCCTCCCTAGGCTTATTCTAATCCAATTAGTGTTTATAACTAATCTTGTGCATCCAATAAGTGATTTTGTATCATTCGTTGAACATTTAGTTCATTTACGTACTCCCTTGGCTTATTCTAAACCAATTATGGTTTTTAACCATTCTTGTGCATCCAATAAGTGATTTTGTGTCATTGGTTGAACATTTAGGTCATTTTTATCCTCCCTAGGCTTATTCTAATCCAATTAGGGTTTTTAACCAATCTTGTGCATCCAATAAGTGATTTTGTGTCATTGGTTGAACATTTAGGTCATTTTCGTCCTCCATAGGCTTATTCTAATCCAATTAAGGTTTTTAACCAATCTTGTGCATCCAATAATTGATTTTGTCTCATTGGTTGAACATTAGGCCATTTTCGTCCTCCCTAATCTTATTCTAATCCAATTAGAGTTTTTAACCAATCTTGTGCATCCAATAAGTGGTTTTGTATCGTTGGTTGAACATTTAGTTCATTTACGCACTCCCTTGGCTTATTCTAATCCAATTATGGTTTTTAACCATTCTTGTGCATCCAATAAGTGATTTTGTGTCATTGGTTGAACATTTAGGTCATTTTCATCCTCCCTAGGCTTATTCTACTCCAATTAGGGTTTTTATCCAATCTTGTGCATTCAATAAGTGATTTTGTGTCATTGGTTGAACATTTAGGTCATTTTCGTCCTCCATAGGCTTATTCTAATCCAATTAAGGTTTTTAACCAATCTTGTGCATCCAATAATTGATTTTGTGTCATTGGTTGAACATTAGGTCATTTTCGTGCTCCCTAGGCTTATTATAATCCAATTAGGGTTTTTAACCAATCTTGTGCATCCAATAAGTGATTTTGTGTCATTCGTTGAACATTGAGGTCATTTACGTCCTCCCTAGGCTTATTCTAATCCAATTAGTGTTTATAACTAATCTTGTGCATCCAATAAGTGATTTTGTATCATTCGTTGAACATTTAGTTCATTTACGTACTCCCTTGGCTTATTCTAAACCAATTATGGTTTTTAACCATTCTTGTGCATCCAATAAGTGATTTTGTGTCATTGGTTGAACATTTAGGTCATTTTTATCCTCCCTAGGCTTATTCTAATCCAATTAGGGTTTTTAACCAATCTTGTGCATCCAATAAGTGATTTTGTGTCATTGGTTGAACATTTAGGTCATTTTCGTCCTCCATAGGCTTATTCTAATCCAATTAAGATTTTTAACCAATCGTGTGCATCCAATAATTGATTTTGTGTCATTGGTTGAACATTAGATCATTTACGTCCTCCCTAGGCTTATTCTAATCCAATTAGTGTTTATAACTAATCTTGTGCATCCAATAAGTGATTTTGTATCATTCGTTGAACATTTAGTTCATTTACGTACTCCCTTGGCTTATTCTAAACCAATTATGGTTTTTAACCATTCTTGTGCATCCAATAAGTGATTTTGTGTCATTGGTTGAACATTTAGGTCATTTTTATCCTCCCTAGGCTTATTCTAATCCAATTAGGGTTTTTAACCAATCTTGTGCATCCAATAAGTGATTTTGTGTCATTGGTTGAACATTTAGGTCATTTTCGTCCTCCATAGGCTTATTCTAATCCAATTAAGATTTTTAACCAATCGTGTGCATCCAATTTTTGATTTTGTGTCATTGGTTGAACATTAGGTCATTTTCGTCCATCCTAGGCTTATTATAATCCAAATAGGGTTTTTAACGATTCTTGTGCATCCAATAAGTGATTTTGTGTCATTCGTTGAACATTGAGGTCATTTACGTCCTCCCTAGGCTTATTCTAAATCAATTTGTGTTTATAACTAATCTTGTGCATCCAATAAGTGATTTGGTGTCATTGGTTGAACATTTAGGTCATTTTCATCCTCCCTAGGCTTATTCTAATCCAATTAGGGTTTTTAAACAATCTTGTGCAACCAATAATTGATTTTGTGTCATTGGTTGAACATTTAGGTCATTTTCGTCCTCCATAGGCTTATTCTAATCCAATTAAGGTTTTTAACCAATCTTGTGCATCGAATAATTAATTTTGTCTCATTGGTTGAACATTAGGCCATTTTCGTCCTCCCTAATCTTATTCTAATCCAATTAGAGTTTTTAACCAATCTTGTGCATCCAATAAGTGGTTTTGTATCATTGGTTGAACATTTAGTTCATTTACGTACTCCCTTGGCTTATTCTAATTCAATTATGGGTTTTAACCATTCTTGTGCATCCAATAAGTGATTTTGTGTCATTAGTTGAACATTTAGGTCATTTTCATCCTCCCTAGGCTTATTCTAATCCAATTAGGTTTTTTATCCAATCTTGTGCATCCAATAAGTGATTTTGTGTCATTGGTTGATCATTTAGGTCATTTTCGTCCTCCATAGGCTTATTCTAATCCAATTAAGGTTTTTAACCAATCTTGTGCATCCAATAATTGATTTTGTCTCATTGGTTGAACATTAGGTCATTTTCGTCGTCCCTAGGCTTATTCTAATCCAATTAGGGTTTTTAACCAATCTTGTGCATCCAATAATTGATTTTGGGTCATTGGTTGAACATTAGGTCATATTCGTCCTCCCTAGGCTTATTCTAATCCTATTAGGGTTTTTAACCAATCTTGTGCATCCAATAAGTGATTTTGAGTCATTGGTTGAACATTTAGGTCATTTTCGTCCACCCTTGGCTTATTCTAATCCAATTAGGGTTTTTAAACAATCTTGTGCAACCAATAATTGATTTTGTGTCATTGGTTGAACATTTAGGTCATTTTCGTCCTCCCTAGGCTTATTCTAATCCAATAAGGTTTTTAACCAATCTTGTGCATCCAATAATTGATTTTGTCTCATTGGTTGAACATTAGGTCATTTTCGTC
>JBBPBP010009779.1:37646459-37684667 GCA_037974735.1 Cicer chorassanicum
TTGATTTTGTGTCATTGGTTGAACATTTAGGTCATTTTCATCCTCCCTAGGCTTATTCTAATCCAATTAGGGTTTTAATCCAATCTTGTGCATCCAATAAGTGATTTTGTGTCATTGGTTGAACATTTAGGTCATTTTTGTCCTCCATAGGCTTATTCTAATCCAATTAAGGTTTTTAACCAATCTTGTGCATCCAATAATTGATTTTGTGTCATTGGTTGAACATTAGGTCATTTTCGTGCTCCCTAGGCTTATTATAATCCAATTAGGGTTTTTAACCAATCTTGTGCATCCAATAAATGATTTTGTGTCATTAGTTGAACATTGAGGTCATTTACATCCTCCCTAGGCTTATTCTAATCCAATTAGTGTTTATAACTAATCTTGTGCATCCAATAAGTGATTATGTATCATTCGTTGAACATTTAGTTCATTTACGTACTCCCTTGGCTTATTTTAAACCAAATATGGTTTTTAACCATTCTTGTGCATCCAATAAGTGATTTTGTGTCATTGGTTGAACATTTAGGTCATTTTCATCCTCCCTAGGCTTATTTTAATCCAATTAGGGTTTTTAACCAATCTTGTGCATCCAATAAGTGATTTTGTGTCATTGGTTGAACATTTAGGTCATTTTCGTCCTCCATAGGCTTATTCTAATCCAATTAAGGTTTTTAACCAATCGTGTGCATCCAATAATTGATTTTGTGTCATTGGTTGAACATGAGGTCATTTTCGTCCATCCTAGGCTTATTATAATCCAATTAGGGTTTTTAACGATTCTTGTGCATCCAATAAGTGATTTTGTGTCATTCGTTGAACATTGAGGTCATTTACGTCCTCCCTAGGCTTATTCTAAATCAATTAGTGTTTATAACTAATCTTGTGCATCCAATAAGTGATTTGGTGTCATTGGTTGAACATTTAGGTCATTTTCATCCTCCCTAGGCTTATTCTAATCCAATTAGGGTTTTTATCCAATCTTGTGCATCCAATAAGTGATTTTGTGTCATTGGTTGAACATTTAGGTCATTTTCATCCTCCCTAGGCTTATTCTAATCCAATTAGGGTTTTTATCCAATCTTGTGCATCCAATAAGTGATTTTGTGTCATTGGTTGAACATTTAGGTCATTTTCGTCCTCCATAGGCTTATTCTAATCCAATTAAGGTTTTTAACCAATCTTGTGCATCCAATAATTGATTTTGTGTCATTGGTTGAACATTAGGTCATTTTCGTCCTCCCTGGGCTTATTCTTATCTAATTAGGGTTTTTAATCAATCTTGTGCATCCAATAACTGATTTTGTGTCATTGGTTAAACATTTATTTGATTTTCGTCCTTCCTAGGCTTATTCTAATCCAATTAGGGTTTTTAACCAATCTTGTGCATCCAATAAGTGATTTTGTGTCATTCGTTGAACATTGAGGTCATTTACGTCCTCCCTAGGCTTATTCTAATCCAATTAGGGTTTATAACTAATCTTGTGCATCCAATAAGTGATTTTGTATCATTCGTTGAACATTTAGTTCATTTACGTACTCCCTTGGCTTATTCTAATCCAATTATGGTTTTTAACCATTCTTGTGCATCCAATTAGTGATTTTGTGTCATTTGTTGAACATTGAGGTCATTTTCGTCCTCCCTAGGCTTATTCTAATCCAATTAGGGTTTTTAACCAATCTTGTGCATCCAATAATTGATTTTGTGTCATTGGTTGAACATTAGGTCATTTTCGTCCTCCCTATTCTTATTCTAATCCAATTAGGGTTTTTAACCAATCTTGTGCATCCAATAAGTGATTTTGTGTCATTGGTTGAACATTTAGGTCATTTTCATCCTCCCTAGGCTTATTCTAATCCAATTAGGTTTTTTATCCAATCTTGTGCATCCAATAAGTGATTTTGTGTCATTGGTTGAACATTTAGGTCATTTTCGTCCTCCATAGGCTTATTCTAATCCAATTAAGGTTTTTAACCAATCTTGTGCATCCAATAATTGATTTTGTCTCATTGGTTGAACATTAGGCCATTTTCGTCCTCCCTAATCTTATTCTAATCCAATTAGAGTTTTTAACCAATCTTGTGCATCCAATAAGTGGTTTTGTATCATTGGTTGAACATTTAGTTCATTTACGTACTCCCTTGGCTTATTCTAATCCAATTATGGTTTTTAACCATTCTTGTGCATCCAATAAGTGATTTTGTGTCATTGGTTGATCATTTAGGTCATTTTCATCCTCCATAGGCTTATTCTAATCCAATTAAGGTTTTTAACCAATCTTGTGCATCCAATAATTGATTTTGTGTCATTGGTTGAACATTAGGTCATTTTCGTGCTCCCTAGGCTTATTATAATCCAATTAGGGTTTTTAACCAATCTTGTGCATCCAATAAGTGATTTTGTGTCATTCGTTGAACATTGAGGTCATTTACGTCCTCCCTAGGCTTATTCTAATCCAATTAGTGTTTATAACTAATCTTGTGCATCCAATAAGTGATTTTGTATCATTCGTTGAACATTTAGTTCATTTACGTACTCCCTTGGCTTATTCTAAACCAATTATGGTTTTTAACCATTCTTGTGCATCCAATAAGTGATTTTGTGTCATTGGTTGAACATTTAGGTCATTTTTATCCTCCCTAGGCTTATTCTAATCCAATTAGGGTTTTTAACCAATCTTGTGCATCCAATAAGTGATTTTGTGTCATTGGTTGAACATTTAGGTCATTTTCGTCCTCCATAGGCTTATTCTAATCCAATTAAGATTTTTAACCAATCGTGTGCATCCAATTATTGATTTTGTGTCATTGGTTGAACATCAGGTCATTTTCGTCCATCCTAGGCTTATTATAATCCAAATAGGGTTTTTAACCAATCTTGTGCATACAATAAGTGATTTTGTGTCATTCGTTGAACATTGAGGTCATTTACGTCCTCCCTAGGCTTATTCTAATCCAATTAGTGTTTATAACTAATCTTGTGCATCCAATAAGTGATTTTGAATCATTCGTTGAACATTTAGTTCAATTACGTACTCCCTTGGCTTATTCTAATCCAATTATGGTTTTTAACCATTCTTGTGTATCCAATAAGTGATTTTGTGTCATTTGTTGAACATTGAGGTCATTTTCGTCCTCCCTAGGCTTATTCTAATCCAATTAGGGTTTTTAACCAATCTTGTGCATCCAATAATTGATTTTGTGTCATTGGTTGAACATTAGGTCATTTTCGTCCTCCCTAGTCTTATTCTAATCCAATTAGGGTTTTTAACCAATCTTGTGCATCCAATAAGTGATTTTGTATCATTCGTTGAACATTTAGTTCATTTACGTACTCCCTTGGCTTATTCTAATCCAATTATGGGTTTTAACCATTCTTGTGCATCCAATAAGTGATTTTGTTTCATTGGTTGAACATTTAGGTCATTTTCGTCGTCCCTAGGCTTATTCTAATCCAATTAGGGTTTTTATCCAATCTTGTGCATCCAATAAGTGATTTTGTGTCATTGGTTGAACATTTAGGTCATTTTCGTCCTCCATAGGCTTATTCTAATCCAATTAAGGTTTTTAACCATTCTTGTGCATCCAATAATTGATTTTGTGTCATTGGTTGAACATTTAGGTCATTTTCATCCTCCCTAGGCTTATTCTAATCCAATTAGGGTTTTTATCCAATCTTGTGCATCCAATAAGTGATTTTGTGTCATTGGTTGAACATTTAGGTCATTTTCATCCTCCCTAGGCTTATTCTAATCCAATTAGGGTTTTTATCCAATCTTGTGCATCCAATAAGTGATTTTGTGTCATTGGTTGAACATTTAAGTCATTTTCGTCCTCCATAGGCTTATTCTAATCCAATTAAAGTTTTTAACCAATCTTGTGCATCCAATAATTGATTTTGTGTCATTGGTTGAACATTTAGTTCATTTACGTACTCCCTTGGCTTATTCTAATCCAATTATGGTTTTTAACCATTCTTGTGCATCCAATAAGTGATTTTATGTCATTGGTTGAACATTTAGGTCATTTTCATCCTCCCTAGGCTTATTCTAATCCAATTAGGGTTTTTATCCAATCTTGTGCATCCAATAAGTGATTTTGTGTCATTGGTTGAACATTTAGGTCATTTTCGTCCTCCATAGGCTTATTCTAATCCAATTAAGGCTTTTAACCAATCTTGTGCATCCAATAATTGATTTTGTGTCATTGTTTGAACATTAGGTCATATTCGTCCTCCCTAGGCTTATTCTAATCCAATTAGGGTTTTTAACCAATCTTGTGCATCCAATAAGTGATTTTGAGTCATTGGTTGAACATTTAGGTCATTTTCTTCCACCCTTGGCTTATTCAAATCCAAATAGGGTTTTTAAACAATCTTGTGCATCCAATAATTGATTTTGTGTCATTGGTTGAACATTTAGGTCATTTTCGTCTTCCCTAGGCTTATTCTAATCCAATAAGGTTTTTAACCAATCTTGTGCATCAAATAATTGATTTTGTCTCATTGGTTGAACATTAGGCCATTTTCGTCCTCCCTAATCTTATTCTAATCCAATTAGAGTTTTTTACCAATCTTGTGCATCCAATAAGTGGTTTTGTATCATTCGTTGAACATTTAGTTCATTTACGTACTCCCATGGCTTATTCTAATCCAATTATGGTTTTTAACCATTCTTGTGCATCCAATAAGTGATTTTGTGTCATAGGTTGAACATTTAGGTCATTTTCATCCTCCCTAGGCTTATTCTACTCCAATTAGGGTTTTTATCCAATCTTGTGCATCCAATAAGTGATTTTGTGTCATTGGTTGAACATTTAGGTCATTTTCGTCCTCCATAGGCTTATTCTAATCCAATTAAGGTTTTTAACCTATCTTGTGCATCCAATAATTGATTTTGTGTCATTGGTTGAACATTAGGTTATTTTCGTGCTCCCTAGGCTTATTATAATCCAATTAGGGTTTTTAACCAATCTTGTGCATCCAATAAGTGATTTTGTGTCATTCGTTGAACATTGAGGTCATTTACGTCCTCCCTAGGCTTATTCTAATCCAATTAGTGTTTATAACTAATCTTGTGCATTCAATAAGTGATTTTGTATCATTCGTTGAACATTTAGTTCATTTACGTACTCCCTTGGCTTATTCTAAACCAATTATGGTTTTTAACCATTCTTGTGCATCCAATAAGTGATTTTGTGTCATTGGTTGAACATTTAGGTCATTTTCATCCTCCCTAGGCTTATTCTAATCAAATTAGGGTTTTTAACCAATCTTATGCATCCAATAAGTGTTTTTGTGTCATTGGTTGAACATTTATGTCATTTTCGTCCTCCATAGGCTTATTCTAATCCAATTAAGATTTTTAACCAATCGTGTGCATCCAATAATTGATTTTGTGTCATTGGTTGAACATTAGGTCATTTTCGTCCATCCTAGGGTTATTATAATCCAATTACGGTTTTTAACGATTCTTGTGAATCCAATAAGTGATTTTGTGTCATTGGTTGAACATTTAGGTCATTTTCATCCTCCCTAGGCTTATTCTAATCCAATTAGGTTTTTTATACAATCTTGTGCATCAAATAAGTGATTTTGTGTCATTGGTTAAACATTTAGGTCATTTTCGTCCTCCATAGGCTTATTCTAATCCAATTAAGGTTTTTAACCAATCTTGTGCATCCAATAATTGATTTTGTGTCATTGGTTGAACATTAGGTCATTTTCGTCTTCCCTAGGCTTATTCTAATCCAATTAGGGTTTTTAACCAATCTTGTGCATCCAATATGTGATTTTGTGTCATTGGTTGAACATTTAGGTCATTTTCATCCTCCCTAGGCTTATTCTAATCCAATTACGGGTTTTATCCAATCTTGTGCATCCAATAAGTGATTTTGTGTCATTGGTTGAACATTTAGGTCATTTTCGTCCTCCTTATTCTTATTCTAATCCAATTAGGGTTTTTAACCAACCTTGTGCATCCAATAAGTGATTTTGTGTCATTGGTTGAACATTTAGGTCATTTTCATCCTCCCTAGGCTTATTCAAATTCAATTAGGTTTTTTATCAAATCTTGTGCATCCAATAAGTGATTTTGTGTCATTGGTTGAACATTTAGGTCATTTTCGTCCTCCATAGGCTTATTCTAATCCAATTAAGGTTTTTAACCGATCTTGTGCATCCAATAATTGATTTTGTGTCATTGGTTGAACATTAGGTCATTTTCGTCGTCCCTAGGCTTATTCTAATCCAATTAGGGTTTTTAACCAATCTTGTGCATCCAATAAGTGATTTTGTGTCATTGGTTAAACATTTAGGTCATTTTCATCCTCCCTAGGCTTATTCTAATCCAATTAGGGTTTTTATCCAATCTTGTGCATCCAATAAGTGATTTTGTGTCATTGGTTGAACATTTAGGTCATTTTTGTCCTCCATAGGCTTATTCTAATCCAATGAAGGTTTTTAACCAATCATGTGCATCCAATAATTGATTTTGTGTCATTGGTTGAACATTAGGTCATTTTCGTGCTCCCTAGGCTTATTATAATCCAATTAGGGTTTTTAACCAATCTTGTGCATCTAATAAGTGATTTTGTGTCATTCGTTGAACATTGAGGTCATTTACGTCCTCCCTAGGCTTATTCTAATCCAATTAGTGTTCATAACTAATCTTGTGCATCCAATAAGTGATTTTGTATCATTCGTTGAACATTAAGTTCATTTACGTACTCCCTTGGCTTATTCTAATCCAATTATGGTTTTTGACGATTCTTGTGCATCCAATAATTGATTTTGTGTCATTGGTTGAACATTAGGTCATTTTCGTCCTCCGTAGTCTTATTCTAATCCAATTAGGGTTTTTAACGAATCTTGTGCATCCAATAAGTGATTTTGTATCATTCGTTGAACATTTTGTTCATTTACGTACTCCTTTGGCTTATTCTAATCCAATTATGGGTTTTAACCATTCTTATGCATCCAATAAGTAATTTTGTGTCATTATTTGAACATTTAGGTCATTTTCATCCTCCCTAGGCTTATTCTAATCCAATTAGGTTTTTTATCCAATCTTGTGCATCCAATAAGTGATTTTGTGTCATTGGTTGATCATTTAGGTCATTTTCGTCCTCCATAGGCTTATTCTAATCCAATTAAGGTTTTTAACCAATCTTGTGCATCCAATAATTGATTTTGTGTCATTGGTTGAACATTAGGTCATTTTCGTCGTCCCTAGGCTTATTCTAATCCAATTAGGGTTTTTAACCAATCTTGTGCATCCAATAAGTGATTTGGTGTCATTGGTTGAACATTTTGGTCATTTTCATCCTCCCTAGGCTTATTCTAATCCAATTAGGGTTTTAATCCAATCTTGTGCATCCAATAAGTGATTTTGTGTCATTGGTTGAACATTTAGGTCATTTTCGTCTTCCATAGGCTTATTCTAATCCAATTAAGGTTTTTAACCAATCTTGTGCATCCAATAATTGATTTTGTGTCATTGGTTGAACATTAGGTCATATTCGTCCTCCCTAGGCTTATTCTAATCCAATTAGGGTTTTTAACCAATCTTGTGCATCCAATAAGTGATTTTGAGTCATTGGTTGAACATTTAGGTCATTTTCGTCCACCCTTGGCTTATTCTAATCCAATTAGGGTTTTTAAACAATCTTGTGCATCCAATAATTGATTTTGTGTCATTGGTTGAACATTTAGGTCATTTTCGTCCTCCCTAGGCTTATTCTAATCCAATAATTTTTTAACCAATCTTGTGCATCCAATAATTGATTTTGTCTCATTGGTTGAACATTAGGCCATTTTCGTCCTCCTTAATCTTATTCTAATCCAATTAGAGTTTTTAACCAATCTTGTGCATCCAATAAGTGGTTTTGTATCATTCGTTGAACATTTAGTTCATTTACGTACTCCCTTGGCTTATTCTAATCTAATTATGGTTTTTAACCATTCTTGTGCATCCAATAAGTGATTTTGTGTCATTGGTTGAACATTTAGGTCATTTTCATCCTCCCTAAGCTTATTCTAATCCAATTAGGGTTTTTATCCAATCTTGTGCATCCAATAAGTGATTTTGTGTCATTGGTTGAACATTTAGGTCATTTTCGTCCTCCATAGGTTTATTCTAATCCAATTAAGGTTTTTAACCAATCTTGTGCATCCAATAATTGATTTTGTGTCATTGGTTGAATATTAGGTCATTTTCGTGCTCCCTAGGCTTATTATAATCCAATTAGGGTTTTTAACCAATCTTGTGCATCTAATAAGTGATTTTGTGTCATTCGTTGAACATTGAGGTCATTTACGTCCTCCCTAGGCTTATTCTAATCCAATTAGTGTTTATAACTAATCTTGTGCATCCAATAAGTGATTTTGTATCATTCGTTGAACATTTAGTTCATTTACGTACTCCCTTGGCTTATTCTAATCCAATTATGGTTTTTAACGATTCTTGTGCATCCAATAAGTGATTTTGTGTCATTTGTTGAACATTGAGGTCATTTTCGTCCTCCCTAGGCTTATTCTAATCCAATTAGGGTTTTTAACCAATCTTGTGCATCCAATAATTGATTTTGTGTCATTGGTTGAACATTAGGTCATTTTCGTCCTCCTTATTCTTATTCTAATCCAATTAGGGTTTTTAACCAATCTTGTGCATCCAATAAGTGATTTTGTGTCATTGGTTGAACATTTAGGTCATTTTCATCCTCCCTAGGCTTATTCTAATCCAATTAGGTTTTTTATCCAATCTTGTGCATCCAATAAGTGATTTTGTGTCATTGGTTGAACATTTAGGTCATTTTCGTCCTCCATAGGCTTATTCTAATCCAATTAAGGTTTTTAACCAATCTTGTGCATCCAATAATTGATTTTGTCTCATTGGTTGAACATTAGGCCATTTTCGTCCTCCCTAATCTTATTCTAATCCAATTAGAGTTTTTAACCAATCTTGTGCATCCAATAAGTGGTTTTGTATCATTGGTTGAACATTTAGTTCATTTACGTACTCCCTTGGCTTATTCTAATCCAATTATGGTTTTTAACCATTCTTGTGCATCCAATAAGTGTATTTGTGTCATTGGTTGAACATTTAGGTCATTTTCATCCTCCCTAGGCTTATTCTACTCCAATTAGGGTTTTTATCCAATCTTGTGCATTCAATAAGTGATTTTGTGTCATTGGTTGAACATTTAGGTCATTTTCGTCCTCCATAGGCTTATTCTAATCCAATTAAGGTTTTTAACCAATCTTGTGCATCCAATAATTGATTTTGTGTCATTGGTTGAACATTAGGTCATTTTCGTCCTCCCTAGTCTTATTCTAATCCAATTAGGGTTTTTAACCAATCTTGTGCATCCAATAAGTGATTTTGTATCATTCGTTGAACATTTAGTTCATTTACGTACTCCCTTGGCTTATTCTAATCCAATTATGGGTTTTAACCATTCTTGTGCATCCAATAAGTGATTTTGTGTCATTG
Organism: Cicer chorassanicum; assembly: GCA_037974735.1. Lineage (NCBI taxonomy): Eukaryota > Viridiplantae > Streptophyta > Magnoliopsida > Fabales > Fabaceae > Cicer > Cicer chorassanicum. The sequence goes on from JBBPBP010009779.1 coordinate 37,655,951, forward strand.
GTTGAACATTTAGGTCATTTACATCCTCCCTAGGCTTATTCTAATCCAATTAGGTTTTTTATCCAATCTTGTGCATCCAATAAGTGATTTTGTGTCATTGGTTGAACATTTAGGTCATTTTCGTCCTCCATAGGCTTATTCTAATCCAATTAAGGTTTTTAACCAATCTTGTGCATCCAATAATTGATTTTGTGTCATTGGTTGAACATTAGGTCATATTCGTCCTCCCTAGGCTTATTCTAATCCAATTAGGGTTTTTAACCAATCTTGTGCATCCAATAAGTGATTTTGAGTCATTGGTTGAACATTTAGGTCATTTTCGTCCACCCTTGGCTTATTCTAATCCAATTAGGGTTTTTAAACAATCTTGTGCATCCAATAAGTGATTTTGTGTCATTGGTTGAACATTTAGGTCATTTTCGTCCTCCCTAGGCTTATTCTAATCCAATAAGGTTTTTAACCAATCTTGTGCATCCAATAATTGATTTTGTCTCATTGGTTGAACATTAGGCCATTTTCGTCCTCCCTAGGCTTATTCTTATCTAATTAGGGTTTTTAATCAATCTTGTGCATCCAATAACTGATTTTGTGTCATTGGTTAAACATTTATTTGATTTTCGTCCTTCCTAGGCTTATTCTAATCCAATTAGGGTTTTTAACAAATCTTGTGCATCCAATAAGTGATTTTGTGTCATTCGTTGAACATTGAGGTCATTTACGTCCTCCCTAGGCTTATTCTAATCCAATTAGGGTTTATAACGAATCTTGTGCATCCAATAAGTGATTTTATGTCAAATGGTTGAACATTTAGGTCATTTTCGTCCACCCCTGGCTTATTCTAATCCAATTATGGTTTTTAACCATTCTTGTGCATCCAATAAGTGATTTTGTGTCATTTGTTGAACATTGAGGTCATTTTCGTCCTCCCTAGGCTTATTCTAATCCAATTAGGGTTTTTAACCAATCTTGTGCATCCAATAATTGATTTTGTGTCATTGGTTGAACATTAGGTCATTTTCGTCCTCCCTATTCTTATTCTAATCCAATTAGGGTTTTTAACCAATCTTGTGCATCCAATAAGTGATTTTGTGTCATTGGTTGAACATTTAGGTCATTTTCATCCTCCCTAGGCTTATTCTAATCCAATTAGGTTTTTTATCCAATCTTGTGCATCCAATAAGTGATTTTTTGCCATTGGTTGAACATTTAGGTCATTTTCGTCCTCCATAGGCTTATTCTAACCAATCTTGTGCATCCAATAATTGATTTTGTGTCATTGGTGGAACATTAGGTCATTTTCGTCCTCCTTAGACTTATTCTAATCCAATTAGGGTTTTTAACGAATCTTGTGCATCCAATAAGTGATTTTGTATCATTCGTTGAACATTTATTTCATTTACGTACTCCCTTGGCTTATTCTAATCCAATTATGGGTTTTAACCATTCTTGTGCATCCAATAAGTGATTTTGTGTCATTGGTTGAACATTTAGGTCATTTTCATCCTCCCTATGCTTATTCTAATCCAATTAGGTTTTTTATCCAATCTTGTGCATCCAATAAGTGATTTTGTGTCATTGGTTGATCATTTAGGTCATTTTCGTCCTCCATAGGCTTAATCTAATCCAAGTAAGGTTTTTAACAAATCTTGTGCATCTAATAATTGATTTTGTGTCATTGGTTGTACATTAGGTCATTTTCGTCGTCCCTAGGCTTATTCTAATCCAATTAGGGTTTTTAACCAATCTTGTGCATCCAATAAGTGATTTGGTGTCATTGGTTGAACATTTAGGTCATTTTCATCCTCCCTAGGCTTATTCTAATCCAATTAGGGTGTTTATCCAATCTTGTGCATCCAATAAGTGATTTTGTGTCATTGGTTGAACATTTAGGACATTTTCGTCCTCCATAGGCTTATTCTAATCCAATTAAGGTTTTTAACCAATCTTGTGCATCCAATAATTGATTTTGTGTCATTGGTTGAACATTAGGTCATAATTGTCCTCCCTAGGCTTATTCTAATCCAATTAGGGTTTTTAACCAAACTTGTGCATCCAATAATTGATTTTGAGTCATTGGTTGAACATTTAGGTCATTTTAGTCCACCCTTGGCTTATTCTAATCCAATTAGGATTTTTAACCAATCTTGTGCATCCAATAAGTGATTTTGTGTCATTGGTTGAACATTTAGGTCATTTTCGTCCTCCCTAGGCTTATTCTAATCCAATAAGGTTTTTAACCAATCTTGTGCATCCAATAATTGATTTTGTCTCATTGGTTGAACATTAGGCCATTTTCGTCCTCCCTAGGCTTATTCTTATCTAATTAGGGTTTTTAATCAATCTTGTGCATCCAATAAGTGATTTTGTGTCATTGGTTGAACATTTAGGTCATTTTCGTCCTCCATAGGCTTATTCTAACCAATCTTGTGCATCCAATAATTGATTTTGTGTCATTGGTTGAACATTAGGTCATTTTCGTCCTCCCTAGTCTTATTCTAATCCAATTAGGGTTTTTAACGAATCTTGTGCATCCAATAAGTGATTTTGTATCATTCGTTGAACATTTAGTTCATTTACGTACTCCCTTGGCTTATTCTAATCCAATTATGGGTTTTAACCATTCTTGTGCATCCAATAAGTGATTTTGTGTCATTTGTTGAACATTGAGGTCATTTTCGTCCTCCCTAGGCTTATTCTAATCCAATTAGGGTTTTTAACCAATCTTGTGCATCCAATAATTGATTTTGTGTCATTGGTTGAACATTAGGTCATTTTCGTCCTCCTTATTCTTATTCTAATTCAATTAGGGTTTTTAACCAATCTTGTGCATCCAATAAGTGATTTTGTGTCATTGGTTGAACATTTAGGTCATTTTCATCCTCCCTAGGCTTATTCTAATCCAATTAGGTTTTTTATCCAATCTTGTGTATCCAATAAGTGATTTTGTGTCATTGGTTGAACATTACGTCATTTTCGTCCTCCATAGGCTTATTCTAACCAATCTTGTGCATCCAATAATTGATTTTGTGTCATTGGTTGAACATTAGATCATTTTCGTCCTCCCTAGACTTATTCTAATCCAATTAGGGTTTTTAACGAATCTTGTGCATCCAATAAGTGATTTTGTATAATTCGTTGAACATTTAGTTCATTTATGTACTCCCTTGGCTTATTCTAATCCAATTATGGGTTTTAACCATTCTTGTGCATCCAATACGTGATTTTGTGTCATTGGTTGAACATTTAGGTCATTTTCATCCTCCCTAGGCTTATTCTAATCCAATTAGGTTTTTTATCCAATCTTGTGCATCCAATAAGCGATTTTGTGTCATTGGTTGATCATTTAGGTCATTTTCGTCCTCCATAGGCTTATTCTAATCCAATTAAGGTTTTTAACCAACCTTGTGCATCCAATAATTGATTTTGTGTCATTGGTTGAACATTAGGTCATAATTGTCCTCCCTAGGCTTATTCTAATCCAATTAGGGTTTTTAACCAAACTTGTGCATCCAATAAGTGATTTTGAGTCATTGGTTGAACATTTAGGTCATTTTTGTCCACCCTTGGCTTATTCTAATCCAATTAGGATTTTTAACCAATCTTGTGCATCCAATAAGTGATTTTGTGTCATTTGTTGAACATTTAGGTCATTTTCGTCCTCCCTAGGCTTATTCTAATCCAATAAGGTTTTTAACCAATCTTGTGCATCCAATAATTGATTTTGTCTCATTGGTTGAACATTAGGCCATTTTCGTCCTCCCTAGGCTTATTCTTATCTAATTAGGGTTTTTAATCAATCTTGTGCATCCAATAACTGATTTTGTGTCATTGGTTGAACATTTATTTGATTTTCGTCCTTCCTTGGCTTATTCTAATCCAATAAGAGTTTTTAACCAATCTTGCGCATCCAATTAGTGATTTTGTGTCATTCGTTGAACATTGAGGTCATTTACGTCCTCCCTAGGCTTATTCTAATCCAATTAGGGTTTTTAACTAATCTTGTGCATCCAATAAGAGATTTTGTTTCATTCGTTGAACATTTACGTCATTTACGTACTCCCTTGGCTTATTCTAATCCAATTATGGTTTTTAACCATTCTTGTGCATCCAATAAGTGATTTTGTGTCATTGGTTGAACATTTAGGTCATTTTAATCCTCCCTAGGCTTATTCTAATCCAATTAGGGTTTTTAACCAATCTTGGGCATCCAATAAGTGATTTTGTGTCATTGGTTGAACATTTAGGTTATTTTCGTCCCCCCTAGGTTTATTCTAATCCAGTTAGGGTTTTTTAACTAATCTTGGGCATCCAATAAGTGATTTTGTTTCATTGGATTGACATTTAGGTCATTTAATTCCTCCCTATGCTTCTTCTAGTTCAATTAGGATTTTCAATCAATCTTGTGCACCCAATAAGTGATTTTGTGTCATTGGTTGAACATTTAGGTCATTTACGACCTCCCTAGGCTTATTCTAATCCGATTAGGGTTTTTAACCTATCTTGTGCATCCAATAAGGGACTTTGTGTCATTGGTTGAACATTTAGGTCAATTTCGTCCACCCTTGGCTTATTCTAATCCAATTAGGGTTTTTAAACATTCTTGTGCATCCAATAAGTGATTTTGTGTCATTGGTTGAACATTTCGGTCATTTTCGTCCTCCCTAGGCTTATTCTAATCCAATAAGGTTTTTAACCAATCTTGTGCATCCAATAATTGATTTTGTCTCATTGGTTGAACATTAGGCCATTTTCGTCCTCCTTAGTCTTATTCTAATCCAATTAGGGTTTTTAACCAATCTTGTGCATCAAATAAGTGATTTTGTATCATTAGTTGAACATTTAGTTCATTGACGTACTCCCTTGGCTTATTCTAATCCAATTATCGTTTTTAACCATTCTTGTGCATCCAATAAGTGATTTTGTGTCATTGGTTGAACATTTAGGTCATTTTCATCCTCCCTAGGCTTATTCTAATCCAATTAGGGTTTTAAACCAATCTTGTGCATGCAATAAGTGATTTTGTGTCATTGATTGAACATTTAGGTCATTTTCGTCCTCCATAGGCTTATTCTAATCCAATTAAGGTTTTTAACCAATCGTGTGCATCTAATAATTGATTTTGTGTCATTGGTTGAACATTAGGTCATTTTCGTCCTCCCTAGGCTTATTATAATCCAATTAGGGTTTTTAACGATTCTTGTGCATCCAATAGGTGATTTTGTGTCATTCGTTGAACATTGAGGTCATTTACGTCCTCCCTAGGCTTATTCTAATCCAATTAGTGTTTATAACTAATCTTGTGCATCCAATAAGTGATTTTGTATCATTGGTTGAACATTTAGTTCATTTACGTACTCTACTTGCTTATTCTAATCCAATTATGGTTTTTAACCATTCTTGTGCATCCAATAAGTGATTTTGTGTCATTTGTTGAACATTGAGGTCATTTTCGTCCTCCCTAGGCTTATTCTAATCCAATTAGGGTTTTTAACCAATCTTGTGTATCCAATAATTGATTTTGTGTAATTGGTTGAACATTAGGTCATTTTCGTCCTCCCTAGTCTTATTCTAATCCAATTAGGGTTTTTAACCAATCTTGTGCATCCAATAAGTGATTTTGTATCATTCGTTGAACATTTAGTTCATTTACGTACTCCCTTGGCTTATTCTAATCCTATTATGGGTTTTAACCATTCTTGTGCATCCAATAAGTGATTTTGTGTCATTGGTTGAACATTTAGGTTATTTTCATCCTCCCTAGGCTTATTCTAATCCAATTAGGTTTTTTATACAATCTTGTGCATCCAATAAGTGATTTTGTGTCATTGGTTGAACATTTAGGTCATTTTCGTCCTCCATAGGCTTATTCTAAACCAATTAAGGTTTTTAACCAATCTTGTGCATCCAATAATTGATTTTGTGTCATTGGTTGAACATTAGGTCATTTTCGTCGTCCCTAGGCTTATTCTAATCCAATTAGGGTTTTTAACCAATCTTGTGCATCCAATATTTGATTTTGTGTCATTGGTTGAACATTTAGGTCATTTTCATCCTCCCTAGGCTTATTCTAATCCAATTAGGGTTTTAATCCAATCTTGTGCATCCAATAAGTGATTTTGTGTCATTGGTTGAACATTTAGGTCATTTTCGTCCTCCATAGGCTTATTCTAATCCAATTAAGGTTTTTAACCAATCTTATGCATCCAATAATTGATTTTGTGTCATTGGTTGAACATTAGGTCATATTCGTCCTCCCTAGGCTTATTCTAATCCAATTAGGGTTTTTAACCAATCTTGTGCATCCAATAAGTGATTTTGAGTCATTGGTTGAACATTTAGGTCATTTTCGTCCACCCTTGGCTTATTCTAATCCAATTAGGGTTTTTAAACAATCTTGTGCATCCAATAAGTGATTTTGTGTCATTGGTTGCACATTTAGGTCATTTTCGTACTCCCTAGGCTTATTCTAATCCAATTAGGGTTTTTATCCAATCTTGTGCATCCAATAATTGATTTTGTGTCATTGGTTGAACATTAGGTCATTTTCGTGCTCCCTAAGCTTATTATAATCCAATTAGGGTTTTTAACCAATCTTGTGCATCCAATAAGTGATTTTGTGTCATTCGTTGAACAATGAGGTCATTTACGTCCTTCCTAGGCTTATTCTAATCCAATTAGTGTTTATAACTAATCTTGTCCATCCAATAAGTGATTTTGTATCATTCGTTGAACATTTAGTTCATTTACGTACTCCCTTGGCTTATTCTAATCCAATTATGGTTTTTAACGATTCTTGTGCATCCAATAAGTGATTTTCTGTCATTTGTTGAACATTGAGGTCATTTTCGTCCTCCCTAGGCTTATTCTAATCCAATTAGGGTTTTTAACCAATCTTGTGCATCCAATAATTGATTTTGTGTCATTGGTTGAACATTAGGTCATTTTCGTCCTCCCTATTCTTATTCTAATCCAATTAGGGTTTTTAACCAATCTTGTGCATCCAATAAGTGATTTTAAGTCATTGGTTGAACATTTAGGTCATTTTCATCCTCCCTAGGCTTATTCTAATCCAATTAGGTTTTTTATCAATTCTTGTGCATCCAATAAGTGATTTTGTGTCATTGGTTGAACATTTAGGTCATTTTCGTCCTCCATAGGCTTATTCTAATCCAATTAAGGTTTTTAACCAATCTTGTGCATCCAATAATTGATTTTGTGTCATTGGTTGAACATTAGGTCATTTTCGTGCTCCCTAGGCTTATTATAATCCAATTAGGGTTTTTAACCAATCTTGTGCATCCAATAAATGATTTTGTGTCATTCGTTGAACATTGAGGTCATTTACATCCTCCCTAGGCTTATTCTAATCCAATTAGTGTTTATAACTAATCTTGTGCATCCAATAAGTGATTAAGTATCATTCGTTGAACATTTAGTTCATTTACGTACTCCCTTGGCTTATTTTAAACCAAATATGGTTTTTAACCATTCTTGTGCATCCAATAAGTGATTTTGTGTCATTGGTTGAACATTTAGGTCATTTTCATCCTCCCTAGGCTTATTCTACTCCAATTAGGGTTTTTATCCAATCTTGTGCATCCAATAAGTGATTTTGTGTCATTGGTTGAACATTTAGGTCATTTTCGTCCTCCATAGGCTTATTCTAATCCAATTAAGGTTTTTAACCAATCTTGTGCATCCAATAATTGATTTTGTGTCATTGGTTGAACATTAGGTCATTTTCGTGCTCCCTAGGCTTATTATAATCCAATTAGGGTTTTTAACCAATCTTGTGCATCCAATAAATGATTTTGTGTCATTCGTTGAACATTGAGGTCATTTACGTCCTCCCTAGGCTTATTCTAATCCAATTAGTGTTTATAACTAATCTTGTGCATCCAATAAGTGATTATGTATCATTCGTTGAACATTTAGTTCATTTACGTACTCCCTTGGCTTATTTTAAACCAAATATGGTTTTTAACCATTCTTGTGCATCCAATAAGTGATTTTGTGTCATTGGTTGAACATTTAGGTCATTTTCATCCTCCCTAGGCTTATTTTAATCCAATTAGGGTTTTTAACCAATCTTGTGCATCCAATAAGTGATTTTGTGTCATTGGTTGAACATTTAGGTCATTTTCGTCCTCCATAGGCTTATTCTAATCCAATTAAGGTTTTTAACCAATCTTGTGCATCCAATAATTGATTTTGTGTCATTGGTTGAACATTAGGTCATTTTCGTCCATCCTAGGCTTATTATAATCCAATTAGGGTTTTTAACGATTCTTGTGCATCCAATAAGTGATTTTGTGTCATTCGTTGAACATTGAGGTCATTTACGTCCTCCCTAGGCTTATTCTAAATCAATTAGTGTTTATAACTAATCTTGTGCATCCAATAAGTGATTTGGTGTCATTGGTTGAACATTTAGGTCATTTTCATCCTCCCTAGGCTTATTCTAATCCAATTAGGGTTTTTATCCAATCTTGTGCATCCAATAAGTGATTTTGTGTCATTGGTTGAACATTTAGGTCATTTTCGTCCTCCATAGGCTTATTCTAATCCAATTAAGGTTTTTAACCAATCTTGTGCATCCAATAATTCATTTTGTGTCATTGGTTGAACATTAGGTCATTTTCGTCCTCCCTAGGCTTATTATAATCCAATTATGGTTTTTAACCATTCTTGTGCATCCAATAAGTGATTTTGTGTCATTGGTTGAACATTTAGGTCATTTTCATCCTCTCTAGGCTTATTCTAATCCAATTAGGGTTGTTATCCAATCTTGTGTATCCAATAAGTGATTTTGTGTCATTGGTTGAACATTTAGGTCATTTTCGTCCTCCATAGGCTTATTCTAATCCAATTAAGGTTTTTAACCAATCTTGTGCATCCAATAATTGATTTTGTGTCATTGGTTGAACATTAGGTCTTTTTCGTCCTCCCTAGGCTTATTCTAATCCAATAAGGGTTTTTAACCAATCTTGTACATCCAATAATTGATTGTCTGTCATTGGTTGAACATTAGGTCATTTTCGTCCTCCCTAGGCTTATTCTTATCTAATTAGGGTTTTTAATCAATCTTGTGCATCCAATAATTGATTTTGTGTCATTGGTTAAACATTTATTTGATTTTCGTCCTTCCTAGCCTTATTCTAATCCAATTAGGGTTTTTAACCAATCTTGTGCATCCAATAAGTGATTTTGTGTCATTCGTTGAACATTGAGGTCATTTACGTCCTCCCTAGGCTTATTCTAATCCAATTAGGGTTTATAACTAATCTTGTGCATCCAATAAGTGATTTTGTATCATTCGTTGAACATTTAGTTCATTTACGTACTCCCTTGGCTTATTCTAATCCAATTATGGTTTTTAACCATTCTTGTGCATCCAATTAGTGATTTTGTGTCATTTGTTGAACATTGAGGTCATTTTCGTCCTCCCTAGGCTTATTCTAATCCAATTAAGGTTTTTAACCAATCTTGTGCATCCAATAATTGATTTTGTGTCATTGGTTGAACATTAAGTCATTTTCGTCCTCCCTAGTCTTATTCTAATCAAACTAGGGTTTTTAACCAATCTTGTGCATCCAATAAGTGATTTTGTATCATTCGTTGAACATTTAGTTCATTTACGTACTCCCTTGGCTTATTCTAATCCAATTATGGTTTTTAACCATTCTTGTGCATCCAATAAGTGATTTTATGTCATTGGTTGAACATTTAGGTCATTTTCATCCTCCCTAGGCTTATTCTAATCCAATTAGGGTTTTTATCCAATCTTGTGCATCCAATAAGTGATTTTGTGTCATTGGTTGAACATTTAGGTCATTTTCGTCCTCCATAGGCTTGTTCTAATCCATTTAAGGTTTTTAACCAATCTTGTGCATCCAATAATTGATTTTGTGTCATTGGTTGAACATTAGGTCATTTTCGTCCTCCCTAGGCTTATTCTAATCCAATTAGGGTTTTTAACCAATCTTGTGCATCCAATAAGTGATTTTGTGTCATTGGTTGAACATTTAGGTCATTTTCGTCCACCCTTGGCTTATTCTAATCCAATTAGGGTTTTTAACCAATCTTGTGCATCCAATAAGTGATTTTGTGTCATTGGTTGAACATTTAGGTCATTTTCGTCCTCCCTAGGCTTATTCTAATCCAATAAGGTTTTTAACCAATCTTGTGCATCCAATAATTGATTTTGTCTCATTGGTTGAACATTAGGCCATTTTCGTCCTCCCTAATCTTATTCTAATCCAATTAGAGTTTTTAACCAATCTTGTGCATCCAATAAGTGGTTTTGTATCATTCGTTGAACATTTAGTTCATTTACGTACTCCCTTGGCTTATTCTAATCCAATTATGGTTTTTAACCATTCTTGTGCATCCAATAAGTGATTTTGTGTCATGGGTTGAACATTTAGGTCATTTTCATCCTCCCTAGGCTTATTCTAATCCAATTAGGTTTTTTATCCAATCTTGTGCATCCAATAAGTGATTTTGTGTCATTGGTTGAACATTTAGGTCATTTTCGTCCTCCATAGGCTTATTCTAATCCAATTAAGGTTTTTAACCAATCTTGTGCATCCAATAATTGATTTTGTGTCATTGGTAGAACATTAGGTCATTTTCGTCGTCCCTAGGCTTATTCTAATCCAATTAGGGTTTTTAACCAATCTTGTGCATCCAATAAGTGATTTTGTATCATTCGTTGAACATTTAGTTCATTTACGTACTCCCTTGGCTTATTCTAATCCAATTATGGGTTTTAACCATTCTTGTGCATCCAATAAGTGATTTTGTGTCATTGGTTGAACATTTAGGTCATTTTCATCCTCCCTAGGCTTATTCTAATCCAATTAGGTTTTTTATCCAATCTTGTGCATCCAATTAGTGATTTTGTGTCATTGGTTGATCATTTAGGTCATTTTCGTCCTCCATAGGCTTATTCTAATCCTATTAGGGTTTTTAACCAATCCTGTGCATCCAATAAGTGCGTTTGTGTCAATGGATTAACATTTGGGTCATGTAATTCCTCCCTATTCTTATTCTAATCCAATAAGGGTTGTTAACCAAATTTGTGCATCCAATAAGTGATTTTATGTCATAGGTTGAACATTAGGTCATTTTCGTCCTCCCTAGGCTTATTATAATCCAATTAGGGTTTTTAAATAATCTTGTTCATCCAATAATTGATTTTGTGTCATTGGTTGAACATTAGGCCATTTTCGTCCCCCCTAGGCTTATTCTAATCTAGTTAGGGTTTTTAACCAATCTTGTGCATCCAATAAGTGATTTTGTATCATTGGTTGAACAATTAGGTCATTTTCGTCCACCCTTGGCTTATTCTAATCCAATTAGGGTTTTTAATCAATCTTGTGCGTCCGATAAGTGATTTTGTTTAATTCGTTGAACATTTAGTTCATTTACGTACTCCCTTGGTTTATTCTAATCCAATTATGGTTTTTAACCATTCTTGTGCATCCAATAAGTGATTTTGTGTCATTGGTTGAACATTTAGGTCATTTTCATCCTCCCTAGGCTTATTCTAATCCAATTAGGGTTTTTATCCTATCTTGTGCATCCAATAAGTGATTTTGTGTCATTGGTTGAACATTTAGATCATTTGCGTCCTCGCTAGGCTTAATCTAATCCAATAAGGGTTTTTAACGAATCTTGTTCATCCAATAATTGATTTTGTGTCATTGGTTGAACATTAGGTCATTTTCGTCCTCCCAAGGCTTATTCTTAACTAATTAGGGTTTTTAATCAATCTTGTACATACAATAACTGATTTTGTGTCATTGGTTGAACATTTATTTGATTTTCGTCCTTCTTAGGCTTATTCTAATCCAATTAGGGTTTTTAACGAATCTTGTGCATCCAATAAGTGATTTTGTTTCATTGGTTGAACATTTAGGTCATTTTTGTCCTCCCTTGGTTTATTCTAATCCAATTAGGTTTCTAACCAATCTTGTGCATCCAATAAGTGATTTTGCGTCATTGGTTGAACATTTAGGTCATTTTCATCCTCCCTAGACTTTTTCTAATCCGATTAGGGTTTTTAACCAATCATGTGCATACAATAAGTGATTTTGTTTCATTGGTTGAACATTTAGGTCATTTTCGTCCTCCCTAAGCTTATTCTAATCCAATAAGGGGTTTTAACCAATCTTGTGCATCCAATAAGTGCGTTTGTGTCATTGGATTAACATTTAGGCGATGTAATTTCGCCTTATGCTTATTTAAATCCAATTAGGGTTGTTAACCAATTTTGTGCATCCAATAAGTGATTGTGTCATTGGCTGAACATTTAGCTCATTTTCGTCGCCGTTAGGCTTATTCTAATCTAATTAGGGTTTTTAACCAATCTTGTGCATCCAATAAGTAATTTTCTGTCATTGGTTGAACATTTAGGTCATTTACGTCCTCCCAAGGCTTATTCTAATCCAATTAGGGTTTTAAACCAATCTTGCGCATCCAATAAGTGATTTTGTGTCATTGGTTGAACATTTAGGTCATTTTCATCCTCCCTAGGCTTATTCTAATCCAATTAGGTTTTTTATCCAATCTTGTACATCCAATAAGTGATTTTGTGTCATTGGTTGAACATTTAGGTCATTTTCGTCCTCCATAGGCTTATTCTAATCCAATTAAGGTTTTTAACCAATCTTGTGCATCCAATAATTGATTTTGTGTCATTGGTTGAACATTAGGTCATTTTCGTCGTCCCTAGGCTTATTATAATCCAATTAGGGTTTTTAACCAATCTTGTGCATCCAATAAGTGATTTTGTGTCATTGGTTAAACATTTAGGTCATTTTCATCCTCTCTAGGCTTATTCTAATCCAATTAGGGTTTTTATCCAATCTTGTGCATCCAATAAGTGATTTTGTGTCATTGGTTGAACATTTAGGTCATTTTCGTCCTCCATAGGCTTATTCTAACCAACCTTGTGCATCCAATAATTGATTTTGTGTCATTGGTTGAACATTAGGTCATTTTCGTCCTCCCTAGTCTTATTCTAATCCAATTAGGGTTTTTAACGAATCTTGTGCATCCAATAAGTGATTTTGTATCATTCGTTGAACATTTAGTTCATTTACGTACTCCCTTGGCTTATTCTAATCCAATTATGGGTTTTAACCATTCTTGTGCATCCAATAAGTGATTTTGTGTCATTGGTTGAACATTAAGGTCATTTTCATCCTCCCTAGGCTTATTCTAATCCAATTAGGTTTTTTATCCAATCTTGTGCATCCAATAAGTGATTTTGTGTCATTGGTTGATCATTTAGGTCATTTTCGTCCTCCATAGGCTTATTCTAATCCAATTAAGGTTTTTAACCAATCTTGTGCATCCAATAATTGATTTTGTGTCATTGGTTGAACATTAGGTCATTTTCGTCGTCCCTAGGCTTATTCTAATCCAATTAGGGTTTTTAACCAATCTTGTGCATCCAATAATTGATTTTGTGTCATTGGTTGAACATTAGGTTATATTCGTCCTCCCTAGGCTTATTCTAATCCAATTAGGGTTTTTAACCAATCTTGTGCATCCAATAAGTGATTTTGAGTCATTGGTTGAACATTTAGGTCACTTTCGTCCACCCTTGGCTTATTCTAATCCAATTAGGGTTTTTAAACAATCTTGTGCATCCAATAATTGATTATGTGTCATTGGTTGAACATTTAGGTCATTTTCGTCCTCCCTAGGCTTATTCTAATCCAATAAGGTTTTTAACCAATCTTGTACATCCAATAATTGATTTTGTCTCATTGGTTGAACATTAGGTCATTTACGTCCTCCCTAGACTTATTCTAATCCAATTAGTGTTTATAACTAATCTTGTGCATCCAATAAGTGATTTGGTGTCATTGGTTGAACATTTAGGTCATTTTCATCCTCCCTAGGCTTATTCTAATCCAATTAGGGTTTTTATCCAATCTTGTGCATCCAATAAGTGATTTTGTGTCATTGGTTGAACATTTAGGTCATTTTCGTCCTCCATAGGCTTATTCTAATCCAATTAAGGTTTTTAACCAATCGTGTGCATCCAATAATTGATTTTGTGTCATTGGTTGAACATTAGGTCATTTTCGTCCATCCTAGGCTTATTATAATCCAATTAGGGTTTTTAACGATTCTTGTGCATCCAATAAGTGATTTTGTGTCATTCGTTGAACATTGAGGTCATTTACGTCCTCCCTAGGCTTATTCTAATCCAATTAGTGTTTATAACTAATCTTGTGCATCCAATAAGTGATTTTGTATCATTCGTTGAAGATTTAGTTCATTTACGTACTCCCTTGGCTTATTCTAATCCAATTATGGGTTTTAACCATTCTTGTGCATCCAATAAGTGATTTTGTGTCATTTGTTGAACATTTAGGTCATTTTCATCCTCCCTAGGCTTATTCTAATCCAATTAGGGTTTTTATCCAATCTTGTGCATCCAATAATTGATTTTGTGTCATTGGTTGAACATTAGGTCATTTTCGTCCTCCCTAGGCTTATTGTAATCCAATTAGGGTTTTTAACCAATCTTGTGCATCCAATAATTGATTTTGTGTCATTGGTTGAACATTAGGTCATTTTCGTCCTCCCTAGGCTTATTATAATCCAATTAGGGTTTTTAACCAATCTTGTGCATCCAATAAGTGATTTTGTGTCATTCGTTGAACATTGAGGTCATTTACGTCCTCCCTAGGCTTATTCTAATCCAATTAGTGTTTATAACTAATCTTGTGCATCCAATAAGTGATTTTGTATCATTCGTTGAAGATTTAGTTCATTTACGTACTCCCTTGGCTTATTCTAATCCAATTATGGTTTTTAACCATTCTTGTGCATCCAATAAGTGATTTTGTGTCATTTGTTGAACATTTAGGTCATTTTCATCCTCCCTAGGCTTATTCTAATCCAATTAGGGTTTTTATCCAATCTTGTGCATCCAATAATTGATTTTGTGTCATTGGTTGAACATTAGGTCATTTTCGTCCTCCCTAGGCTTATTGTAATCCAATTAGGGTTTTTAACCAATCTTGTGCATCCAATAATTGATTTTGTGTCATTGGTTGAACATTAGGTCATTTTCGTCCTCCCTAGGCTTATTATAATCCAATTAGGGTTTTTAACCAATCTTGTGCATCCAATAAGTGATTTTGTGTCATTCGTTGAACATTGAGGTCATTTACGTCCTCCCTAGGCTTATTCTAATCCAATTAGTGTTTATAACTAATCTTGTGCATCCAATAAGTGATTTTGTATCATTCGTTGAACATTTAGTTCATTTACGTACTCCCTTGGCTTATTCTAATCCAATTATGGTTTTTAACGATTCTTGTGCATCCAATAAGTGATTTTGTGTCATTTGTTGAACATTGAGGTCATTTTCGTCCTCCCTAGGCTTATTCTAATCCAATTAGGGTTTTTAACCAATCTTGTGCATCCAATAATTGATTTTGTGTCATTGGTTGAACATTAGGTCATTTTCGTCCTCCCTATTCTTATTCTAATCCAATTAGGGTTTTTAACCAATCTTATGCATCCAATAAGTGATTTTGTGTCATTGGTTGAACATTTAGGTCATTTTCATCCTCCCTAGGCTTATTCTAATCCAATTAGGTTTTTTATCCAATCTTGTGCATCCAATAAGTGATTTTGTGTCATTGGTTGAACATTTAGGTCATTTTCGTCCTCCATAGGCTTATTCTAATCCAATTAAGGTTTTTAACCAATCTTGTGCATCCAATAATTGATTTTGTGTCATTGGTAGAACATTAGGTCATTTTCGTCCTCCCTAGTCTTATTCTAATCCAATTAGGGTTTTTAACGAATCTTGTGCATCCAATAAGTGATTTTGTATCATTCGTTGAACATTTAGTTCATTTACGTACTCCCTTGGCTTATTCTAATCCAATTATGGTTTTTAACGATTCTTGTGCATCCAATAAGTGATTTTGTGTCATTTGTTGAACATTGAGGTCATTTTCGTCCTCCCTAGGCTTATTCTAATCCAATTAGGGTTTTTAACCAATCTTGTGCATCCAATAATTGATTTTGTGTCATTGGTTGAACATTAGGTCATTTTCGTCCTCCCTATTCTTATTCTAATCCAATTAGGGTTTTTAACCAATCTTATGCATCCAATAAGTGATTTTGTGTCATTGGTTGAACATTTAGGTCATTTTCATCCTCCCTAGGCTTATTCTAATCCAATTAGGTTTTTTATCCAATCTTGTGCATCCAATAAGTGATTTTGTGTCATTGGTTGAACATTTATGTCATTTTCGTCCTCCATAGGCTTATTCTAATCCAATTAAGGGTTTTAACCAATCTTGTGCATCCAATAATTGATTTTGTGTCATTGGTTAAATATTAGGTCATTTTCGTCGTCCCTAGGCTTATTATAATCAAATTAGGGTTTTTAACCAATCTTGTGCATCCAATAAGTGATTTTGTGTCATTGGTTAAACATTTAGGTCATTTTCATCCTCCCTAGGCTTATTCTAATCCAATTAGGGTTTTTATCCAATCTTGTGCATCCAATAAGTGATTTTGTGTCATTGGTTGAACATTTAGGTCATTTTCGTCCTCCATAGGCCTATTCTAACAAATCTTGTGCATCCAATAATTGATTTTGTGTCATTGGTTGAACATTAGGTCATTTTCGTCCTCCCTAGTCTTATTCTAATCCAATTAGGGTTTTTAACGAATCTTGTGCATCCAATAAGTGATTTTGTATCATTCGGTGAACATTTAGTTCATTTACGTACTCCCTTGGCTTATTCTAATCCAATTATGGGTTTTAACCATTCTTGTGCATCCAATAAGTGATTTTGTGTCATTGGTTGAACATTTAGGTCATTTTCATCCTCCCTAGGCTTATTCTAATCCACTTAGGTTTTTTATCCAATCTTGTGCATCCAATAAGTGATTTTGTGTCATTGGTTGAACATTTAGGTCATTTTCGTCCTCCATAGGCTTATTCTAATCCAATTAAGGTTTTTAACCAATCTTGTGCATCCAATAATTGATTTTGTGTCATTGGTAGAACATTAGGTCATTTTCGTCGTCCCTAGGCTTATTCTAATCCAATTAGGGTTTTTAACCAATCTTGTGCATCCAATAAGTGATTTTGTATCATTCGTTGAACATTTAGTTCATTTACGTACTCCCTTGGCTTATTCTAATCCAATTATGGGTTTTAACCATTCTTGTGCATCCAATAAGTGATTTTGTGTCATTGGTTGAACATTTAGGTCATTTACATCCTCCCTAGGCTTATTCTAATCCAATTAGGTTTTTTATCCAATCTTGTGCATCCAATAAGTGATTTTGTGTCATTGGTTGAACATTTAGGTCATTTTCGTCCTCCATAGGCTTATTCTAATCCAATTAAGGTTTTTAACCAATCTTGTGCATCCAATAATTGATTTTGTGTCATTGGTTGAACATTAGGTCATTTTCGTCCTCCCTAGGCTTATTATAATCCAATTAGGGTTTTTAACCAATCTTGTGCATCCAATAAGTGATTTTGTGTCATTCGTTGAACATTGAGGTCATTTACGTCCTCCCTAGGCTTATTCTAATCCAATTAGTGTTTATAACTAATCTTGTGCATCCAATAAGTGATTTTGTATCATTCGTTGAAGATTTAGTTCATTTACGTACTCCCTTGGCTTATTCTAATCCAATTATGGGTTTTAACCATTCTTGTGCATCCAATAAGTGATTTTGTGTCATTTGTTGAACATTTAGGTCATTTTCATCCTCCCTAGGCTTATTCTAATCCAATTAGGGTTTTTATCCAATCTTGTGCATCCAATAATTGATTTTGTGTCATTGGTTGAACATTAGGTCATTTTCGTCCTCCCTAGGCTTATTCTAATCCAATTAGGGTTTTTAACCAATCTTGTGCATCCAATATGTGATTTTGTGTCATTGGTTGAACATTTAGGTCATTTTCATCCTCCCTAGGCTTATTCTAATCCAATTACGGTTTTTATCCAATCTTGTGCATCCAATAAGTGATTTTGTGTCATTGGTTGAACATTTAGGTCATTTTCGTCCTCCATAGGCTTATTCTAATCCAATTAAGGTTTTTAACCAATCTTGTGCATCCAATAATTGATTTTGTGTCATTGGTTGAACATTGGGTCATATTCGTCCTCCCTAGGCTTATTATAATCTAATTAGGGTTTTTAACCAATCTTGTGCATCCCATAAGTGATTTTGAGTCATTGGTTGAACATTTAGGTCATTTTCGTCCACCCTTGGCTTATTCTAATCCAATTAGGATTTTTAAACAATCTTGTGCATCCAATAAGTGATTTTGTGTCATTGGTTGAACATTTAGGTCATTTTCGTCTTCCCTAGTCTTATTCTAATCCAATTAGGGTTTTTAACCAATCTTGTATATCCAATAAGTGATTTTGTATCATTCGTTGAACATTTAGTTCATTTACGTACTCATTTGGCTTATTCTAATCCAATTATGGTTTTTAACCATTCTTGTGCATCCAATAAGTGATTTTGGGTCATTGGTTGAACATTTGGTCATTTTCATCCTCCCTAGGCTTATTCTAATCCAATTAGGGTTTTTATCCAATCTTGTGCATCCAATAAGTTATTTTGTGTCATTGGTTGAACATTTAGGTCATTTTCGTCCTCCATAGGCTTATTCTAATCCAATTAAGGTTTTTAACCAATCTTCTGCATCCAATAATTGATTTTGTGTCATTGGTTGAACATTAGGTCATTTACGTCCTCCCTAGACTTATTATAATCCAATTAGGGTTTTTAACCAATCTTGTGCATCCAATAAGTGATTTTGTGTCATTCGTTGAACATTGAGGTCCTTTACTTCCTCCCTAGGCTTATTCTAATCCAATTAGTGTTTATAACTAATCTTGTGCATCCAATAAGTGATTTTGTATCATTCGTTTTACATTTAGTTCATTTACGTACTCCCATGGTTTATTCTAATCCAATTATGGTTTTTAACCATTCTTGTGCATCCAATAAGTGATTTTGAGTCATTGGTTGAACATTTAGGTCATTTTCGTCCACCCTTGGCTTATTCTAATCCAATTAGGATTTTTAACCAATCGTGTGCATCCAATAATTGATTTTGTCTCATTGGTTGAACATTAGGCCATTTTCGTCCTCCCTAGGCTTATTCGTATCTAATTAGGGTTTTTAATCAATCTTGTGCATCCAATAACTGATTTTGTGTCATTGGTTGAACATTTATTTGATTTTCGTCCTTCCTTGGCTTATTCTAATCCAATAAGAGTTTTTAACCAATCTTGCGCATCCAATAAGTGATTTTGTCTCATTCGTTGAACATTGAGGTCATTTACGTCCTCCCTAGGCTTATTCTAATCCAATTAGGGTTTTTAACTAATCTTGTGCATCCAATAAGTGATTTTGTTTCATTCGTTGAACATTTAGGTCATTTACGTACTCCCTCTGCTTATTCTAATCCAATTATGGTTTTTAACCATTCTTGTGCATCCAGTAAGTGATTTTGTGTCATTGGTTGAACATTTAGGTCATTTTAATCCTCCCTAGGCTTATTCTAATCCAATTAGGGTTTTTAACCAGTCTTGTGCATCCAATAAGTGATTTTGTGTCATTTGTTGAACCTTGAGGTCATTTTCGTCCTCCCTAGGTTTATTCTATTCCAGTTAGGGTTTTTAACTAATCTTGTGCATCCAATAAGTGATTTTGTTGCATTGGATTGACATTTAGGTCATTTAATTCCTCCCTATGCTTCTTCTAGTTCAATTAGGATTTTCAATCAATCTTGTGCACCCAATAAGTGATTTTGTGTCATTGGTTGAACATTTAGGTCATTTACGACCTCCCTAGGCTTATTGTAATCCGATTAGGGTTTTTAACCAATCTTGTGCATCCAATAAGGGACTTTGTGTCATTGGTTGAACATTTAGGTCATTTTCATCCACCCTTGGCTTATTCTAATCCAATTAGGGTTTTTAAACAATCTTGTGCATCCAATAAGTGATTTTGTGTCATTGGTTGAACATTTAGGTCAATTTAGTCCTCCCTAGGCTTATTCTAATCCAATAAGGTTTTTAACCAATCTTGTGCATCCAATAATTGATTGTCTCATTGGTTGAACATTAGGCCATTTTCGTCCTCCCTAGTCTTATTCGAATCCAATTAGGGTTTTTAACCAATCTTGTGCATCAAATAAGTGATTTTCTATCATTCGTTGAACATTTAGTTCATTTACGTACTCCCTTGGCTTATTCTAATCCAATTATGGTTTTTAACCATTCTTGTGCATCTAATAAGTGATTTTGTGTCATTGGTTGAACATTTAGGTCATTTTCATCCTCCCTAGGCTTATTCTAATCCAATTAGGGTTTTTATCCAATCTTGTGCATCCAATAAGTGATTTTGTGTCATTGGTTGAACATTTAGGTCATTTTCGTCCTCCATAGGCTTATTCTAATCCAATTAAGGTTTTTAACCAATCTTGTGCATCCTATAATTGATTTTGTGTCATTGGTTGAACATTAGGTCATTTTTCGTCCTTCGTAGGCTTATTATAATCCAATTAGGGCTTTTAACCAATCTTGTGCATCCAATAATTGATTTTGTGTCATTGGTTGAACATTAGGTCATTTTCGTCCTCCCTAGTCTTATTCTAATCCAATTAGGGTTTTTAACCAATCTTTTGCATCCAATAAGTGATTTTGTATCATTCGGTTAACATTTAGTTCATTTACGTACTCCCTTGGCTTATTCTAATCCAATTATGGGTTTTAACCATTCTTGTGCATCCAATAAGTGATTTTGTGTCATTGGTTGAACATTTAGGTCATTTTCATCCTCCCTAGGCTTATTCTAATCCAATTAGGTTTTTAATCCAATCTTGTTCATCCAATAAGTGATTTTGTGTCATTGGTTGAACATTTAGGTCTTTTTCGTCCTCCATAGGCTTATTCTAATCCAATTCAGGTTTTTAACCAATCTTGTGTATCCAATAATTGATTTTGTGTCATTGGTTGAACATTAGGTCATTTTCCTCGTCACTAGGCTTATTCTAATCCAATTAGGGTTTTTAACCAATCTTGTGCATCCAATATGTGATTTTGTGTCATTGGTTGAACATTTAGGTCATTTTCATCCTCCCTAGGCTTATTCTAATCCAATTAGGGTTTTTATCCAATCTTGTGCATCCAATAAGTGATTTTGTGTCATTGGTTGAACATTTAGGTCATTTTCGTCCTCCCTAGGCTTATTCTAATCCAATTAAGGTTTTTAACCAATCTTGTGCATCCAATAATTGATTTTGTGTCATTGGTTGAACATTAGGTCATTTTCGTCCTCCCTAGGCTTATTCTAATCCAATTAGGGTTTTTAACCAATCTTGTGCATCCAATAAGTGATTTTGTATCATTCGTTGAACATTTAGTTCATTTACGTACTCCCTTGGCTTATTCTAATCCAATTATGGTTTTTAACCATTCTTGTGCATCCAATAAGTGATTTTGTGTCATTGGTTGAACATTTAGGTCATTTTCATCCTCCCTAGGCTTATTCTAATCCAATTAGGGTTTTTAACCAATCTTGTGCATCCAATAAGTGATTTTGTGTCATTGGTTGAACATTTAGGTCATTTTCATCCTCCCTAGGCTTATTCTAATCCAATTAGGGTTTTTATCCAATCTTGTGCATCCAATAATTGATTTTGTGTCATTGGTTGAACATTGAGTCATTTTCGTCCACCCTAGTCTTATTCTAATCCAATTAAGGTTTTTAACAAATCTTGTGCATCCAATAAGTGATTTTGTATCATTCGTTGAACATTTAGTTCATTTACGTACTCCCTTGGCTTATTCTAATCCAATTATGGTTTTTAACCATTCTTGTGCATCCAATAAGTGATTTTGTGTCATTGGTTGAACATTTAGGTCATTTTCATCCTCCCTAGGCTTATTCTAATCCAATTAGGGTTTTTAACCAATCTTGTGCATCCAATAAGTGATTTTGTGTCATTGGTTGAACATTTAGGTCATTTTCATCCTCCCTAGGCTTATTCTAATCCAATTAGGGTTTTTATCCAATCTTGTGCATCCATTAAGTGATTTTGTGTCATTGGTTGAACATTTAGGTCATTTTCGTCCTCCCTATGCTAATTCTAATCCATTTAAGGTTTTTAACCAAACTTGTGCATCCAATAATTGATTTTGTGTCATTGGTTGAACATTTAGGTCTTTTTCGTCCACCCTTGGCTTATTCTAATCCAATTAGGGTTTTTAACCAATCTTGTGCATCCAATAAGTGATTTTGTGTCATTGGTTGAACATTTAGGTCATTTTCGTCGTCCCTTGGTTTATTCTAATTCAATTAGGGTTTTTAACCAATCTTGTGCATCCTATAAGTGATTTTGTGTATTGGTTGATCATTTAGGTCATTTTCGACCTGCCTTGGCTTATTCTATTTCAAGTAGGGTTTTTAATCAATCTTGTGCATGCAATAAGTGATTTTGTGTCATTGGTTGAACATTTAGGTCATTTTCGTCCTCCCTAGGCTTATTCTAATCCAATTAGGGTTTTTAACCAATCTTGTGCATCCAATAAGTGATTTTGTGTCATTGGTTGAACATTTAGTTCATTTTCGTCCTCCTTAAGCTTATTCTAATCCAATTAGGGTTTTTAACCAATCTTGTGAATCCAATAAGTAATTTTGTGTCATGTGTTGAACATTTAGGTCATTTTCGTCCTCCCTAAGCTTATTCTAATCCAACTAGGGTTTTTAACCAATATTGTGCGTCCAATATGTGATTTTGTGTCATTGGTTGAACATTTAGATCATTTTCGTCCTCCCTAGGCTTATTCTAATCCAATTAGGGTTTTTAACCAATCTTGTGCATCCAATATGTGATTTTGTGTCATTGGTTGAACATTTAGGTCATTTTCATCCTCCCTAGGCTTATTCTAATCCAATTAGGGTTTTTATCCAATCTTGTGCATCCAATAAGTGATTTTGTGTCATTGGTTGAACATTTAGGTCATTTTCGTCCTCCATAGGCTTATTCTAATCCAATTAAGGTTTTTAACCAATCTTTTGCATCCAATAATTGATTTTGTGTCATTGGTTGAACATTAGGTCATATTCGTCCTCCCTAGGCTTATTCTAATCTAATTAGGGTTTTTAACCAATCTTGTGCATCCAATAATTGATTTTGTGTCATTGGTTGAACATTAGGTCATTTTCGTCCTCCATAGGCTTATTCTAATCCAATTAAGGTTTTTAACCAATCTTGTGCATCCAATAATTGATTTTGTGTCATTGGTTGAAAATTAGGTCATATTCGTCCTCCCTAGGCTTATTCTAATCGAATTAGGGTTTATAACCAATCTTGTGCATCCAATAAGTGATTTTGAGTCATTGGTTGAACATTTAGGTCATTTTCGTCCACCCTTGGCTTATTCTAATCCAATTAGGGTTTTTAAACAATCTTGTGCATCCAATAAGTGATTTTGTGTCATTGGTTGAACATTTAGGTCATTTTCGTCCTCCCTAGGCTTATTCTAATCCAATAAGTTTTTTAACCAATCTTGTGCATCCAATAATTGATTTTGTGTCATTGGTTGAACATTAGGCCATTTTCGTCCTCCCTAGTCTTATTCTAATCCAATTAGGGTTTTTAACCAATCTTGTGCATCCAATAAGTGATTTTGTATCATTCGTTGAACATTTAGTTCATTTACGTACTCCCTTGGCTTATTCTAATCCAATTATGGTTTTTAACCATTCTTGTGCATCCAATAAGTGATTTTGTGTCATTGGTTGAACATTTAGGTCATTTTCATCCTCCCTAGGCTTATTCTAATCCAATTAGGGTTTTTAACCAATCTTGTGCATCCAATAAGTGATTTTGTGTCATTGGTTGAACATTTAGGTCATTTTCATCCTCCCTAGGCTTATTCTAATCCAATTAGGGTTTTTATCCAATCTTGTGCATCCAATAATTGATTTTGTGTCATTGGTTGAACATTGAGTCATTTTCGTCCACCCTAGTCTTATTCTAATCCAATTAAGGTTTTTAACAAATCTTGTGCATCCAATAAGTGATTTTGTATCATTCGTTGAACATTTAGTTCATTTACGTACTCCCTTGGCTTATTCTAATCCAATTATGGTTTTTAACCATTCTTGTGCATCCAATAAGTGATTTTGTGTCATTGGTTGAACATTTAGGTCATTTTCATCCTCCCTAGGCTTATTCTAATCCAATTAGGGTTTTTATCCAATCTTGTGCATCCAATAAGTGATTTTGTGTCATTGGTTGAACATTTAGGTCATTTTCGTCCTCCATAGGCTTTTTCTAATCCAATTAAGGTTTTTAACCAATCTTGTGCATCCAATAATTGATTTTGTGTCATTGGTTGAACATTAGGTCATTTTCGTCCTCCCTAGGCTTATTCTAATCCAATTAGGGTTTTTAACCAATCTTGTGCATCCAATAAGTGATTTTGTATCATTCGTTGAACATTTAGTTCATTTACGTACTCCCTTGGCTTATTCTAATCCAATTATGGTTTTTAACCATTCTTGTGCATCCAATAAGTGATTTTATGTCATTGGTTGAACATTTAGGTCATTTTCATCCTCCCTAGGCTTATTCTAATCCAATTAGGGTTTTTATCCAATCTTGTGCATCCAATAAGTGATTTTGTGTCATTGGTTGAACATTTAGGTCATTTTCATCCTCCCTAGGCTTATTCTAATCCAATTAGGGTTTTTATCCAATCTTGTGCATCCAATAAGTGATTTTGTGTCATTGGTTGAACATTTAGGTCATTTTCGTCCTCCATAGGCTTATTCTAATCCAATTAAGGTTTTTAACCAATCTTGTGCATCCAATAATTGATTTTGTGTCATTGGTTGAACATTAGGTCATTTTCGTCCTCCCTGGGCTTATTCTTATCTAATTAGGGTTTTTAATCAATCTTGTGCATCCAATAACTGATTTTGTGTCATTGGTTAAACATTTATTTGATTTTCGTCCTTCCTAGGCTTATTCTAATCCAATTAGGGTTTTTAACCAATCTTGTGCATCCAATAAGTGATTTTGTGTCATTCGTTGAACATTGAGGTCATTTACGTCCTCCCTAGGCTTATTCTAATCCAATTAGGGTTTATAACTAATCTTGTGCATCCAATAAGTGATTTTGTATCATTCGTTGAACATTTAGTTCATTTACGTACTCCCTTGGCTTATTCTAATCCAATTATGGTTTTTAACCATTCTTGTGCATCCAATTAGTGATTTTGTGTCATTTATTGAACATTGAGGTCATTTACGTCCTCCCTAGGCTTATTCTAATCCAATTAGGGTTTATAACTAATCTTGTGCATCCAATAAGTGATTTTGTATCATTCGTTGAACATTTAGTTCATTTACATACTCCCTTGGCTTATTCTAATCCAATTATGGTTTTTAACCATTCTTGTGCATCCAATAAGTGATTTTGTGTCATTTGTTGAACATTGAGGTCATTTTCGTCCTCCCTAGGCTTATTCTAATCCAATTAGGGTTTTTAACCAATCTTGTGCATCCAATAATTGATTTTGTGTCATTGGTTGAACATTAAGTCATTTTCGTCCTCCCTAGTCTTATTCTAATCAATCTAGGGTTTTTAACCAATCTTGTGCATCCAATAAGTGATTTTGTATCATTCGTTGAACATTTAGTTCATTTACGTACTCCCTTGGCTTATTCTAATCCAATTATGGTTTTTAACCATTCTTGTGCATCCAATAAGTGATTTTATGTCATTGGTTGAACATTTAGGTCATTTTCATCCTCCCTAGGCTTATTCTAATCCAATTAGGGTTTTTAACGAATCTTGTGCATCCAATAAGTGATTTTGTTTCATTCGTTGAACATTTAGTTCATTTACGTACTCCCTTGGCTTATTCTAATCCAATTATGGTTTTTAACCATTCTTGTGCATCCAATAAGTGATTTTGTGTCATTGGTTGAACATTTAGGTCATTTTCGTCCTCCCTAGGCTTATTCTAATCCAATTAGGGTTTTTATCCAATCTTGTGCATCCAATAAGTGATTTTGTGTCATTGGTTGAACATTTAGGTCATTTTCGTCCTCCATAGGCTTATTCTAATCCAATTAAGGTTTTTAACCAATCTTGTGCATCCAATAATTGATTTTGTGTCATTGGTTGAACATTAGATCATTTTCTTCATCCCTAGGCTTATTCTAATCCAATTAGGGTTTTTAACCAATCTTGTGCATCCAATATGTGATTTTGTGTCATTGGTTGAAAATTTTGGTCATTTTCATCCTCCCTAGGCTTATTCTAATCCAATTAGGGTTTTTATCCAATCTTGTGCATCCAATAAGTGATTTTGTGTCATTGGTTGAACATTTAGGTCATTTTCGTCCTCCATAGGCTTATTCTAATCCAATTAAGGTTTTTAACCAATCGTGTGCATCCAATAATTGATTTTGTGTCATTGGTTGAACATTAGGTCATTTTCGTCCATCCTAGGCTTATTATAATCCAATTAGGGTTTTTAACGATTCTTGTGCATCCAATAAGTGATTTTGTGTCATTCGTTGAACATTGAGGTCATTTACGTCCTCCCTAGGCTTATTCTAAATCAATTAGTGTTTATAACTAATCTTGTGCATCCAATAAGTGATTTGGTGTCATTGGTTGAACATTTAGGTCATTTTCATCCTCCCTAGGCTTATTCTAATCCAATTAGGGTTTTTATCCAATCTTGTGCATCCAATAAGTGATTTTGTGTCATTGGTTGAACATTTAGGTCATTTTCGTCCTCCCTAGGCTTATTCTAATCCAATTAGGGTTTTTAACCAATCTTGTGCATCCAATAAGTGATTTTGTGTCATTGGATGAACATTTAGGTCATTTTCGTCCTCCCTAAGCTTATTCTAATCCATTAGGGTTTTTAACCAATCTTGTGCATCCAATATGTGATTTTGTGTCATTGGTTGCACATTTAGGTCATTTTCGTCCTCCCTAGGCTTATTCTAATCCAATTAGGGTTTTTAACCAATCTTGTGCATCCAATATGTGATTTTGTGTCATTGGTTGAACATTTAGATCATTTTCGTCCTCCCTAGGCTTATTCTAATCCAATTAGGGTTTTTAACCAATCTTGTGCATCCAATATGTGATTTTGTGTCATTGGTTGAACATTTAGGTCATTTTCATCCTCCCTAGGCTTATTCTAATCCAATTAGGGTTTTTATCCAATCTTGTGCATCCAATAAGTGATTTTGTTTCATTCGTTGAACATTTAGGTCATTTACGTACTCCCTCTGCTTATTCTAATCCAATTATGGTTTTTAACCATTCTTGTGCATCCAGTAAGTGATTTTGTGTCATTGGTTGAACATTTAGGTCATTTTAATCCTCCCTAGGCTTATTCTAATCCAATTAGGGTTTTTAACCAATCGTGTGCATCCAATAATTGATTTTGTCTCATTGGTTGAACATTAGGCCATTTTCGTCCTCCCTAGGCTTATTCGTATCTAATTAGGGTTTTTAATCAATCTTGTGCATCCAATAACTGATTTTGTGTCATTGGTTGAACATTTATTTGATTTTCGTCCTTCCTTGGCTTATTCTAATCCAATAAGAGTTTTTAACCAATCTTGCGCATCCAATAAGTGATTTTGTCTCATTCGTTGAACATTGAGGTCATTTACGTCCTCCCTAGGCTTATTCTAATCCAATTAGGGTTTTTAACTAATCTTGTGCATCCAATAAGTGATTTTGTTTCATTCGTTGAACATTTAGGTCATTTACGTACTCCCTCTGCTTATTCTAATCCAATTATGGTTTTTAACCATTCTTGTGCATCCAGTAAGTGATTTTGAGTCATTGGTTGAACATTTAGGTCATTTTCGTCCTCCCTTGGCTTATTCTAATCCAATTAGGGTTTTTAAACAATCTTGTGCATCCAATAAGTGATTTTGTGTCATTGGTTGAACATTTAGCTCATTTTCGTCCTCCCTAGGCTTATTCTAATCCAATAAGTTTTTTAACCAATCTTGTGCATCCAATAATTGATTTTGTGTCATTGGTTGAACATTAGGCCATTTTCGTCCTCCCTAGTCTTATTCTAATCCAATTAGGGTTTTTAACCAATCTTGTGCATCCAATAAGTGATTTTGTATCATTCGTTGAACATTTAGTTCATTTACGTACTCCCTTGGCTTATTCTAATCCAATTATGGTTTTTAACCATTCTTGTGCATCCAATAAGTGATTTTGTGTCATTGATTGAGCATTTAGGTCATTTTCATCCTCCCTAGGCTTATTCTAATCCAATTAGGGTTTTTATCCAATCTATTGCATCCAATAAGTTATTTTGTGTCATTGGTTGAACATTTAGGTCATTTTCGTCCTCCATAGGCTTATTCTAATCCAGTTAAGGTTTTTAACCAATCTTGTGCATCCAATAATTGATTTTGTGTCATTGGTTGAACATTAGGTCATTTTTGTCCTCCCTAGGCTTATTATAATCCAATTAGGGTTTTTAACCAATCTTGTGCATCCGATAAGTGATTTTGTATCATTCGTTGAACATTTAGTTCATTTACATACTCCCTTGGCTTATTCTAATCCAATTATGGTTTTTAACCATTCTTGTGCATCCAATAAGTGATTTTGTG
>JBBPBP010009779.1:37706284-37734499 GCA_037974735.1 Cicer chorassanicum
TCCAATAAGGGACTTTGTGTCATTGGTTGAACATTTAGGTCATTTTCGTCCACCCTCGGCTTATTCTAATCCAATTAGGGTTTTTAACCAATCTTGTGCATCCAATAAGTGATTTTGTGTCATTGGTGTAACATTTAGGTCATTTTCGTCCTCCCTAGGCTTATACTAATCCAATTAGGGTTTTTAACCAATCTTGTGCATCCAATAATTGATTGTGTGTCATTGGTTGAAAATTAGGTCATTTTCGTCTTCCTTAGGCTTATTCTTATCTAATTAGGGTTTTTAATCAATCTTGTGCATCCAATAACTGATTTTGTGTCATTGGTTGAACATTTAGTTGATTTTCGTCCTTCTTAGACTTATTCTAATCCAATTAGTGTTTTTCACCAATCTTGTGCATCCATTAAGTGATTTTGTGTCATTCGTTGAACATTTAAGTCATTCACGTCCTCCCTAGTCTTATTCTAGTCCAATTAGTTATTTTAACCAATCTTGTGCATCCAATAAGTGATTTTGTATCATTCGTAGAACATTTAGTTCATTTACGTACTCCCTTGATTTATTGTAATCCAATTATGGTTTTTAACCATTCTTGTGCATCCAATAAGTGATTTTGTGTCATTGGTTGAACATTTAGGTCATTTTCGTCCTCCCTAGGCTTATTCTAATCCAATTAGGGTTTTTAACCAATCTTGTGCATCCAATAATTGATTGTGTGTCATTGGTTGAACATTAGATCATTTTCGTCCTCCCTAGGCTTATTCTTATCTAATTAGGGTTTTGAATCAATCTTGTGCATCCAATAACTGATTTTGTGTCATTGGTTGAACATTTAGGTCACTTACGACCTTCCTAGGCTTATTCTAATCCGATTAGGGTTTTTAACCAATCTTGTGCATCCAATAAGTGATTTTGTGTCATTGGTTGAACATTGAGGTCATTTACGTCCTCCCTAGGCTTATTCTAATCCAATTAGGGTTTTTAACCAATCTTGTGCATCCAATAAATTATTTTGTGTCATTGGTTGAACATTAGGTCATTTTCGTCCTCCCTAGGCTTATTCTAATCCAATTAGGGTTTTTAACCAATCTTGTGCATCCAATAATTGATTGTGTGTCATTGGTTGAACATTAGGTCATTTTCGTCCTCCCTATGCTTAATCTTATCTAATTAGGGTTTTTAATCAATCTTGTGCATCCAATAACTGATTTTGTGTCATTGGTTAAACATTTATTTGATTTTCGTCCTTCCTAGGCTTATTCTAATCCAATTAGGGTTTTTACCAATCTTATGCATCCAATAAGTGATTTTGTGTCATTGGTTGAACATTTAGGTCATTTTCGTCCTCCATAGGCTTATTCTAATCCAATTAAGGTTTTTAACCAATCTTGTGGATCCAATAATTGATTTTGTGTCATTGGTTGAACATTAGGTCTTTTTCGTCATCCCTAGGCTTATTTTAATCCAATAAGGGTTTTTAACCAATCTTGTACATCCAATAATTGATTGTGTGTCATTGGTTGAACGTTAGGTCATTTTCGTCCTCCCTAGGCTTATTCTTATCTAATTAGGATTTTCAATCAATCTTGTGCACCCAATAAGTGATTTTGTGTCATTGGTTGAACATTTAGGTCACTTACGACCTTCCTAGGCTTATTCTAATCCGATTAGGGTTTTTAACCAATCTTGTGCATCCAATAAGTGATTTTGTGTCATTGGTTGAACATTGAGGTCATTTACGTCCTCCCTAGGCTTATTCTAATCCAATTAGGGTTTTTAACCAATCTTGTGCATCCAATAAATTATTTTGTGTCATTGGTTGAACATTAGGTCATTTTCGTCCTCCCTAGGCTTATTCTAATCCAATTAGGGTTTTTAACCAATCTTGTGCATCCAATAATTGATTGTGTGTCATTGGTTGAACATTAGGTCATTTTCGTCCTCCCTATGCTTAATCTTATCTAATTAGGGTTTTTAATCAATCTTGTGCATCCAATAACTGATTTTGTGTCATTGGTTAAACATTTATTTGATTTTCGTCCTTCCTAGGCTTATTCTAATCCAATTAGGGTTTTTACCAATCTTATGCATCCAATAAGTGATTTTGTGTCATTGGTTGAACATTTAGGTCATTTTCGTCCTCCATAGGCTTATTCTAATCCAATTAAGGTTTTTAACCAATCTTGTGGATCCAATAATTGATTTTGTGTCATTGGTTGAACATTAGGTCTTTTTCGTCATCCCTAGGCTTATTTTAATCCAATAAGGGTTTTTAACCAATCTTGTACATCCAATAATTGATTGTGTGTCATTGGTTGAACGTTAGGTCATTTTCGTCCTCCCTAGGCTTATTCTTATCTAATTAGGATTTTCAATCAATCTTGTGCACCCAATAAGTGATTTTGTGTCATTGGTTGAACATTTAGGTCACTTACGACCTTCCTAGGCTTATTCTAATCCGATTAGGGTTTTTAACCAATCTTGTGCATCCAATAAGTGATTTTGTGTCATTGGTTGAACATTGAGGTCATTTACGTCCTCCCTAGGCTTATTCTAATCCAATTAGGGTTTTTAACCAATCTTGTGCATCCAATAAATTATTTTGTGTCATTGGTTGAACATTAGGTCATTTTCGTCCTCCCTAGGCTTATTCTAATCCAATTAGGGTTTTTAACCAATCTTGTGAATCCAATAATTGATTGTGTGTCATTGGTTGAACATTAGGTCATTTTCGTCCTCCCTAGGCTTAATCTTATCTAATTAGGGTTTTTAATCAATCTTGTGCATCCAATAACTGATTTTGTGTCATTGGTTGAACGTTAGTTCATTTTTGTCCTCCCTAGGCTTATTCTAATCCAATTATGGTTTTTAACCATTCTTGTGCATCCAATAAGTGAGTTTGTGTCATTTGTTGAACATTGAGGTCATTTTCGTCCTCCCTAGGCTTATTCTAATCCAATTAGGGTTTTTAACCAATCTTGTGCATCCAATAATTGATTTTGTGTCATTGGTTGAACATTAAGTCATTTTCGGCCTCCCTAGTCTTATTCGAATCCAATTAGGGTTTTTAACCAATCTTGTGCATCCAATAAGTGATTTTGTATCATTCGTTGAACATTTAGTTCATTTACGTACTTCCTTGTCTTATTCTATTCCAATTATGGTTTTTAATTATTCTTGTGCATCCAATAAGTGATTTTATGTCATTGGTTGAACAATTAGATCATTTTCATCCTCCCTAGGCTTATTCTAATCCAATTAGGGTTTTTAACCAATCTTGTGAATCCAATAAGTGATTTTGTTTCATTCGTTGAACATTTAGTTCATTTACGTACTCCCTTGGCTTATTCTAATCCAATGATGGTTTTTAACCATTCTTGTGCATCCAATAAGTGATTTTGTGTCATTGGTTGAACATTAAGGTTATTTTCGTCATCCCTAGGCTTATTCTAATCCAATTAGGGTTTTTAACCAATCTTGTGCATCCAATAATTGATTTTGTGTCATTGGTTGAACGTTAGGTCATTTTTGTCCTCCCTAGGCTTATTCTAATCCAATTAGGGTTTTTAACCAATCTTGTGCATCCAATAAGTGATTTTGTATCATTCGTTAAACATTTAGTTCATTTACGTACTCCCTTGACTTATTCTAATCCAATTATGGTTTTTAACCATTCTTGTGCATCAAATAATTGATTTTGTGTCATTGGTTGAACATTTAGGTCATTTTCATCCTCCCTAGGCTTATTCTAATCTAATTAGGGTTTTTATCCAATCTTGTGCATCCAATAAGTGATTTTGTGTCATTGGTTGAACATTTAGGTCATTTTCGTCCTCCATAGGCTTAATCTAATCCAATTAAGGTTTTTAACCAATCTTGTGCATCCAATAATTGATTTTGTGTCATTGGTTGAACATTAGGTCTTTTCCGTCCTCCCTAGGCTTATTCTAATCCAATTAGGGTTTTTAACCAATCTTGTGCATCCAATAAGTGATTTTGTGTCATTGGTTGAACATTTAGGTCATTTTCGTCCTCCCTAGGCTTATTCTTATCTAATTAGGGTTTTTAATCAATCTTGTGCATCCAATAACTGATTTTGTGTCATTGGTTAAACATTTATTTGATTTTCGTCCTTCCTAGGTTTATTCTAATCCAATTAGGGTTTTTAACCAATCTTGTGCATCCAATAAGTGATTTTGTGTCATTCGTTGAACATTGAGGTCATTTACGTCCTCCCAAGGCTTATTCTAATCTAATTAGGGTTTATAACTAATCTTGTGCATCCAATAAGTGATTTTGTATCATTCGTTGAACATTTAGTTCATTTACGTACTCCCTTGGCTTATTCTAATCCAATTATGGTTTTTAACCATTCTTGTGCATCCAATAACTGACTTTGTGTCATTGGTTGAACATTTAGGTCATTTAAATCCTACCTACGCTTATTCTAATCCAATTAGGGTTTTTAACCAATCTTGTGCATCCAATAAGTGATTTTGTGTCATTGGTTGAACATTTAGGTCATTTTCGTCCTCCCTAGGCTTATTCTTATCTAATTAGGGTTTTTAATCAATCTTGTGCATCCAATAACTGATTTTGTGTCATTGGTTAAACATTTATTTGATTTTCGTCCTTCCTAGGTTTATTCTAATCCAATTAGGGTTTTTAACTAATCTTGTGCATCCAATAAGTGATTTTGTGTCATTCGTTGAACATTGAGGTCATTTACGTCCTCCCTAGGCTTATTCTAATCTAATTAGGGTTTATAACTAATCTTGTGCATCCAATAAGTGATTTTGTATCATTCGTTGAACATTTAGTTCATTTACGTACTCCCTTGGCTTATTCTAATCCAATTATGGTTTTTAACCATTCTTGTGCATCCAATAAGTGATTTTGTGTCATTTGTTGAACATTTGGGTCATTTTCGTCCTCCCTAGTCTTATTCTAATCCAATTAGGGTTTATAACTAATCTTGTGCATCCAATAAGTGATTTTGTATCATTCGTTGAACATTTAGTTCATTTACGTACTCCCTTGGCTTATTCTAATCCAATTATGGTTTTTAACCATTCTTGTGCATCCAATAAGTGATTTTGTGTTACTGGTTGAACATTTAGGTCATTTTAATCCTCCCTAGGCTTATTCTAATCCAATTAGGGTTTTTAACCAATCTTGTGCATCCAATAAGTGATTTTGTGTCATTGGTTGAACATTTAGATCATTTTCGTCCTCCCTAGAATTATTCTAATCCAGTTAGGGTTTTTACCTAATCTTGTGATCCAATAAGTGATTTTGTTTCATTGGATTGACATTTAGGTCATTTAATTTCTCCCTATGCTTCTTCTAATCCAATTAGGGTTTTTCACCAATCTTGTGCATCCAATAAGTGATTTTGTGTCATTCGTTGAATATTTAAGTCATTCACGTCCTCCATAGTCTTATTCTAATCCAATTAGGGTTTTTAACAAATCTTGTGCATCCAATAAATGATTTTGTTTCATTCGTTGAACATTTAGTTCATTTACGTACTCCCTTGGCTTATTCTAATCCAATTATGGTTTTTAAC
Organism: Cicer chorassanicum; assembly: GCA_037974735.1. Classification (NCBI taxonomy): domain Eukaryota; kingdom Viridiplantae; phylum Streptophyta; class Magnoliopsida; order Fabales; family Fabaceae; genus Cicer; species Cicer chorassanicum. The sequence continues at coordinate 37,711,854 of JBBPBP010009779.1, forward strand.
CATTCTTGTGCATCCAATAAGTGATTTTGTGTCATTGGTTGAACATTTAGGTCATTTTCGTCCTCCATAGGCTTATTCTAATCCAATTAAGGTTTTTAACCAATCTTGTGCATCCAATAATTGATTTTGTGTCATTGGTTGAACTTAGGTCTTTTTCGTCCTCCCTAGGCTTATTCTTATCTAATTAGGGTTTTTAATCAATCTTGTGCATCCAATAACTGATTTTGTGTCATTGGTTAAACATTTATTTGATTTTCGTCCTTCCTATGCTTATTCTAATCCAATTATGGTTTTTAACCATTCTTGTGCATCAAATAAGTGATTTTGTGTCATTGGTTGAACATTTAGGTCATTTTCATCCTCCCTAGGCTTATTCTAATCCAATTAGGGTTTTTATCCAATCTTGTGCATCCAATAAGTGATTTTGTGTCATTGGTTGAATATTTAGGTCATTTTCGTCCTCCATAGGCTTATTCTAATCCAATTAAGGTTTTTAACCAATCTTGTGCATCCAATAATTGATTTTGTGTCATTGGTTGAACATTAGGTCTTTTTCGTCCTCCCTAGGCTTATTCTAATCCAATTAGGGTTTTTAACCAATCTTGTGCATCCAATAATTGATTGTGTGTCATTGGTTGAACATTAGGTCATTTTCGTCCTCCCTGGGCTTATTCTTATCTAATTAGGGTTTTTAATCAATCTTGTGCATCCAATAACTGATTTTGTGTCATTGGTTAAACATTTATTTGATTTTCGTCCTTCCTAGGCTTATTCTAATCCAATTAGGGTTTTTAACCAATCTTGTGCATCCAATAAGTGATTTTGTGTCATTCGTTGAACATTGAGGTCATTTACGTCCTCCCTAGGCTTATTCTAATTCAATTAGGGTTTATAACTAATCTTGTGCATCCAATAAGTGATTTTGTATCATTAGTTGAACATTTAGTTCATTTACATACTCCCTTGGCTTATTCTAATCCAATTATGGTTTTTAACCATTCTTGTGCATCCAATAAGTGATTTTGTGTCATTTGTTGAACATTGAGGTCATTTTCGTCCTCCCTAGGCTTATTCTAATCCAATTAGGGTTTTTAACCAATCTTGTGCATCCAATAATTGATTTTGTGTCATTGGTTGAACATTAAGTCATTTTCGTCCTCCCTAGTCTTATTCTAATCAATCTAGGGTTTTTAACCAATCTTGTGCATCCAATAAGTGATTTTGTATCATTCGTTGAACATTTAGTTCATTTACGTACTCCCTTGGCTTATTCTAATCCAATTATGGTTTTTAACCATTCTTGTGCATCCAATAAGTGATTTTATGTCATTGGTTGAACATTTAGGTCATTTTCATCCTCCCTAGGCTTATTCTAATCCAATTAGGGTTTTTAACCAATCTTGTGCATCCAATAAGTGATTTTGTTTCATTCGTTGAACATTTAGTTCATTTACGTACTCCCTTGGCTTATTCTAATCCAATGATGGTTTTTAACCATTCTTGTGCATCCAATAAGTGATTTTGTGTCATTGGTTGAACATTAAGGTTATTTTCGTCATCCCTAGGCTTATTCTAATCCAATTAGGGTTTTTAACCAATCTTGTGCATCCAATAATTGATTTTGTGTCATTGGTTGAACGTTAGGTCATTTTTGTCCTCCTTAGGCTTATTCTAATCCAATTAGGGTTTTTAACCAATCTTGTGCATCCAATAAGTGATTTTGTATCATTCGTTAAACATTTAGTTCATTTACGTACTCCCTTGACTTATTCTAATCCAATTATGGTTTTTCACTATTCTTGTGCATCAAATAAGTGATTTTGTGTCATTGGTTGAACATTTAGGTCATTTTCATCCTCCCTAGGCTTATTCTAATCTAATTAGGGTTTTTATCCAATCTTGTGCATCCAATAAGTGATTTTGTGTCATTGGTTGAACATTTAGGTCATTCTCGTCCTCCATAGGCTTATTCTAATCCAATTAAGGTTTTTAACCAATCTTGTGCATCCAATAATTGATTTTGTGTCATTGGTTGAACATTAGGTCTTTTTCGTCCTCCCTAGGCTTATTCTAATCCAATTAGGGTTTTTAACCAATCTTGTGCATCCAATAATTGATTGTGTGTCATTGGTTGAACATTAGGTCATTTTCGTCCTCCCTGGGCTTATTCTTATCTAATTAGGGTTTTTAATCAATCTTGTGCATCCAATAACTGATTTTGTGTCATTGGTTAAACATTTATTTGATTTTCGTCCTTCCTAGGCTTATTCTAATCCAATTAGGGTTTTTAACCAATCTTGTGCATCCAATAAGTGAATTTGTGTCATTCGTTGAACATTGAGGTCATTTACGTCCTCCCTAGGCTTATTCTAATCCAATTAGGGTTTATAACTAATCTTGTGCATCCAATAAGTGATTTTGTATCATTCGTTGAACATTTAGTTCATTTACGTACTCCCTTGGCTTATTCTAATCCAATTATGGTTTTTAACCATTCTTGTGCATCCAATAAGTGATTTTGTGTCACTGGTTGAACATTTAGGTCATTTTAATCCTCCCTAGGCTTATTCTAATCCAATTAGGGTTTTTAACCAATCTTGTGCATCCAATAAGTGATTTTGTGTCATTGGTTGAACATTTAGATCATTTTCGTCCTCCCTAGAATTATTCTAATCCAGTTAGGGTTTTTACCTAATCTTGTGCATCCAATAAGTGATTTTGTTTCATTGGATTGACATTTAGGTCATTTAATTTCTCCCTATGCTTCTTCTAGTTCAATTAGGATTTTCAATCAATCTTGTGCACCCAATAAGTGATTTTGTGTCATTGGTTGAACATTTAGGTCATTTACGACCTCCCTAGGCTTATTCTAATCCGATTAGGGTTTTTAACAAATCTTGTGCATCCAATAAGGGACTTTGTGTCATTGGTTGAACATTTAGGTCATTTTCGTCCACCTTTGGCTTATTCTAATCCAATTAGGGTTTTTAACCAATCTTGTGCATCCAATAAGTGATTTTGTGTCATTGGTTGAACATTTAGGTCATTTTCGTCCTCCCTAGGCTTAATCTTATCTAATTAGGGTTTTTAATCAATCTTGTGCATCCAATAACTGATTTTGTGTCATTGGTTAAACATTTATTTGATTTTCGTCCTTCCTAGGCTTATTCTAATCCAATTAGGGTTTTTACCAATCTTATGCATCCAATAAGTGATTTTGTGTCATTCGTTGAACATTGAGGTCATTTACGTCCTCCCTAGGCTTATTCTAATCCAATTAGGGTTTATAACTAATCTTGTGCATCCAATAAGTGATTTTGTATCATTCGTTGAACATTTAGTTCATTTACGTACTCCCTTGGCTTATTCTAATCCAATTATGGTTTTTAACCATTCTTGTGCATCCAATAAGTGATTTTGTGTTACTGGTTGAACATTTAGGTCATTTTAATCCTCCCTAGGCTTATTCTAATCCAATTAGGGTTTTTAACCAATCTTGTGCATCCAATAAGTGATTTTGTGTCATTGGTTGAACATTTAGATCATTTTCGTCCTCCCTAGAATTATTCTAATCCAGTTAGGGTTTTTACCTAATCTTGTGATCCAATAAGTGATTTTGTTTCATTGGATTGACATTTAGGTCATTTAATTTCTCCCTATGCTTCTTCTAATCCAATTAGGGTTTTTCACCAATCTTGTGCATCCAATAAGTGATTTTGTGTCATTCGTTGAACATTTAAGTCATTCACGTCCTCCATAGTCTTATTCTAATCCAATTAGGGTTTTTAACAAATCTTGTGCATCCAATAAATGATTTTGTTTCATTCGTTGAACATTTAGTTCATTTACGTACTCCCTTGGCTTATTCTAATCCAATTATGGTTTTTAACCATTCTTTGCATCCAATAAGTGATTTTGTGTCATTGGTTGAAGATTTAGGTCATTTTCGTCCTCCATAGGCTTATTCTAATCCAATTAAGGTTTTTAACCAATCTTGTGCATCCAATAATTGATTTTGTGTCATTGGTTGAACTTAGGTCTTTTTCGTCCTCCCTAGGCTTATTCTTATCTAATTAGGGTTTTTAATCAATCTTGTGCATCCAATAACTGATTTTGTGTCATTGGTTAAACATTTATTTGATTTTCGTCCTTCCTATGCTTATTCTAATCCAATTAGGGTTTTTAACCAATCTTGTGCATCCAATAAGTGATTTTGTGTCATTCGTTGAACATTGAGGTCATTTACGTCCTCCCTAGGCTTATTCTAATCTAATTAGGGTTTATAACTAATCTTGTGCATCCAATAAGTGATTTTGTATCATTCGTTGAACATTTAGCTCATTTACGTACTCCCTTGGCTTATTCTAATCCAATTATGGTTTTTAACCATTCTTGTGCATCCAATAACTGACTTTGTGTCATTGGTTGAACATTTAGGTCATTTAAATCCTACCTACGCTTATTCTAATCCAATTAGGGTTTTTAACCAATCTTGTGCATCCAATAAGTGATTTTGTGTCATTGGTTGAACATTTAGGTCATTTTCGTCCTCCCTAGGCTTATTCTTATCTAATTAGGGTTTTTAATCAATCTTGTGCATCCAATAACTGATTTTGTGTCATTGGTTAAACATTTATTTGATTTTCGTCCTTCCTAGGTTTATTCTAATCCAATTAGGGTTTTTAACTAATCTTGTGCATCCAATAAGTGATTTTGTGTCATTCGTTGAACATTGAGGTCATTTACGTCCTTCCTAGGCTTATTCTAATCTAATTAGGGTTTATAACTAATCTTGTGCATCCAATAAGTGATTTTGTATCATTCGTTGAACATTTAGTTCATTTACGTACTCCCTTGGCTTATTCTAATCCAATTATGGTTTTTAACCATTCTTGTGCATCCAATAACTGACTTTGTGTCATTGGTTGAACATTTAGGTCATTTTAATCCTACCTAGGCTTATTCTAATCCAATTAGGGTGTTTAACCAATCTTGTGCATCCAATAAGTGATTTTGTGTCATTGGTTGAACATTTAGGTCATTTTCGTCCTCCCTAGGTTTATTCAAATCCAGTTAGGGTTTTTAACTAATCTTGTGCATTCAATAAGTGATTTTGTTTCATTGGATTGACATTTAGGTCATTTAATTTCTCCCTATGCTTCTTCTAGTTCAATTAGGATTTTCAATCAATATTGTGCACCCAATAAGTGATTTTGTGTCATTTGTTGAACATTTAGGTCATTTACGACCTCCCTAGGCTTATTCTAATCCGATTAGGGTTTTTAACAAATCTTGTGCATCCAATAAGGGACTTTGTGTCATTGGTTGAACATTTAGGTCATTTTCGTCCACCTTTGGCTTATTCTAATCCAATTAGGGTTTTTAACCAATCTTGTGCATCCAATAAGTGATTTTGTGTCATTGGTTGAACATTTAGATCATTTTCGTCCTCCCTAGAATTATTCTAATCCAGTTAGGGTTTTTACCTAATCTTGTGCATCCAATAAGTGATTTTGTTTCATTGGATTGACATTTAGGTCATTTAATTTCTCCCTATGCTTCTTCTAGTTCAATTAGGATTTTCAATCAATCTTGTGCACCCAATAAGTGATTTTGTGTCATTGGTTGAACATTTAGGTCATTTACTACCTCCCTAGGCTTATTCTAATCCGATTAGGGTTTTTAACAAATCTTGTGCATCCAATAAGGGACTTTGTGTCATTGGTTGAACATTTAGGTCATTTTCGTCCACCTTTGGCTTATTCTAATCCAATTAGGGTTTTTAACCAATCTTGTGCATCCAATAAGTGATTTTGTGTCATTGGTTGAACATTTAGGTCATTTTCGTTTCCCTAGGCTTAATCTTATCTAATTAGGGTTTTTAATCAATCTTGTGCATCCAATAACTGATTTTGTGTCATTGGTTAAACATTTATTTGATTTTCGTCCTTCCTAGGCTTATTCTAATCCAATTAGGGTTTTTACCAATCTTATGCATCCAATAAGTGATTTTGTGTCATTCGTTGAACATTGAGGTCATTTACGTCCTCCCTAGGCTTATTCTAATCCAATTAGGGTTTATAACTAATCTTGTGCATCCAATAAGTGATTTTGTATCATTCGTTGAACATTTAGTTCATTTACGTACTCCCTTGGCTTATTCTAATCCAATTATGGTTTTTAACCATTCTTGTGCATCCAATAAGTGATTTTTGTCATTTGTTGAACATTGAGGTCATTTTCGTCCTCCCTAGGCTTATTCTAATCCAATTAGGGTTTTTAACCAATCTTGTGCATCCAATAATTGATTTTGTGTCATTGGTTGAACATTAAGTCATTTTCGTCCTCCCTAGTCTTATTCGAATCCAATTAGGGTTTTTAACCAATCTTGTGCATCCAATAAGTGATTTTGTATCATTCGTTGAACATTTAGTTCATTTACGTACTCCCTTGTCTTATTCTAATCCAATTATGGTTTTTAATTATTCTTGTGCATCCAATAAGTGATTTTATGTCATTGGTTGAACATTTAGGTCATTTTCATCCTCCCTAGGCTTATTCTAATCCAATTAGGGTTTTTAACCAATCTTGTGAATCCAATAAGTGATTTTGTTTCATTCGTTGAACATTTAGTTCATTTACGTACTCCCTTGGCTTATTCTAATCCAATGATGGTTTTTAACCATTCTTGTGCATCCAATAAGTGATTTTGTGTCATTGGTTGAACATTAAGGTTATTTTCGTCATCCCTAGGCTTATTCTAATCCAATTAGGGTTTTTAACCAATCTTGTGCATCCAATAATTGATTTTGTGTCATTGGTTGAACGTTAGGTCATTTTTGTCCTCCCTAGGCTTATTCTAATCCAATTAGGGTTTTTAACCAATCTTGTGCATCCAATAAGTGATTTTGTATCATTCGTTGAACATTTAGTTCATTTACGTACTCCCTTGACTTATTCTAATCCAATTATGGTTTTTAACCATTCTTGTGCATCAAATAAGTGATTTTGTGTCATTGGTTGAACATTTAGGTCATTTTCATCCTCCCTAGGCTTATTCTAATCCAATTAGGGTTTTTATCCAATCTTGTGCATCCAATAAGTGATTTTGTGTCATTGGTTGAACATATAGGTCATTTTCGTCCTCCATAGGCTTATTCTAATCCAATTAAGGTTTTTAACCAATCTTGTGCATCCAATAATTGATTTGGTGTCATTGGTTGAACATTAGGTCTTTTTCGTCCTCCCTAGGCTTATTCTAATCCAATTAGGGTTTTTAACCAATCTTGTGCATCCAATAATTGATTGTGTGTCATTGGTTGAACATTAGGTCATTTTCGTCCTCCCTGGGCTTATTCTTATCTAATTAGGGTTTTTAATCAATCTTGTGCATCCAATAACTGATTTTGTGTCATTGGTTAAACATTTATTTGATTTTCGTCCTTCCTAGGCTTATTCTAATCCAATTAGGGTTTTTAACCAATCTTGTGCATCCAATAAGTGATTTTGTGTCATTCGTTGAACATTGAGGTCATTTACGTCCTCCCTAGGCTTATTCTAATCCAATTAGGGTTTATAACTAATCTTGTGCATCCAATAAGTGATTTTGTATCATTCGTTGAACATTTAGTTCATTTACGTACTCCCTTGGCTTATTCTAATCCAATTATGGTTTTTAACCATTCTTCTGCATCCAATAAGTGATTTTGTGTTACTGGTTGAACATTTAGGTCATTTTAATCCTCCCTAGGCTTATTCTAATCCAATTAGGGTTTTTAACCAATCTTGTGCATCCAATAAGTGATTTTGTGTCATTGGTTGAACATTTAGATCATTTTCGTCCTCCCTAGAATTATTCTAATCCAGTTAGGGTTTTTACCTAATCTTGTGATCCAATAAGTGATTTTGTTTCATTGGATTGACATTTAGGTCATTTAATTTCTCCCTATGCTTCTTCTAATCCAATTAGGGTTTTTCACCAATCTTGTGCATCCAATAAGTGATTTTGTGTCATTCGTTGAATATTTAAGTCATTCACGTCCTCCATAGTCTTATTCTAATCCAATTAGGGTTTTTAACAAATCTTGTGCATCCAATAAATGATTTTGTTTCATTCGTTGAACATTTAGTTCATTTACGTACTCCCTTGGCTTATTCTAATCCAATTATGGTTTTTAACCATTCTTGTGCATCCAATAAGTGATTTTGTGTCATTGGTTGAACATTTAGGTCATTTTCGTCCTCCATAGGCTTATTCTAATCCAATTAAGGTTTTTAACCAATCTTGTGCATCCAATAATTGATTTTGTGTCATTGGTTGAACTTAGGTCTTTTTCGTCCTCCCTAGGCTTATTCTTATCTAATTAGGGTTTTTAATCAATCTTGTGCATCCAATAACTGATTTTGTGTCATTGGTTAAACATTTATTTGATTTTCGTCCTTCCTATGCTTATTCTAATCCAATTAGGGTTTTTAACCAATCTTGTGCATCCAATAAGTGATTTTGTGTCATTCGTTGAACATTGAGGTCATTTACGTCCTCCCTAGGCTTATTCTAATCTAATTAGGGTTTATAACTAATCTTGTGCATCCAATAAGTGATTTTGTATCATTCGTTGAACATTTAGCTCATTTACGTACTCCCTTGGCTTATTCTAATCCAATTATGGTTTTTAACCATTCTTGTGCATCCAATAACTGACTTTGTGTCATTGGTTGAACATTTAGGTCATTTAAATCCTACCTACGCTTATTCTAATCCAATTAGGGTTTTTAACCAATCTTGTGCATCCAATAAGTGATTTTGTGTCATTGGTTGAACATTTAGGTCATTTTCGTCCTCCCTAGGCTTATTCTTATCTAATTAGGGTTTTTAATCAATCTTGTGCATCCAATAACTGATTTTGTGTCATTGGTTAAACATTTATTTGATTTTCGTCCTTCCTAGGTTTATTCTAATCCAATTAGGGTTTTTAACTAATCTTGTGCATCCAATAAGTGATTTTGTGTCATTCGTTGAACATTGAGGTCATTTACGTCCTTCCTAGGCTTATTCTAATCTAATTAGGGTTTATAACTAATCTTGTGCATCCAATAAGTGATTTTGTATCATTCGTTGAACATTTAGTTCATTTACGTACTCCCTTGGCTTATTCTAATCCAATTATGGTTTTTAACCATTCTTGTGCATCCAATAACTGACTTTGTGTCATTGGTTGAACATTTAGGTCATTTAAATCCTACCTACGCTTATTCTAATCCAATTAGGGTTTTTAACCAATCTTGTGCATCCAATAAGTGATTTTGTGTCATTGGTTGAACATTTAGGTCATTTTCGTCCTCCCTAGGCTTATTCTTATCTAATTAGGGTTTTTAATCAATCTTGTGCATCCAATAACTGATTTTGTGTCATTGGTTAAACATTTATTTGATTTTCGTCCTTCCTAGGTTTATTCTAATCCAATTAGGGTTTTTAACTAATCTTGTGCATCCAATAAGTGATTTTGTGTCATTCGTTGAACATTGAGGTCATTTACGTCCTCCCTAGGCTTATTCTAATCTAATTAGGGTTTATAACTAATCTTGTGCATCCAATAAGTGATTTTGTATCATTCGTTGAACATTTAGTTCATTTACGTACTCCCTTGGCTTATTCTAATCCAATTATGGTTTTTAACCATTCTTGTGCATCCAATAAGTGATTTTGTGTCATTTGTTGAACATTGAGGTCATTTTCGTCCTCCCTAGGCTTATTCTAATCCAATTAGGGGTTTTAACCAATCTTGTGCATCTAATAATTGATTTTGTGTCATTGGTTGAACATTGAGGTCATTTACGTCCTCCCTAGGCTTATTCTAATCCAATTAGGGTTTATAACTAATCTTGTGCATCCAATAAGTGATTTTGTATCATTCGTTGAACATTTAGTTCATTTACGTACTCCCTTGGCTTATTCTAATCCAATTATGGTTTTTAACCATTCTTGTGCATCCAATTAGTGATTTTGTGTCATTTGTTGAACATTGAGGTCATTTACGTCCTCCCTAGGCTTATTCTATTCCAATTAGGGTTTATAACTAATCTTGTGCATCCAATAAGTGATTTTGTATCATTCGTTGAACATTTAGTTCATTTACATACTCCCTTGGCTTATTCTAATCCAATTATGGTTTTTAACCATTCTTGTGCATCCAATAAGTGACTTTGTGTCATTTGTTGAACATTGAGGTCATTTTCGTCCTCCCTAGGCTTATTCTAATCCAATTAGGGTTTATAACTAATCTTGTGCATCCAATAAGTGATTTTGTATCATTCGTTGAACATTTAGTTCATTTACGTACTCCCTTGGCTTATTCTAATCCAATTATGGTTTTTAACCATTCTTGTGCATCCAATTAGTGATTTTGTGTCATTTGTTGAACATTTTGGTCATTTTCGTCCTCCCTAGGCTTATTCTAATCCAATTAGGATTTTTAACCAATCTTGTGCATCCAATAATTGATTTTGTTTCATTGGTTGAACATTAAGTCATTTTCGTCCTCCCTAGTCTTAATCTAATCCAATTAGGGTTTTTAACCAATCTTGTGCATCCAATAAGTGATTTTGTATCATTCGTTGAACATTTAGTTCATTTACGTACTCCCTTAGCTTATTCTAATCCAATTATGGTTTTTAACCATTCTTGTGCATCCAATAAGTGATTTTATGTCATTGGTTGAACATTTAGGTCATTTTCATCCTCCCTAGGCTTATTCTAATCCAATTAGGGTTTTTAACCAATCTTGTGCATCCAATAAGTGATTTTGTTTCATTCGTTGAACATTTAGTTCATTTACGTACTCCCTTGGCTTATTCTAATCCAATGATGGTTTTTAACCATTCTTGTGCATCCAATAAGTGATTCTGTGTCATTTGTTGAACATTAAGGTTATTTTCGTCATCCCTAGGCTTATTCTAATCCAGTTAGGGTTTTTAACCAATCTTGTGCATCCAATAATTGATTTTGTGTCATTGGTTGAACGTTAGGTCATTTTTGTCCTCCCTAGGCTTATTCTAATCCAATTAGGGTTTTTAACCAATCTTGTGCATCCAATAAGTGATTTTGTATCATTCGTTGAACATTTAGTTCATTTACGTACTCCCTTGACTTATTCTAATCCAATTATGGTTTTTAACCATTCTTGTGCATCAAATAAGTGATTTTGTGTCATTGGTTGAACATTTAGGTCATTTTCATCCTCCCTAGGCTTATTCTAATCCAATTAGGGTTTTTATCCAATCTTGTGCATCCAATAAGTGATTTTGTGTCATTGGTTGAACATATAGGTCATTTTTGTCCTCCATAGGCTTATTCTAATCCAATTAAGGTTTTTAACCAATCTTGTGCATCCAATAATTGATTTTGTGTCATTGGTTGAACATTAGGTCTTTTTCGTCCTCCCTAGGCTTATTCTAATCCAATTAGGGTTTTTAACCAATCTTGTGCATCCAATAATTGATTGTGTGTCATTGGTTGAACATTAGGTCATTTTCGTCCTCCCTGGGCTTATTCTTATCTAATTAGGGTTTTTAATCAATCTTGTGCATCCAATAACTGATTTTGTGTCATTGGTTAAACATTTATTTGATTTTCGTCCTTCCTAGGCTTATTCTAATCCAATTAGGGTTTTTAACCAATCTTGTGCATCCAATAAGTGATTTTGTGTCATTCGTTGAACATTGAGGTCATTTACGTCCTCCCTAGGCTTATTCTAATCCAATTAGGGTTTATAACTAATCTTGTGCATCCAATAAGTGATTTTGTATCATTCGTTGAACATTTAGTTCATTTACGTACTCCCTTGGCTTATTCTAATCCAATTATGGTTTTTAACCATTCTTGTGCATCCAATAAGTGATTTTGTGTTACTGGTTGAACATTTAGGTCATTTTAATCCTCCCTAGGGTTATTCTAATCCAATTAGGGTTTTTAACCAATCTTGTGCATCCAATAAGTGATTTTGTGTCCTTGGTTGAACATTTAGATCATTTTCGTCCTCCCTAGAATTATTCTAATCCAGTTAGGGTTTTTACCTAATCTTGTGCATCCAATAAGTGATTTTGTTTCATTGGATTGACATTTAGGTCATTTAATTTCTCCCTATGCTTCTTCTAGTTCAATTAGGATTTTCAATCAATCTTGTGCACCCAATAAGTGATTTTGTGTCATTGGTTGAACATTTAGGTCATTTACGACCTCCCTAGGCTTATTCTAATCCGATTAGGGTTTTTAACAAATCTTGTGCATCCAATAAGGGACTTTGTGTCATTGGTTGAACATTTAGGTCATTTTCGTCCACCTTTGGCTTATTCTAATCCAATTAGGGTTTTTAACCAATCTTGTGCATCCAATAAGTGATTTTGTGTCATTGGTTGAACATTTAGGTCATTTTCGTCCTCCCTAGGCTTATTCTAATCCAATTAGGGTTTTTAACCAATCTTGTGCATCCAATAATTGATTGTGTGTCATTGGTATAACATTAGGTCATTTTCGTCCTCCCTAGGCTTAATCTTATGTAATTAGGGTTTTTAATCAATCTTGTGCATCCAATAACTGATTTTGTGTCATTGGTTGAACATTTATTTGATTTTCGTCCTTCTTAGGCTTATTCTAATCCAATTAGGGTTTTTCACCAATCTTGTGCATCCAATAAGTGATTTTGTGTCATTCGTTGAACATTTAAGTCATTCACGTCCTCCATAGTCTTATTCTAATCCAATTAGGGTTTTTAACAAATCTTGTGCATCCAATAAGTGATTTTGTTTCATTCGTTGAACATTTAGTTCATTTACGTACTCCCTTGGCTTATTCTAATCCAATTATGGTTTTTAACCATTCTTGTGCATCCAATAAGTGATTTTGTGTCATTGGTTGAACATTTAGGTCATTTTCGTCCTCCATAGGCTTATTCTAATCCAATTAAGGTTTTTAACCAATCTTGTGCATCCAATAATTGATTTTGTGTCATTGGTTGAACTTAGGTCTTTTTCGTCCTCCCTAGGCTTATTCTTATCTAATTAGGGTTTTTAATCAATCTTGTGCATCCAATAACTGATTTTGTGTCATTGGTTAAACATTTATTTGATTTTCGTCCTTCCTATGCTTATTCTAATCCAATTAGGGTTTTTAACCAATCTTGTGCATCCAATAAGTGATTTTGTGTCATTCGTTGAACATTGAGGTCATTTACGTCCTCCCTAGGCTTATTCTAATCTAATTAGGGTTTATAACTAATCTTGTGCATCCAATAAGTGATTTTGTATCATTCGTTGAACATTTAGCTCATTTACGTACTCCCTTGGCTTATTCTAATCCAATTATGGTTTTTAACCATTCTTGTGCATCCAATAACTGACTTTGTGTCATTGGTTGAACATTTAGGTCATTTAAATCCTACCTACGCTTATTCTAATCCAATTAGGGTTTTTAACCAATCTTGTGCATCCAATAAGTGATTTTGTGTCATTGGTTGAACATTTAGGTCATTTTCGTCCTCCCTAGGCTTATTCTTATCTAATTAGGGTTTTTAATCAATCTTGTGCATCCAATAACTGATTTTGTGTCATTGGTTAAACATTTATTTGATTTTCGTCCTTCCTAGGTTTATTCTAATCCAATTAGGGTTTTTAACTAATCTTGTGCATCCAATAAGTGATTTTGTGTCATTCGTTGAACATTGAGGTCATTTACGTCCTTCCTAGGCTTATTCTAATCTAATTAGGGTTTATAACTAATCTTGTGCATCCAATAAGTGATTTTGTATCATTCGTTGAACATTTAGTTCATTTACGTACTCCCTTGGCTTATTCTAATCCAATTATGGTTTTTAACCATTCTTGTGCATCCAATAACTGACTTTGTGTCATTGGTTGAACATTTAGGTCATTTAAATCCTACCTACGCTTATTCTAATCCAATTAGGGTTTTTAACCAATCTTGTGCATCCAATAAGTGATTTTGTGTCATTGGTTGAACATTTAGGTCATTTTCGTCCTCCCTAGGCTTATTCTTATCTAATTAGGGTTTTTAATCAATCTTGTGCATCCAATAACTGATTTTGTGTCATTGGTTAAACATTTATTTGATTTTCGTCCTTCCTAGGTTTATTCTAATCCAATTAGGGTTTTTAACTAATCTTGTGCATCCAATAAGTGATTTTGTGTCATTCGTTGAACATTGAGGTCATTTACGTCCTCCCTAGGCTTATTCTAATCTAATTAGGGTTTATAACTAATCTTGTGCATCCAATAAGTGATTTTGTATCATTCGTTGAACATTTAGTTCATTTACGTACTCCCTTGGCTTATTCTAATCCAATTATGGTTTTTAACCATTCTTGTGCATCCAATAAGTGATTTTGTGTCATTTGTTGAACATTTGGGTCATTTTCGTCCTCCCTAGTCTTATTCTAATCCAATTAGGGTTTATAACTAATCTTGTGCATCCAATAAGTGATTTTGTATCATTCGTTGAACATTTAGTTCATTTACGTACTCCCTTGGCTTATTCTAATCCAATTATGGTTTTTAACCATTCTTGTGCATCCAATTAGTGATTTTGTGTCATTTGTTGAACATTTTGGTCATTTTCGTCCTCCCTAGGCTTATTCTAATCCAATTAGGATTTTTAACCAATCTTGTGCATCCAATAATTGATTTTGTTTCATTGGTTGAACATTAAGTCATTTTCGTCCTCCCTAGTCTTAATCTAATCCAATTAGGGTTTTTAACCAATCTTGTGCATCCAATAAGTGATTTTGTATCATTCGTTGAACATTTAGTTCATTTACGTACTCCCTTAGCTTATTCTAATCCAATTATGGTTTTTAACCATTCTTGTGCATCCAATAAGTGATTTTATGTCATTGGTTGAACATTTAGGTCATTTTCATCCTCCCTAGGCTTATTCTAATCCAATTAGGGTTTTTAACCAATCTTGTGCATCCAATAAGTGATTTTGTTTCATTCGTTGAACATTTAGTTCATTTACGTACTCCCTTGGCTTATTCTAATCCAATGATGGTTTTTAACCATTCTTGTGCATCCAATAAGTGATTTTGTGTCATTGGTTGAACATTAAGGTTATTTTCGTCATCCCTAGGCTTATTCTAATCCAATTAGGGTTTTTAACCAATCTTGTGCATCCAATAATTGATTTTGTGTCATTGGTTGAATGTTAGGTCATTTTTGTCCTCCCTAGGCTTATTCTAATCCAATTAGGGTTTTTAACCAATCTTGTGCATCCAATAAGTGATTTTGTATCATTCGTTAAACATTTAGTTCATTTACGTACTCCCTTGACTTATTCTAATCCAATTATGGTTTTTAACCATTCTTGTGCATCAAATAAGTGATTTTGTGTCATTGGTTGAACATTTAGGTCATTTTCATCCTCCCTAGGCTTATTCTAATCCAATTAGGGTTTTTATCCAATCTTGTGCATCCAATAAGTGATTTTGTGTCATTGGTTGAACATTTAGGTCATTTTCGTCCTCCATAGGCTTATTCTAATCCAATTAAGGTTTTTAACCAATCTTGTGCATCCAATAATTGATTTTGTGTCATTGGTTGAACATTAGGTCTTTTTCGTCCTCCCTAGGCTTATTCTAATCCAATTAGGGTTTTTAACCAATCTTGTGCATCCAATAATTGATTGTGTGTCATTGGTTGAACATTAGGTCATTTTCGTCCTCCCTGGGCTTATTCTTATCTAATTAGGGTTTTTAATCAATCTTGTGCATCCAATAACTGATTTTGTGTCATTGGTTAAACATTTATTTGATTTTCGTCCTTCCTAGGCTTATTCTAATCCAATTAGGGTTTTTAACCAATCTTGTGCATCCAATAAGTGATTTTGTGTCATTCGTTGAACATTTAGGTCATTTACGTCCTCCCTAGGCTTATTCTAATCCAATTAGGGTTTTTAACCAATCTTGTGCATCCAATAAGTGATTTTGTTTCATTCGTTGAACATTTAGTTCATTTACGTACTCCCTTGGCTTATTCTAATCCAATTATGGTTTTTAACCATTCTTGTGCATCAAATAAGTGATTTTGTGTCATTGGGGTAACATTTAGGTCATTTTCGTCCTCCCTAGGCTTATTCTAATCAAATTAGGGTTTTTAACTAATCTTGTGCATCCAATAAGTGATTTTGTGTCATTGGATGAACATTTAGGTAATTTTCGTCCTCCCTAGGCTTACTCTAATTCAATTCGGGTTTTTAACCAATCTTTTGCATCCAATAATTGATTTTGTGTCATTGGTTGAACATTTAGGTCATTTTCGTCATCCCTAGGCTTATTCTAATCCAATTAGGGTTTTAACAAATCTTGCGCAACCAATAAGGGATTTTGTGTCATTGGTTGAACATTTAGGTCATTTTCGTCCACCCTTGGCTTATTCTAATCCAATTAGGGTTTTTAACCAATCTTGTGCATCCAATAAGTGATTTTGTGTCATTGGTGTAACATTTAGGTCATTTTCGTCCTCCATAGGCTTATTCTAATCCAATTAGGGTTTTTAACAAATCTTGTGCATCCAATAAGGGATTTTGTGTCATCGGTTGAACATTTAGGTCATTTATGTCCACCCTTGGCTTATTCTAAACCAATTAGGGTTTTTAACCAATCTTGTGCATCCAATAAGTGATTTTGTGTCATTGGTGTAACATTTAGGTCATTTTCGTCCTCCATAGGCTTATTCTAATCCAATTAGGGTTTTTATCAAATGTTGTGCATCCAATAAGGGATTTTGTGTCATCGGTTGAACATCTAGGTCATTTTCGTCCACCCTTGGCTTATTCTAATCCAATTAGGGTTTTTAACCAATCTTGTGCATCCAATAAGTGATTTTGTGTCATTGGTGTAACATTTAGGTCATTTTCGTCCTTCCTAGGCTTATTCTAATCCAATTAGGGTTTTTAACCAATCTTGTGCATCCAATAAGTGATTTTGTGTCATTCGTTGAACATTGAGGTCATTTACGTCCTCCCTAGGCTTATTCTAATCCAATTAGGGTTTTTAACCAATCTTGTGCATCCAATAAGTGATTTTGTGTCATTGGTTGAACATTTAGGTCATTTTCGTCCTCCCTAGGCTTATTCTAATCCAATTAGGGTTTTTAACCAATCTTGTGCATCCAATAATTGATTGTGTGTCATTGGTATAACATTAGGTCATTTTCGTCCTCCCTAGGCTTAATCTTATGTAATTAGGGTTTTTAATCAATCTTGTGCATCCAATAACTGATTTTGTGTCATTGGTTGAACATTTATTTGATTTTCGTCCTTCTTAGGCTTATTCTAATCCAATTAGGGTTTTTCACCAATCTTGTGCATCCAATAAGTGATTTTGTGTCATTCGTTGAACATTTAAGTCATTCACGTCCTCCATAGTCTTATTCTAATCCAATTAGGGTTTTTAACAAATCTTGTGCATCCAATAAGTGATTTTGTTTCATTCGTTGAACATTTAGTTCATTTACGTACTCCCTTGGCTTATTCTAATCCAATTATGGTTTTTAACCATTCTTGTGCATCCAATAAGTGATTTTGTGTCATTGGTTGAACATTTAGGTCATTTTCGTCCTCCATAGGCTTATTCTAATCCAATTAAGGTTTTTAACCAATCTTGTGCATCCAATAATTGATTTTGTGTCATTGGTTGAACTTAGGTCTTTTTCGTCCTCCCTAGGCTTATTCTTATCTAATTAGGGTTTTTAATCAATCTTGTGCATCCAATAACTGATTTTGTGTCATTGGTTAAACATTTATTTGATTTTCGTCTTTCCTATGCTTATTCTAATCCAATTAGGGTTTTTAACCAATCTTGTGCATCCAATAAGTGATTTTGTGTCATTCGTTGAACATTGAGGTCATTTACGTCCTCCCTAGGCTTATTCTAATCTAATTAGGGTTTATAACTAATCTTGTGCATCCAATAAGTGATTTTGTATCATTCGTTGAACATTTAGTTCATTTACGTACTCCCTTGGCTTATTCTAATCCCATTATGGTTTTTAACCATTCTTGTGCATCCAATAACTGACTTTGTGTCATTGGTTGAACATTTAGGTCATTTAAATCCTACCTACGCTTATTCTAATCCAATTAGGGTTTTTAACCAATCTTGTGCATCCAATAAGTGATTTTGTGTCATTGGTTGAACATTTAGGTCATTTTCGTCCTCCCTAGGCTTATTCTTATCTAATTAGGGTTTTTAATCAATCTTGTGCATCCAATAACTGATTTTGTGTCATTGGTTAAACATTTATTTGATTTTCGTCCTTCCTAGGTTTATTCTAATCCAATTAGGGTTTTTAACCAATCTTGTGCATCCAATAAGTGATTTTGTGTCATTCGTTGAACATTGAGGTCATTTACGTCCTCCCTAGGCTTATTCTAATCCAATTAGGGTTTATAACTAATCTTGTGCATCCAATAAGTGATTTTGTATCATTCGTTGAACATTTAGTTCATTTACATACTCCCTTGGCTTATTCTAATCCAATTATGGTTTTTAACCATTCTTGTGCATCCAATAAGTGATTTTGTGTCATTTGTTGAAGATTGAGGTCATTTTCGTCCTCCCTAGGCTTATTCTAATCCAATTAGGGTTTTTAACCAATCTTGTGCATCCAATAATTGATTTTGTGTCATTGGTTGAACATTAGGTCATTTTCGTCTTCCCTAGGCTTATTCTAATCCAATTAGGGTTTTTAACCAATCTTGTGCATCAAATAATTGATTGTGTGTCATTGGTTGAACATTAGGTCATTTTCGTCCTCCCTAGGCTTATTCTTATCTAATTAGGGTTTTTAATCAATCTTGTGCATCCAATAACTGATTTTGTGTCATTGGTTAAACATTTATTTGATTTTCGTCCTTCCTAGGCTTATTCTAATCCAATTAGGGTTTTTAACAAATCTTGTGCATCCAATAAGTGATTTTGTGTCATTCGTTGAACATTGAGGTCATTTACGTCCTCCCTAGGCTTATTCTAATCCAATTAGGGTTTATAACGAATCTTGTGCATCCAATAAGTGATTTTATGTCAAATGGTTGAACATTTAGGTCATTTTCGTCCACCCCTGGCTTATTCTAATCCAATTATGGTTTTTAACCATTCTTGTGCATCCAATAAGTGATTTTGTGTCATTTGTTGAACATTGAGGTCATTTTCGTCCTCCCTAGGCTTATTCTAATCCAATTAGGGTTTTTAACCAATCTTGTGCATCCAATAATTGATTTTGTGTCATTGGTTGAACATTAAGTCATTTTCGTCCTCCCTAGTCTTATTCTAATCCAATTAGGGTTTTTAACCAATCTTGTGCATCCAATAAGTGATTTTGTATCATTCGTTGATCATTTAGTTCATTTACGTACCCCCTTGGCTTATTCTAATCCAATTATGGTTTTTAACCATTCTTGTGCATCCAATAAGTGATTTTGTGTCATTGGTTGAACTTTAAGATTATTTTATTCATCCCTAGGCTTATTCTAATCCAATTAGGGTTTTTAACCAATCTTCTGCATCCAATAATTGATTTTGTGTCATTGGTTGAACATTGAGGTCATTTACGTCCTCCCTAGGCTTATTCTAATCCAATTAGGGTTTATAACTAATCTTGTGCATCCAATAAGTGATTTTGTATCATTCGTTGAACATTTAGTTCATTTACGTACTCCCTTGGCTTATTCTAATCCAATTATGGTTTTTAACCATTCTTGTGCATCCAATTAGTGATTTTGTGTCATTTGTTGAACATTGAGGTCATTTACGTCCTCCCTAGGCTTATTCTAATCCAATTAGGGTTTATAACTAATCTTGTGCATCCAATAAGTGATTTTGTATCATTCGTTGAACATTTAGTTCATTTACATACTCCCTTGGCTTATTCTAATCCAATTATGGTTTTTAACCATTCTTGTGCATCCAATTAGTGATTTTGTGTCTTTTGTTGAACATTGAGGTCATTTACGTCCTCCCTAGGCTTATTCTAATCCAATTAGGGTTTATAACTAATCTTGTGCATCCAATAAGTGATTTTGTATCATTCGTTGAACATTTAGTTCATTTACGTACTCCCTTGGCTTATTCTAATCCAATTATGGTTTTTAACCATTCTTGTGCATCCAATAACTGACTTTGTGTCATTGGTTGAACATTTAGGTCATTTTAATCCTACCTAGGCTTATTCTAATCCAATTAGGGTGTTTAACCAATCTTGTGCATCCAATAAGTGATTTTGTGTCATTGGTTGAACATTTAGGTCATTTTCGTCCTCCCTAGGTTTATTCAAATCCAGTTAGGGTTTTTAACTAATCTTGTGCATTCAATAAGTGATTTTGTTTCATTGGATTGACATTTAGGTCATTTAATTTCTCCCTATGCTTCTTCTAGTTCAATTAGGATTTTCAATCAATATTGTGCACCCAATAAGTGATTTTGTGTCATTTGTTGAACATTTAGGTCATTTACGACCTCCCTAGGCTTATTCTAATCCGATTAGGGTTTTTAACAAATCTTGTGCATCCAATAAGTGATTTTGTTTCATTCGTTGAACATTTAGTTCATTTACGTACTCCCTTGGCTTATTCTAATCCAATTATGGTTTTTAACCATTCTTGTGCATCCAATAAGTGATTTTGTGTCATTGGTTGAACATTTAGGTCATTTTCGTCCTCCATAGGCTTATTCTAATCCAATTAAGGTTTTTAACCAATCTTGTGCATCCAATAATTGATTTTGTGTCATTGGTTGAACTTAGGTCTTTTTCGTCCTCCCTAGGCTTATTCTTATCTAATTAGGGTTTTTAATCAATCTTGTGCATCCAATAACTGATTTTGTGTCATTGGTTAAACATTTATTTGATTTTCGTCCTTCCTATGCTTATTCTAATCCAATTAGGGTTTTTAACCAATCTTGTGCATCCAATAAGTGATTTTGTGTCATTCGTTGAACATTGAGGTCATTTACGTCCTCCCTAGGCTTATTCTAATCTAATTAGGGTTTATAACTAATCTTGTGCATCCAATAAGTGATTTTGTATCATTCGTTGAACATTTAGCTCATTTACGTACTCCCTTGGCTTATTCTAATCCAATTATGGTTTTTAACCATTCTTGTGCATCCAATAACTGACTTTGTGTCATTGGTTGAACATTTAGGTCATTTAAATCCTACCTACGCTTATTCTAATCCAATTAGGGTTTTTAACCAATCTTGTGCATCCAATAAGTGATTTTGTGTCATTGGTTGAACATTTAGGTCATTTTCGTCCTCCCTAGGCTTATTCTTATCTAATTAGGGTTTTTAATCAATCTTGTGCATCCAATAACTGATTTTGTGTCATTGGTTAAACATTTATTTGATTTTCGTCCTTCCTAGGTTTATTCTAATCCAATTAGGGTTTTTAACTAATCTTGTGCATCCAATAAGTGATTTTGTGTCATTCGTTGAACATTGAGGTCATTTACGTCCTTCCTAGGCTTATTCTAATCTAATTAGGGTTTATAACTAATCTTGTGCATCCAATAAGTGATTTTGTATCATTCGTTGAACATTTAGTTCATTTACGTACTCCCTTGGCTTATTCTAATCCAATTATGGTTTTTAACCATTCTTGTGCATCCAATAACTGACTTTGTGTCATTGGTTGAACATTTAGGTCATTTAAATCCTACCTACGCTTATTCTAATCCAATTAGGGTTTTTAACCAATCTTGTGCATCCAATAAGTGATTTTGTGTCATTGGTTGAACATTTAGGTCATTTTCGTCCTCCCTAGGTTTATTCTTATCTAATTAGGGTTTTTAATCAATCTTGTGCATCCAATAACTGATTTTGTGTCATTGGTTAAACATTTATTTGATTTTCGTCCTTCCTAGGTTTATTCTAATCCAATTAGGGTTTTTAACCAATCTTGTGCATCCAATAAGTGATTTTGTGTCATTCGTTGAACATTGAGGTCATTTACGTCCTCCCAAGGCTTATTCTAATCTAATTAGGGTTTATAACTAATCTTGTGCATCCAATAAGTGATTTTGTATCATTCGTTGAACATTTAGTTCATTTACGTACTCCCTTGGCTTATTCTAATCCAATTATGGTTTTTAACCATTCTTGTGCATCCAATAACTGACTTTGTGTCATTGGTTGAACATTTAGGTCATTTTAATCCTACCTAGGCTTATTCTAATCCAATTAGGGTGTTTAACCAATCTTGTGCATCCAATAAGTGATTTTGTGTCATTGGTTGAACATTTAGGTCATTTTCGTCCTCCCTAGGTTTATTCAAATCCAGTTAGGGTTTTTAACTAATCTTGTGCATCCAATAAGAGTTTTTAACCAATCTTGCGCATCCAATAAGTGATTTTGTGGCATTCGTTGAACATTGAGGCCATTTACGTCCTCCCTAGGCTTATTCTAATCCAATTAGGGTTTTTAACTAATCCTGTGCATCCAATAAGTTATTTTGTTTCATTCGTTGAACATTTAAGTCATTTACGTACTCCCTTTGCTTATTCTAATCTAATTATAGTTTTGAACCATTCTTGTGCATCCAATAAGTGATTTTGTGTCATTGGTTGAACATTTAGGTCATTT
>JBBPBP010009779.1:37734509-37750828 GCA_037974735.1 Cicer chorassanicum
TTGGCTTATTCTAATCCAATTATGGTTTTTAACCATTCTTGTGCATCCAATAACTGACTTTGTGTCATTGGTTGAACATTTAGGTCATTTTAATCCTACCTAGGCTTATTCTAATCCAATTAGGGTGTTTAACCAATCTTGTGCATCCAATAAGTGATTTTGTGTCATTGGTTGAACATTTAGGTCATTTTCGTCCTCCCTAGGTTTATTCAAATCCAGTTAGGGTTTTTAACTAATCTTGTGCATTCAATAAGTGATTTTGTTTCATTGGATTGACATTTAGGTCATTTAATTTCTCCCTATGCTTCTTCTAGTTCAATTAGGATTTTCAATCAATATTGTGCACCCAATAAGTGATTTTGTGTCATTTGTTGAACATTTAGGTCATTTACGACCTCCCTAGGCTTATTCTAATCCGATTAGGGTTTTTAACAAATCTTGTGCATCCAATAAGTGATTTTGTTTCATTCGTTGAACATTTAGTTCATTTACGTACTCCCTTGGCTTATTCTAATCCAATTATGGTTTTTAACCATTCTTGTGCATCCAATAAGTGATTTTGTGTCATTGGTTGAACATTTAGGTCATTTTCATCCTCCCTAGGCTTATTCTAATCCAATTAGGGTTTTTATCCAATCTTGTGCATCCAATAAGTGATTTTGTGTCATTGGTTGAACATTTAGGTCATTTTCGTCCTCCCTAGGCTTATTCTTATCTAATTAGGGTTTTTAATCAATCTTGTGCATCCAATAACTGATTTTGTGTCATTGGTTAAACATTTATTTGATTTTCGTCCTTCCTAGGTTTATTCTAATCCAATTAGGGTTTTTAACCAATCTTGTGCATCCAATAAGTGATTTTGTGTCATTCGTTGAACATTGAGGTCATTTACGTCCTCCCAAGGCTTATTCTAATCTAATTAGGGTTTATAACTAATCTTGTGCATCCAATAAGTGATTTTGTATCATTCGTTGAACATTTAGTTCATTTACGTACTCCCTTGGCTTATTCTAATCCAATTATGGTTTTTAACCATTCTTGTGCATCCAATAACTGACTTTGTGTCATTGGTTGAACATTTAGGTCATTTTAATCCTACCTAGGCTTATTCTAATCCAATTAGGGTGTTTAACCAATCTTGTGCATCCAATAAGTGATTTTGTGTCATTGGTTGAACATTTAGGTCATTTTCGTCCTCCCTAGGTTTATTCAAATCCAGTTAGGGTTTTTAACTAATCTTGTGCATCCAATAAGAGTTTTTAACCAATCTTGCGCATCCAATAAGTGATTTTGTGGCATTCGTTGAACATTGAGGCCATTTACGTCCTCCCTAGGCTTATTCTAATCCAATTAGGGTTTTTAACTAATCCTGTGCATCCAATAAGTTATTTTGTTTCATTCGTTGAACATTTAAGTCATTTACGTACTCCCTTTGCTTATTCTAATCTAATTATAGTTTTGAACCATTCTTGTGCATCCAATAAGTGATTTTGTGTCATTGGTTGAACATTTAGGTCATTTAAATCCTACCTACGCTTATTCTAATCCAATTAGGGTTTTTAACCAATCTTGTGCATCCAATAAGTGATTTTGTGTCATTGGTTGAACATTTAGGTCATTTTCGTCCTCCCTAGGTTTATTCTTATCTAATTAGGGTTTTTAATCAATCTTGTGCATCCAATAACTGATTTTGTGTCATTGGTTAAACATTTATTTGATTTTCATCCTTCCTAGGTTTATTCTAATCCAATTAGGGTTTTTAACCAATCTTGTGCATCCAATAAGTGATTTTGTGTCATTCGTTGAACATTGAGGTCATTTACGTCCTCCCAAGGCTTATTCTAATCTAATTAGGGTTTATAACTAATCTTGTGCATCCAATAAGTGATTTTGTATCATTCGTTGAACATTTAGTTCATTTACGTACTCCCTTGGCTTATTCTAATCCAATTATGGTTTTTAACCATTCTTGTGCATCCAATAACTGACTTTGTGTCATTGGTTGAACATTTAGGTCATTTTAATCCTACCTAGGCTTATTCTAATCCAATTAGGGTGTTTAACCAATCTTGTGCATCCAATAAGTGATTTTGTGTCATTGGTTGAACATTTAGGTCATTTTCGTCCTCCCTAGGTTTATTCAAATCCAGTTAGGGTTTTTAACTAATCTTGTGCATCCAATAAGAGTTTTTAACCAATCTTGCGCATCCAATAAGTGATTTTGTGGCATTCGTTGAACATTGAGGCCATTTACGTCCTCCCTAGGCTTATTCTAATCCAATTAGGGTTTTTAACTAATCCTGTGCATCCAATAAGTTATTTTGTTTCATTCGTTGAACATTTAAGTCATTTACGTACTCCCTTTGCTTATTCTAATCTAATTATAGTTTTGAACCATTCTTGTGCATCCAATAAGTGATTTTGTGTCATTGGTTGAACATTTAGGTCATTTAAATCCTACCTACGCTTATTCTAATCCAATTAGGGTTTTTAACCAATCTTGTGCATCCAATAAGTGATTTTGTGTCATTGGTTGAACATTTAGGTCATTTTCGTCCTCCCTAGGTTTATTCTTATCTAATTAGGGTTTTTAATCAATCTTGTGCATCCAATAACTGATTTTGTGTCATTGGTTAAACATTTATTTGATTTTCATCCTTCCTAGGTTTATTCTAATCCAATTAGGGTTTTTAACCAATCTTGTGCATCCAATAAGTGATTTTGTGTCATTCGTTGAACATTGAGGTCATTTACGTCCTCCCAAGGCTTATTCTAATCTAATTAGGGTTTATAACTAATCTTGTGCATCCAATAAGTGATTTTGTATCATTCGTTGAACATTTAGTTCATTTACGTACTCCCTTGGCTTATTCTAATCCAATTATGGTTTTTAACCATTCTTGTGCATCCAATAACTGACTTTGTGTCATTGGTTGAACATTTAGGTCATTTTAATCCTACCTAGGCTTATTCTAATCCAATTAGGGTGTTTAACCAATCTTGTGCATCCAATAAGTGATTTTGTGTCATTGGTTGAACATTTAGGTCATTTTCGTCCTCCCTAGGTTTATTCAAATCCAGTTAGGGTTTTTAACTAATCTTGTGCATCCAATAAGAGTTTTTAACCAATCTTGCGCATCCAATAAGTGATTTTGTGGCATTCGTTGAACATTGAGGCCATTTACGTCCTCCCTAGGCTTATTCTAATCCAATTAGGATTTTTAACCAATCTTGTGCATCCAATAAGTGATTTTGTGTCATTGGTTGAACATTTAGGTCATTTTCGTCCTCCCTAGGTTTATTCTAATCCAGTTAGGGTTTTTAACTAATCTTGTGCATCCAATAAGTGATTTTGTTTCATTGGATTGACATTTAGGTCATTTAATTTCTCCCTATGCTTCTTCTAGTTCAATTAGGATTTTCAATCAATCTTGTGCACCCAATAAGTGATTTTGTGTCATTGGTTGAACATTTAGGTCATTTACGACCACCCTAGGCTTACTCTAATCCGATTAGGGTTTTTAACCAATCTTGTGCACCCAATAAGTGATTTTGTGTCATTGGTTGAACATTTTGGTCATTTTCGTCCACCCTCGGCTTATTCTAATCCAATTAGGGTTTTTAACCAATCTTGTGCATCCAATAAGTGATTTTGTGTCATTGGTGTAACATTTAGGTCATTTTCGTCCTCCCTAGGCTTATACTAATCCAATTAGGGTTTTTAACCAATCTTGTGCATCCAATAATTGATTGTGTGTCATTGGTTGAAAATTAGGTCATTTTCGTCTTCCTTAGGCTTATTCTTATCTAATTAGGGTTTTTAATCAATCTTGTGCATCCAATAACTGATTTTGTGTCATTGGTTGAACATTTAGTTGATTTTCGTCCTTCTTAGACTTATTCTAATCCAATTAGTGTTTTTCACCAATCTTGTGCATCCAATAAGTGATTTTGTGTCATTCGTTGAACATTTAAGTCATTCACGTCCTCCCTAGTCTTATTCTAGTCCAATTAGTTATTTTAACCAATCTTGTGCATCCAATAAGTGATTTTGTATCATTCGTAGAACATTTAGTTCATTTACGTACTCCCTTGACTTATTCTAATCCAATTATGGTTTTTAACCATTCTTGTGCATCCAATAAGTGATTTTGTGTCATTGGTTGAACATTTAGGTCATTTTCGTCCTCCCTAGGCTTATTCTAATCCAATTAGGGTTTTTAACCAATCTTGTGCATCCAATAATTGATTGTGTGTCATTGGTTGAACATTAGATCATTTTCGTCCTCCCTAGGCTTATTCTTATCTAATTAGGGTTTTTAATCAATCTTGTGCATCCAAAAACTGATTTTGTGTCATTGGTTAACATTTAGTTGATTTTCGTCCTTCTTAGACTTATTCTAATCCAATTAGTGTTTTTCACCAATCTTGTGCATCCAATAAGTGATTTTGTGTCATTCGTTGAACATTTAAGTCATTCACGTCCTCCCTAGTCTTATTCTAGTCCAATTAGTTATTTTAACCAATCTTCTGCATCCAATAAGTGATTTTGTATCATTCGTAGAACATTTAGTTCATTTACGTACTCCCTTGACTTATTCTAATCCAATTATGGTTTTTAACCATTCTTGTGCATCCAATAAGTGATTTTGTGTCATTGGTTGAACATTTAGATCATTTTCATCCTCCCTAGGCTTATTCTAATCCAATAAGGGTTTTTATCCAATCTTGTGCATCCAATAAGTGATTTTGTGTCATTGGTTGAACATTTAGGTCATTTTCGTCCTCCATAGGCTTATTCTAATCCAATTAAGGTTTTTAACCAATCTTGTGCATCCAATAATTGATTTTGTGTCATTGGTTGAACATTAGATCTTTTTCGTCCTCCCTAGGCTTATTCTAATCAAATTAGGGTTTTTAACCAATCTTGTGCATCCAATAAGTGATTTTGTTTCATTCGTTGAACATTTAGTTCATTTACGTACTCCCTTGGCTTATTCTAATCCAATTATGGTTTTTAACCATTCTTGCGCATCCAATAAGTGATTTTGTGTCATTGGTTGAACATTAGGTCTTTTTCGTCCTCGCTAGGCTTATTCTAATCCAATTAGGGTTTTTAACCAATCTTGTGCATCCAATAATTGATTGTGTGTCATTGGTTGAACATTAGGTCATTTTCGTCCTCCCTAGGCTTATTCTTATCTAAGTAGGGTTTTTAATCAATCTTGTGCATCCAATAACTGATTTTGTGTCATTGGTTAATCATTTATTTGATTTTCGTCCTTCCTAGGCTTATACTAATCCAATTAGGGTTTTTAACCAATCTTGTGCATCCAATAAGTGATTTTGTGTCATTCGTTGAACATTGAGGTCATTTACGTCCTCCCTAGGCTTATTCTAATCCAATTAGGGTATATAACTAATCTTGTGCATCCAATAAGTGATTTTGTATAATTCTTGAACATTTAGTTCATTTACGTACTCCATTGGCTTATTCTAATCCAATTATGGTTTTTAACCATTCTTGTGCATCCAATAAGTGATTTTATGTCATTTGTTGAACATTGAGGTCATTTTCGTCCTCCCTAGGCTTATTCTAATCCAATTAGGGTTTTTAACCAATCTTGTGCATCAAATAATTTATTTTGTGTCATTGGTTGAACATTAAGTCATTTTCATCCTCCCTAGTCTTATTCTAATCCAATTAGGGTTTTTAACCAATCTTGTGCATCCAATAAGTGATTTTGTATCATTCGTTGAACATTTAGTTCATTTACGTACTCCCTTGCCTTATTCTAATCAAATTATGGTTTTTAACCATTCTTGTGCATCCAATAAGTGATTTTGTGTCATTGGTTGAACATTAAGGTTATTTTCGTCATCCCTAGGCTTATTCTAATCCAATTAGGGTTTTTAACCAATGTTGTGCATCCAATAAGTGATTTTGTATCATTCGTCGAACATTTAGTTCATTTACATACTCCCTTGACTTATTCTAATCCAATTAGGGTTTTTAACCAATCTTGTGCATCCAATAAGTGATTTTGTGTCATTGGTTGAACATTTAGGTCATTTTCATCCTCCCTAGGCTTATTCTAATCCAATTAGGGTTTTTATCCAATCTTGTGCATCCAATAAGTGATTTTGTGTCATTGGTTGAACATTTAGGTCATTTTCGTCCTCCAAAGGCTTATTCTAATCCAATTAAGGTTTTTAACCAATCTTGTGCATCCAATAATTGATTTTGTGTCATTGGTTGAACATTTAGGTCATTTTCGTCCTCCCTAGGCTTATTCTAATCCAATTAGGGTTTTTAACCAATCTTGTGCATCCAAAAATTGATTGTGTGTCATTGGTTGAACATTAGATCATTTTCGTCCTCCCTAGGCTTATTCTTATCTAAGTAGGGTTTTTAATCAATCTTGTGCATCCAATAACTGATTTTGTGTCATTGGTTAAACATTTATTTGATTTTCGTCCTTCCTAGGCTTATACTAATCCAATTAGGGTTTTTAACCAATCTTGTGCATCCAATAAGTGATTTTGTGTCATTCGTTGAACATTGAGGTCATTTACGTCCTCCCTAGGCTTATTCTAATCGAATTAGGGTTTATAACGAATCTTGTGCATCCAATAAGTGATTTTGTATAATTCTTGAACATTTAGTTCATTTACGTACTCCCTTGGCTTATTCTAATCCAATTAGGGTTTTTAACCAATCTTGTGCATCCAATAAGTGATTTTGTGTCATTGGTTGAACATTTAGGTCATTTTCATCCTCCCTAGGCTTATTCTAATCCAATTAGGGTTTTTATCCAATCTTGTGCATCCAATAAGTGATTTTGTGTCATTGGTTGAACATTTAGGTCATTTTCGTCCTCCATAGGCTTATTCTAATCCAATTAAGGTTTTTAACCAATGTTGTGCATCCAATAATTGATTTTGTGTCATTGGTTGAACATTAGGTCTTTTTCGTCATCCCTAGGCTTATTTTAATCCAATAAGGGTTTTTAACCAATCTTGTACATCCAATAATTGATTGTGTGTCATTGGTTGAACATTAGGTCATTTTCGTCCTCCCTAGGCTTATTCTTATCTAATTAGGATTTTCAATCAATCTTGTGCACCCAATAAGTGATTTTGTGTCATTGGTTGAACATTTAGGTCACTTACGACCTTCCTAGGCTTATTCTAATCCGATTAGGGTTTTTAACCAATCTTGTGCATCCAATAAGTGATTTTGTGTCATTGGTTGAACATTGAGGTCATTTACGTCCTCCCTAGGCTTATTCTAATCCAATTAGGGTTTTTAACCAATCTTGTGCATCCAATAAAATATTTTGTGTCATTGGTTGAACATTAGGTCATTTTCGTCCTCCCTAGGCTTATTCTAATCCAATTAGGGTTTTTAACCAATCTTGTGCATCCAATAATTGATTGTGTGTCATTGGTTGAACATTAGGTCATTTTCGTCCTCCCTAGGCTTAATCTTATCTAATTAGGGTTTTTAATCAATCTTGTGCATCCAATAACTGATTTTGTGTCATTGGTTGAACGTTAGGTCATTTTTGTCCTCCCTAGGCTTATTCTAATCCAATTAGGGTTTTTAACCAATCTTGTGCATCCAATAAGTGATTTTGTATCATTGGTTGAACATTTAGGTCATTTTTATCCTCCCTAGGCTTATTCTAATCCAATTAGGGTTTTTATCCAATCTTGTGCATCCAATAATTGATTGTGTGTCATTGGTTGAACATTAGGTCATTTTCGTCCTCCCTAGGCTTAATCTTATCTAATTAGGGTTTTTAACCAATCTTGTGCATCCAATAAGTGATTTTGTGTCATTGGTTGAACATTGAGGTCATTTTCGTCCTCCCTAGGCTTATTCTTATTTAATTAGGGTTTTTAATCAATCTTGTGCATCCAATAACTGATTTTGTGTCATTGGTTAAACATTTATTTGATTTTCGTCCTTCCTAGGCTTATTCTAATGCAATTAGGGTTTTTATCCAATCTTGTGCATCCAATAAGTGATTTTGTGTCATTGGTTGAACATTTAGGTCATTTTCGTCCTCTATAGGCTTATTCTAATCCAATTAAGGTTTTTAACCAATCTTGTGCATCCAATAATTGATTTTGTGTCATTGGTTGAACATTAGGTCTTTTTCGTAATCCCTAGGCTTATTTTAATCCAATAAGGGTTTTTAACCAATCTTGTACATCCAATAATTGATTGTGTGTCATTGGTTGAACGTTAGGTCATTTTCGTCCTCCCTAGGCTTATTCTTATCTAATTAGGATTTTCAATCAATCTTGTGCACCCAATAAGTGATTTTGTGTCATTGGTTGAACATTTAGGTCACTTACGACCTTCCTAGGCTTATTCTAATCCGATTAGGGTTTTTAACCAATCTTGTGCATCCAATAAGTGATTTTGTGTCATTGGTTGAACATTGAGGTCATTTACGTCCTCCCTAGGCTTATTCTAATCCAATTAGGGTTTTTAACCAATCTTGTGCATCCAATAAAATATTTTGTGTCATTGGTTGAACATTAGGTCATTTTCGTCCTCCCTAGGCTTATTCTAATCCAATTAGGGTTTTTAACCAATCTTGTGCATCCAATAATTGATTGTGTGTCATTGGTTGAACATTAGGTCATTTTCGTCCTCCCTAGGCTTATTCTTATCTAATTAGGGTTTTTAATCAATCTTGTGCATCCAATAACTGATTTTGTGTCATTGGTTAAACATTTATTTGATTTTCGTCCTTCCTAGGCTTATTCTAATCCAATTAGGGTTTTTAACCAATCTTGTGCATCCAATAAGTGATTTTGTGTCATTCGTTGAACATTGAGGTCATTTACGTCCTCCCTAGGCTTATTCTAATCCAATTAGGGTTTATAACTAATCTTGTGCATCCAATAAGTGATTTTGTATCATTCGTTGAACATTTAGTTCATTTACGTACTCCCTTGGCTTATTCTAATCCAATTATGGTTTTTAACCATTCTTGTGCATCCAATTAGTGATTTTGTGTCATTTGTTGAACATTGAGGTCATTTTCGTCCTCCCTAGGCTTATTCTAATCCAATTAAGGTTTTTAACCAATCTTGTGCATCCAATAATTGATTTTGTGTCATTGGTTGAACATTAGGTCATTTTCGTCCTCCCTAGGCTTATTCTTATCTAATTAGGGTTTTTAATCAATCTTGTGCATCCAATAACTGATTTTGTGTCATTGGTTAAACATTTATTTGATTTTCGTCCTTCTTAGGCTTATTCTAATCCAATTAGGGTTTTTCACCAATCTTGTGCATCCAATAAGTGATTTTGTGTCATTCGTTGAACATTGAGGTCATTAACGTCCTCCCTAGGCTTATTCTAATCCAATTAGGGTTTATAACTAATCTTGTGCATCCAATAAGTGATTTTGTATCATTCGTTGAACATTTAGTTCATTTATATACTCCCTTGGCTTATTCTAATCCAATTATGGTTTTTAACCATTCTTGTGCATCCAATAAGTGATTTTGTGTCATTTGTTGAACATTGAGGTCATTTTCGTCCTCCCTAGGCTTATTCTAATCCAATTAGGGTTTTTAACCAATCTTGTGCATCCAATAATTGATTTTGTGTCATTGGTTGAACATTAAGTCATTTTCGTCCTCCCTAGTCTTATTCTAATCCAATTAAGGTTTTTAACCAATCTTGTGCATCCAATAATTGATTTTGTGTCATTGGTTGAACATTGAGGTCATTTACGTCCTCCCTAGGCTTATTCTAATCCAATTAGGGTTTATAACTAATCTTGTGCATCCAATAAGTGATTTTGTATCATTCGTTGAACATTTAGTTCATTTACGTACTCCCTTGGCTTATTCTAATCCAATTATGGTTTTTAACCATTCTTGTGCATCCAATTAGTGATTTTGTGTCATTTATTGAACATTGAGGTCATTTACGTCCTCCCTAGGCTTATTCTAATCCAATTAGGGTTTATAACTAATCTTGTGCATCCAATAAGTGATTTTGTATCATTCGTTGAACATTTAGTTCATTTACATACTCCCTTGGCTTATTCTAATCCAATTATGGTTTTTAACCATTCTTGTGCATCCAATAAGTGATTTTGTGTCATTTGTTGAACATTGAGGTCATTTTCGTCCTCCCTAGGCTTATTCTAATCCAATTAGGGTTTTTAACCAATCTTGTGCATCCAATAATTGATTTTGTGTCATTGGTTGAACATTAAGTCATTTTCGTCCTCCCTAGTCTTATTCGAATCCAATTAGGGTTTTTAACCAATCTTGTGCATCCAATAAGTGATTTTGTATCATTCGTTGAACATTTAGTTCATTTACGTACTTCCTTGTCTTATTCTATTCCAATTATGGTTTTTAATTATTCTTGTGCATCCAATAAGTGATTTTATGTCATTGGTTGAACATTTAGGTCATTTTCATCCTCCCTAGGCTTATTCTAATCCAATTAGGGTTTTTAACCAATCTTGTGAATCCAATAAGTGATTTTGTTTCATTCGTTGAACATTTAGTTCATTTACGTACTCCCTTGGCTTATTCTAATCCAATGATGGTTTTTAACCATTCTTGTGCATCCAATAAGTGATTTTGTGTCATTGGTTGAACATTAAGGTTATTTTCGTCATCCCTAGGCTTATTCTAATCCAATTAGGGTTTTTAACCAATCTTGTGCATCCAATAATTGATTTTGTGTCATTGGTTGAATGTTAGGTCATTTTTGTCCTCCCTAGGCTTATTCTAATCCAATTAGGGTTTTTAACCAATCTTGTGCATCCAATAAGTGATTTTGTATCATTCGTTAAACATTTAGTTCATTTACGTACTCCCTTGACTTATTCTAATCCAATTATGGTTTTTAACCATTCTTGTGCATCAAATAAGTGATTTTGTGTCATTGGTTGAACATTTAGGTCATTTTCATCCTCCCTAGGCTTATTCTAATCCAATTAGGGTTTTTATCCAATCTTGTGCATCCAATAAGTGATTTTGTGTCATTGGTTGAACATTTAGGTCATTTTCGTCCTCCATAGGCTTATTCTAATCCAATTAAGGTTTTTAACCAATCTTGTGCATCCAATAATTGATTTTGTGTCATTGGTTGAACATTAGGTCTTTTTCGTCCTCCCTAGGCTTATTCTAATCCAATTAGGGTTTTTAACCAATCTTGTGCATCCAATAATTGATTGTGTGTCATTGGTTGAACATTAGGTCATTTTCGTCCTCCCTGGGCTTATTCTTATCTAATTAGGGTTTTTAATCAATCTTGTGCATCCAATAACTGATTTTGTGTCATTGGTTAAACATTTATTTGATTTTCGTCCTTCCTAGGCTTATTCTAATCCAATTAGGGTTTTTAACCAATCTTGTGCATCCAATAAGTGATTTTGTGTCATTCGTTGAACATTGAGGTCATTTACGTCCTCCCTAGGCTTATTCTAATCCAATTAGGGTTTATAACTAATCTTGTGCATCCAATAAGTGATTTTGTATCATTCGTTGAACATTTAGTTCATTTACGTACTCCCTTGGCTTATTCTAATCCAATTATGGTTTTTAACCATTCTTCTGCATCCAATAAGTGATTTTGTGTTACTGGTTGAACATTTAGGTCATTTTAATCCTCCCTAGGCTTATTCTAATCCAATTAGGGTTTTTAACCAATCTTGTGCATCCAATAAGTGATTTTGTGTCATTGGTTGAACATTTAGATCATTTTCGTCCTCCCTAGAATTATTCTAATCCAGTTAGGGTTTTTACCTAATCTTGTGATCCAATAAGTGATTTTGTTTCATTGGATTGACATTTAGGTCATTTAATTTCTCCCTATGCTTCTTCTAATCCAATTAGGGTTTTTCACCAATCTTGTGCATCCAATAAGTGATTTTGTGTCATTCGTTGAATATTTAAGTCATTCACGTCCTCCATAGTCTTATTCTAATCCAATTAGGGTTTTTAACAAATCTTGTGCATCCAATAAATGATTTTGTTTCATTCGTTGAACATTTAGTT
The DNA here is from genome assembly GCA_037974735.1 of Cicer chorassanicum. Taxonomy (NCBI): domain Eukaryota; kingdom Viridiplantae; phylum Streptophyta; class Magnoliopsida; order Fabales; family Fabaceae; genus Cicer; species Cicer chorassanicum. Next base: position 37,746,561 of record JBBPBP010009779.1, read on the forward strand.
CATTTACGTACTCCCTTGGCTTATTCTAATCCAATTATGGTTTTTAACCATTCTTGTGCATCCAATAAGTGATTTTGTGTCATTGGTTGAACATTTAGGTCATTTTCGTCCTCCATAGGCTTATTCTAATCCAATTAAGGTTTTTAACCAATCTTGTGCATCCAATAATTGATTTTGTGTCATTGGTTGAACTTAGGTCTTTTTCGTCCTCCCTAGGCTTATTCTTATCTAATTAGGGTTTTTAATCAATCTTGTGCATCCAATAACTGATTTTGTGTCATTGGTTAAACATTTATTTGATTTTCGTCCTTCCTATGCTTATTCTAATCCAATTAGGGTTTTTAACCAATCTTGTGCATCCAATAAGTGATTTTGTGTCATTCGTTGAACATTGAGGTCATTTACGTCCTCCCTAGGCTTATTCTAATCTAATTAGGGTTTATAACTAATCTTGTGCATCCAATAAGTGATTTTGTATCATTCGTTGAACATTTAGTTCAATTACGTACTCCCTTGGCTTATTCTAATCCAATTATGGTTTTTAACCATTCTTGTGCATCCAATAACTGACTTTGTGTCATTGGTTGAACATTTAGGTCATTTAAATCCTACCTACGCTTATTCTAATCCAATTAGGGTTTTTAACCAATCTTGTGCATCCAATAAGTGATTTTGTGTCATTGGTTGAACATTTAGGTCATTTTCGTCCTCCCTAGGCTTATTCTTATCTAATTAGGGTTTTTAATCAATCTTGTGCATCCAATAACTGATTTTGTGTCATTGGTTAAACATTTATTTGATTTTCGTCCTTCCTAGGTTTATTCTAATCCAATTAGGGTTTTTAACCAATCTTGTGCATCCAATAAGTGATTTTGTGTCATTCGTTGAACATTGAGGTCATTTACGTCCTCCCTAGGCTTATTCTAATCTAATTAGGGTTTATAACTAATCTTGTGCATCCAATAAGTGATTTTGTATCATTCGTTGAACATTTAGTTCATTTACGTACTCCCTTGGCTTATTCTAATCCAATTATGGTTTTTAACCATTCTTGTGCATCCAATAACTGACTTTGTGTCATTGGTTGAACATTTAGGTCATTTAAATCCTACCTACGCTTATTCTAATCCAATTAGGGTTTTTAACCAATCTTGTGCATCCAATAAGTGATTTTGTGTCATTGGTTGAACATTTAGGTCATTTTCGTCCTCCCTAGGCTTATTCTTATCTAATTAGGGTTTTTAATCAATCTTGTGCATCCAATAACTGATTTTGTGTCATTGGTTAAACATTTATTTGATTTTCGTCCTTCCTAGGTTTATTCTAATCCAATTAGGGTTTTTAACTAATCTTGTGCATCCAATAAGTGATTTTGTGTCATTCGTTGAACATTGAGGTCATTTACGTCCTCCCTAGGCTTATTCTAATCTAATTAGGGTTTATAACTAATCTTGTGCATCCAATAAGTGATTTTGTATCATTCGTTGAACATTTAGTTCATTTACGTACTCCCTTGGCTTATTCTAATCCAATTATGGTTTTTAACCATTCTTGTGCATCCAATAACTGACTTTGTGTCATTGGTTGAACATTTAGGTCATTTTAATCCTACCTAGGCTTATTCTAATCCAATTAGGGTGTTTAACCAATCTTGTGCATCCAATAAGTGATTTTGTGTCATTGGTTGAACATTTAGGTCATTTTCGTCCTCCCTAGGTTTATTCAAATCCAGTTAGGGTTTTTAACTAATCTTGTGCATTCAATAAGTGATTTTGTGTCATTGGTTGAACTTAGGTCTTTTTCGTCCTCCCTAGGCTTATTCTTATCTAATTAGGGTTTTTAATCAATCTTGTGCATCCAATAACTGATTTTGTGTCATTGGTTAAACATTTATTTGATTTTCGTCCTTCCTATGCTTATTCTAATCCAATTAGGGTTTTTAACCAATCTTGTGCATCCAATAAGTGATTTTGTGTCATTCATTGAACATTGAGGTCATTTACGTCCTCCCTAGGCTTATTCTAATCTAATTAGGGTTTATAACTAATCTTGTGCATCCAATAAGTGATTTTGTATCATTCGTTGAACATTTAGTTCATTTACATACTCCCTTGGCTTATTCTAATCCAATTATGGTTTTTAACCATTCTTGTGCATCCAATAACTGACTTTGTGTCATTGGTTGAACATTTAGGTCATTTAAATCCTACCTACGCTTATTCTAATCCAATTAGGGTTTTTAACCAATCTTGTGCATCCAATAAGTGATTTTGTGTCATTGGTTGAACATTTAGGTCATTTTCGTCCTCCCTAGGCTTATTCTTATCTAATTAGGGTTTTTAATCAATCTTGTGCATCCAATAACTGATTTTGTGTCATTGGTTAAACATTTATTTGATTTTCGTCCTTCCTAGGTTTATTCTAATCCAATTAGGGTTTTTAACCAATCTTGTGCATCCAATAAGTGATTTTGTGTCATTCGTTGAACATTGAGGTCATTTACGTCCTCCCTAGGCTTATTCTAATCTAATTAGGGTTTATAACTAATCTTGTGCATCCAATAAGTGATTTTGTATCATTCGTTGAACATTTAGTTCATTTACGTACTCCATTGGCTTATTCTAATCCAATTATGGTTTTTAACCATTCTTGTGCATCCAATAACTGACTTTGTGTCATTGGTTGAACATTTAGGTCATTTTAATCCTACCTAGGCTTATTCTAATCCAATTAGGGTGTTTAACCAATCTTGTGCATCCAATAAGTGATTTTGTGTCATTGGTTGAACATTTAGGTCATTTTCGTCCTCCCTAGGTTTATTCAAATCCAGTTAGGGTTTTTAACTAATCTTGTGCATTCAATAAGTGATTTTGTTTCATTGGATTGACATTTAGGTCATTTAATTTCTCCCTATGCTTCTTCTAGTTCAATTAGGATTTTCAATCAATATTGTGCACCCAATAAGTGATTTTGTGTCATTTGTTGAACATTTAGGTCATTTACGACCTCCCTAGGCTTATTCTAATCCGATTAGGGTTTTTAACAAATCTTGTGCATCCAATAAGTGATTTTGTTTCATTCGTTGAACATTTAGTTCATTTACGTACTCCCTTGGCTTATTCTAATCCAATTATGGTTTTTAACCATTCTTGTGCATCCAATAAGTGATTTTGTGTCATTGGTTGAACATTTAGGTCATTTTCGTCCTCCCTAGGCTTATTCTAATCCAATTAGGGTTTTTAACCAATCTTGTGCATCCAATAATTGATTGTGTGTCATTGGTTGAACATTAGATCATTTTCGTCCTCCCTAGGCTTATTCTTATCTAATTAGGGTTTTGAATCAATCTTGTGCATCCAATAACTGATTTTGTGTCATTGGTTGAACATTTAGGTCACTTACGACCTTCCTAGGCTTATTCTAATCCGATTAGGGTTTTTAACCAATCTTGTGCATCCAATAAGTGATTTTGTGTCATTGGTTGAACATTGAGGTCATTTACGTCCTCCCTAGGCTTATTCTAATCCAATTAGGGTTTTTAACCAATCTTGTGCATCCAATAAAATATTTTGTGTCATTGGTTGAACATTAGGTCATTTTCGTCCTCCCTAGGCTTATTCTAATCCAATTAGGGTTTTTAACCAATCTTGTGCATCCAATAATTGATTGTGTGTCATTGGTTGAACATTAGGTCATTTTCGTCCTCCCTAGGCTTAATCTTATCTAATTAGGGTTTTTAATCAATCTTGTGCATCCAATAACTGATTTTGTGTCATTGGTTGAACGTTAGGTCATTTTTGTCCTCCCTAGGCTTATTCTAATCCAATTAGGGTTTTTAACCAATCTTGTGCATCCAATAAGTGATTTTGTATCATTGGTTGAACATTTAGGTCATTTTTATCCTCCCTAGGCTTATTCTAATCCAATTAGGGTTTTTATCCAATCTTGTGCATCCAATAATTGATTGTGTGTCATTGGTTGAACATTAGGTCATTTTCGTCCTCCCTAGGCTTAATCTTATCTAATTAGGGTTTTTAACCAATCTTGTGCATCCAATAAGTGATTTAGTGTCATTGGTTGAACATTGAGGTCATTTTCGTCCTCCCTAGGCTTATTCTTATCTAATTAGGGTTTTTAATCAATCTTGTGCATCCAATAACTGATTTTGTGTCAATGGTTAAACATTTATTTGATTTTCGTCCTTCCTAGGCTTATTCTAATCCAATTAGGGTTTTTACCAATCTTGTGCATCCAATAAGTGATTTTGT
>JBBPBP010009779.1:37751328-37770533 GCA_037974735.1 Cicer chorassanicum
TTGGCTTATTCTAATCCAATTATGGTTTTTAACCATTCTTGTGCATCCAATAAGTGATTTTGTGTCATTGGTTGAACATTTAGGTCATTTTCGTCCTCCATAGGCTTATTCTAATCCAATTAAGGTTTTTAACCAATCTTGTGCATCCAGTAATTGATTTTGTGTCATTGGTTGAACTTAGGTCTTTTTCGTCATCCCTAGGCTTATTCTTATCTAATTAGGGTTTTTAATCAATCTTGTGCATCCAATAACTTATTTTGTGTCATTGGTTAAACATTTATTTGATTTTCGTCCTTCCTAGGCTTATTCTAATCCAATTAGGGTTTTTAACCAATCTTGTGCATCCAATAAGTGATTTTTTGTCATTCGTTGAACATGGAGGTCATTTACGTCCCCCCTAGGCTTATTCTAATCCAATTAGGGGTATATAACTATTCTTGTGCATCCAATAAGTGATTTTGTATCATTCGTTGAACATTTAATTCATTTACATACTCCCTTGGCTTATTCTAACCCAATTATGGTTTTTAACCATTCTTGTGCATCCAATAAGTGATTTTGTATCATTTGTTGAACATTGAGGTCATTTTCGTCCTCCCTAGGCTTATTCTAATCCAATTAGGGTTTTTAACCAATCTTGTGCATCCAATAAGTGATTTTGTATCATTCGTTGAACATTTAGTTCATTTACGTACTCCCTTGGCTTATTCTAATCCAATTATGGTTTTTAACCATTCTTGTGCGTCCAATAAGTGATTTTATGTCATTGGTTGAACATTTAGGTCATTTTCATCATCCCTAGGCTTATTCTAATCCACTTAGGGTTTTTAACCAATCTTGTGCATCCAATAAGTGATTTTGTTTCATTCGTTGAACATTTAGTTCATTTACGTACTCCCTTGGCTTTTTCTAATCCAATTATGGTTTTTAACCATTCTTGTGCATCCAATAAGTGATTTTGTGTCATTGGTTGAACATTAAGATTATTTTCGTCATCCCTAGGCTTATTCTAATCCAATTAGGGTTTTTAACCAATCTTGTGCATCCAATAATTGATTTTGTGTCATTGGTTGAACATTAGGTCATTTTCGTCCTCCCTAGTCTTATTCTAATCCAATTAGGGTTTTTACCCAATCTTGTGCATCCAATAAGTGATTTTGTATCATTCGTTGAACATTTAGTTCATTTACGTACTCCCTTGGCTTATTCTAATCCAATTATGGTTTTTAACCATTCTTGTGCATCCAATAAGTGATTTTGTGTCATTGGTTGAACATTTAGGTCATTTTCATCCTCCCTAGGCTTATTCTAATCCAATTAGGGTTTTTAACCAATCTTGTGCATCCAATAAGTGATTTTGTGTCATTGGTTGAACATTTAGGTCATTTTCATCCTCCCTAGGCTTATTCTAATCCAATTAGGGTTTTTATCCAATCTTGTGCATCCAATAATTGATTTTGTGTCATTGGTTGAACATTGAGTCATTTTCGTCCACCCTAGTCTTATTCTAATCCAATTAAGGTTTTTAACAAATCTTGTGCATCCAATAAGTGATTTTGTATCATTCGTTGAACATTTAGTTCATTTACGTACTCCCTTGGCTTATTCTAATCCAATTATGGTTTTTAACCATTCTTGTGCATCCAATAAGTGATTTTGTGTCATTGGTTGAACATTTAGGTCATTTTCATCCTCCCTAGGCTTATTCTAATCCAATTAGGGTTTTTATCCAATCTTGTGCATCCAATAAGTGATTTTGTGTCATTGGTTGAACATTTAGGTCATTTTCGTCCTCCCTAGGCTTATTCTTATCTAATTAGGGTTTTTAATCAATCTTGTGCATCCAATAACTGATTTTGTGTCATTGGTTAAACATTTATTTGATTTTCGTCCTTCCTAGGTTTATTCTAATCCAATTAGGGTTTTTAACCAATCTTGTGCATCCAATAAGTGATTTTGTGTCATTCGTTGAACATTGAGGTCATTTACGTCCTCCCAAGGCTTATTCTAATCTAATTAGGGTTTATAACTAATCTTGTGCATCCAATAAGTGATTTTGTATCATTCGTTGAACATTTAGTTCATTTACGTACTCCCTTGGCTTATTCTAATCCAATTATGGTTTTTAACCATTCTTGTGCATCCAATAACTGACTTTGTGTCATTGGTTGAACATTTAGGTCATTTTAATCCTACCTAGGCTTATTCTAATCCAATTAGGGTGTTTAACCAATCTTGTGCATCCAATAAGTGATTTTGTGTCATTGGTTGAACATTTAGGTCATTTTCGTCCTCCCTAGGTTTATTCAAATCCAGTTAGGGTTTTTAACTAATCTTGTGCATTCAATAAGTGATTTTGTTTCATTGGATTGACATTTAGGTCATTTAATTTCTCCCTATGCTTCTTCTAGTTCAATTAGGATTTTCAATCAATATTGTGCACCCAATAAGTGATTTTGTGTCATTTGTTGAACATTTAGGTCATTTACGACCTCCCTAGGCTTATTCTAATCCGATTAGGGTTTTTAACAAATCTTGTGCATCCAATAAGTGATTTTGTTTCATTCGTTCAACATTTAGTTCATTTACGTACTCCCTTGGCTTATTCTAATCCAATTATGGTTTTTAACCATTCTTGTGCATCCAATAAGTGATTTTGTGTCATTGGTTGAACATTTAGGTCATTTTCGTCCCCCATAGGCTTATTCTAATCCAATTAAGGTTTTTAACCAATCTTGTGCATCCAATAATTGATTTTGTGTCATTGGTTGAACTTAGGTCTTTTTCGTCCTCCCTAGGCTTATTCTTATCTAATTAGGGTTTTTAATCAATCTTGTGCATCCAATAACTGATTTTGTGTCATTGGTTAAACATTTATTTGATTTTCGTCCTTCCTATGCTTATTCTAATCCAATTAGGGTTTTTAACCAATCTTGTGCATCCAATAAGTGATTTTCTGTCATTCGTTGAACATTGAGGTCATTTACGTCCTCCCTAGGCTTATTCTAATCTAATTAGGGTTTATAACTAATCTTGTGCATCCAATAAGTGATTTTGTATCATTCGTTGAACATTTAGTTCATTTACGTACTCCCTTGGCTTATTCTAATCCAATTATGGTTTTTAACCATTCTTGTGCATCCAATAACTGACTTTGTGTCATTGGTTGAACATTTAGGTCATTTAAATCCTACCTACGCTTATTCTAATCCAATTAGGGTTTTTAACCAATCTTGTGCATCCAATAAGTGATTTTGTGTCATTGGTTGAACATTTAGGTCATTTTCGTCCTCCCTAGGCTTATTCTTATCTAATTAGGGTTTTTAATCAATCTTGTGCATCCAATAACTGATTTTGTGTCATTGGTTAAACATTTATTTGATTTTCGTCCTTCCTAGGTTTATTCTAATCCAATTAGGGTTTTTAACTAATCTTGTGCATCCAATAAGTGATTTTGTGTCATTCGTTGAACATTGAGGTCATTTACGTCCTTCCTAGGCTTATTCTAATCTAATTAGGGTTTATAACTAATCTTGTGCATCCAATAAGTGATTTTGTATCATTCGTTGAACATTTAGTTCATTTACGTACTCCCTTGGCTTATTCTAATCCAATTATGGTTTTTAACCATTCTTGTGCATCCAATAACTGACTTTGTGTCATTGGTTGAACATTTAGGTCATTTTAATCCTACCTAGGCTTATTCTAATCCAATTAGGGTGTTTAACCAATCTTGTGCATCCAATAAGTGATTTTGTGTCATTGGTTGAACATTTAGGTCATTTTCGTCCTCCCTAGGTTTATTCAAATCCAGTTAGGGTTTTTAACTAATCTTGTGCATTCAATAAGTGATTTTGTTTCATTGGATTGACATTTAGGTCATTTAATTTCTCCCTATGCTTCTTCTAGTTCAATTAGGATTTTCAATCAATATTGTGCACCCAATAAGTGATTTTGTGTCATTTGTTGAACATTTAGGTCATTTACGACCTCCCTAGGCTTATTCTAATCCGATTAGGGTTTTTAACAAATCTTGTGCATCCAATAAGTGATTTTGTTTCATTCGTTCAACATTTAGTTCATTTACGTACTCCCTTGGCTTATTCTAATCCAATTATGGTTTTTAACCATTCTTGTGCATCCAATAAGTGATTTTGTGTCATTGGTTGAACATTTAGGTCATTTTCGTCCCCCATAGGCTTATTCTAATCCAATTAAGGTTTTTAACCAATCTTGTGCATCCAATAATTGATTTTGTGTCATTGGTTGAACTTAGGTCTTTTTCGTCCTCCCTAGGCTTATTCTTATCTAATTAGGGTTTTTAATCAATCTTGTGCATCCAATAACTGATTTTGTGTCATTGGTTAAACATTTATTTGATTTTCGTCCTTCCTATGCTTATTCTAATCCAATTAGGGTTTTTAACCAATCTTGTGCATCCAATAAGTGATTTTGTGTCATTCGTTGAACATTGAGGTCATTTACGTCCTCCCTAGGCTTATTCTAATCTAATTAGGGTTTATAACTAATCTTGTGCATCCAATAAGTGATTTTGTATCATTCGTTGAACATTTAGTTCATTTACGTACTCCATTGGCTTATTCTAATCCAATTATGGTTTTTAACCATTCTTGTGCATCCAATAACTGACTTTGTGTCATTGGTTGAACATTTAGGTCATTTTAATCCTACCTAGGCTTATTCTAATCCAATTAGGGTGTTTAACCAATCTTGTGCATCCAATAAGTGATTTTGTGTCATTGGTTGAACATTTAGGTCATTTTCGTCCTCCCTAGGTTTATTCAAATCCAGTTAGGGTTTTTAACTAATCTTGTGCATTCAATAAGTGATTTTGTTTCATTGGATTGACATTTAGGTCATTTAATTTCTCCCTATGCTTCTTCTAGTTCAATTAGGATTTTCAATCAATATTGTGCACCCAATAAGTGATTTTGTGTCATTTGTTGAACATTTAGGTCATTTACGACCTCCCTAGGCTTATTCTAATCCGATTAGGGTTTTTAACAAATCTTGTGCATCCAATAAGGGACTTTGTGTCATTGGTTGAACATTTAGGTCATTTTCGTCCACCTTTGGCTTATTCTAATCCAATTAGGGATTTTAACCAATCTTGTGCATCCAATAAGTGATTTTGTGTCATTGGTTGAACATTTAGGTCATTTTCGTCCTCCCTAGGCTTATTCTAATCCAATTATGGTTTTTAACCATTCTTATGCATCCAATAAGTGATTTTATGTCATTGGTTGAACATTTAGGTCATTTTCATCATCCCTAGGCTTATTCTAATCCACTTAGGGTTTTTAACCAATCTTGTGCATCCAATAAGTGATTTTGTTTCATTCGTTGAACATTTAGTTCATTTACGTACTCCATTGGCTTATTCTAATCCAATTATGGTTTTTAACCATTCTTGTGCATCCAATAAGTGATTTTGTGTCATTGGTTGAACATTTAGGTCATTTTCGTCCTCCATAGGCTTATTCTAATCCAATTAAGGTTTTTAACCAATCTTGTGCATCCAGTAATTGATTTTGTGTCATTGGTTGAACTTAGGTCTTTTTCGTCATCCCTAGGCTTATTCTTATCTAATTAGGGTTTTTAATCAATCTTGTGCATCCAATAACTTATTTTGTGTCATTGGTTAAACATTTATTTGATTTTCGTCCTTCCTAGGCTTATTCTAATCCAATTAGGGTTTTTAACCAATCTTGTGCATCCAATAAGTGATTTTTTGTCATTCGTTGAACATGGAGGTCATTTACGTCCCCCCTAGGCTTATTCTAATCCAATTAGGGGTATATAACTATTCTTGTGCATCCAATAAGTGATTTTGTATCATTCGTTGAACATTTAATTCATTTACATACTCCCTTGGCTTATTCTAATCCAATTATGGTTTTTAACCATTCTTGTGCATCCAATAAGTGATTTTGTATCATTTGTTGAACATTGAGGTCATTTTCGTCCTCCCTAGGCTTATTCTAATCCAATTAGGGTTTTTAACCAATCTTGTGCATCCAATAAGTGATTTTGTATCATTCGTTGAACATTTAGTTCATTTACGTACTCCCTTGGCTTATTCTAATCCAATTATGGTTTTTAACCATTCTTGTGCGTCCAATAAGTGATTTTATGTCATTGGTTGAACATTTAGGTCATTTTCATCATCCCTAGGCTTATTCTAATCCACTTAGGGTTTTTAACCAATCTTGTGCATCCAATAAGTGATTTTGTTTCATTCGTTGAACATTTAGTTCATTTACGTACTCCCTTGGCTTTTTCTAATCCAATTATGGTTTTTAACCATTCTTGTGCATCCAATAAGTGATTTTGTGTCATTGGTTGAACATTAAGATTATTTTCGTCATCCCTAGGCTTATTCTAATCCAATTAGGGTTTTTAACCAATCTTGTGCATCCAATAATTGATTTTGTGTCATTGGTTGAACATTAGGTCATTTTCGTCCTCCCTAGTCTTATTCTAATCCAATTAGGGTTTTTACCCAATCTTGTGCATCCAATAAGTGATTTTGTATCATTCGTTGAACATTTAGTTCATTTACGTACTCCCTTGGCTTATTCTAATCCAATTATGGTTTTTAACCATTCTTGTGCATCCAATAAGTGATTTTGTGTCATTGGTTGAACATTTAGGTCATTTTCATCCTCCCTAGGCTTATTCTAATCCAATTAGGGTTTTTATCCAATCTTGGGCATCCAATAAGTGATTTTGTGTCATTGGTTGAACATTTAGGTCATTTTCGTCCTCCATAGGCTTTTTCTAATCCAATTAAGGTTTTTAACCAATCTTGTGCATCCAATAATTGATTTTGTGTCATTGGTTGAACATTAGGTCATTTTCGTCTTCCCTAGGCTTATTCTAATCCAATTAGGGTTTTTAACCAATCTTGTGCATCAAATAATTGATTGTGTGTCATTGGTTGAACATTAGGTCATTTTCGTCCTCCCTAGGCTTATTCTTATCTAATTAGGGTTTTTAATCAATCTTGTGCATCCAATAACTGATTTTGTGTCATTGGTTAAACATTTATTTGATTTTCGTCCTTCCTAGGCTTATTCTAATCCAATTAGGGTTTTTAACCAATCTTGTGCATCCAATAAGTGATTTTGTGTCATTCGTTGAACATTGAGGTCATTTACGTCCTCCCTAGGCTTATTCTAATCCAATTAGGGTTTATAACTAATCTTGTGCATCCAATAAGTGATTTTGTATCATTCGTTGAACATTTAGTTCATTTACGTACTCCCTTGGCTTTTTCTAATCCAATTATGGTTTTTAACCATTCTTGTGCATCCAATAAGTGATTTTGTGTCATTTGTTGAACATTGAATTCATTTTCGTCCTCCCTAGGCTTATTCTAAACCAATTAGGGTTTTTAACCAATCTTGTGCATCCAATAATTGATTTTGTGTCATTTGTTGAACATTAAGTCATTTTCAACCTCCCTAGTCTTAGTCTAATCCAAATAGGGTTTTTATCCAATCTTGTGCATCCAATAAGTGATTTTGTGTCATTGGTTGAACATTAGGTCATTTTCGTCCTCCATAGGCTTATTCTAATCCATTTAAGGTTTTTAACCAATCTTGTGCATCCAATAATTGATTTTGTGTCTTTGGTTGAACATTAGGTCATTTTCGTCCTCACTAGGCTTATTCTAACCCAATTAGGGTTTTTAACCATTCTTGTGCATCCAATAAGTAATTTTATGTCATTGGTTGAACATTTAAGTCATTTTCATCCTCCCTAGGCTTATTCTAATCCAATTAGGGTTTTATCCAATCTTGTGCATCCAATAAGTGATTTTGTGTCATTGGTTGAACATTTAGGTCATTTTCATCCTCCCTAGGCTTATTCTAATCCAATTAGGGTTTTTATCCAATCTTGTGCATCCAATAAGTGATTTTGTGTCATTGGTTGAACATTTAGGTCATTTTCGTCCTCCATAGGCTTATTCTAATCCAATTAAGGTTTTTAACCAATCTTGTGCATCCAATAATTGATTTTGTGTCATTGGTTGAACATTAGGTCATTTTCGTCCTCCCTGGGCTTATTCTTATCTAATTAGGGTTTTTAATCAATCTTGTGCATCCAATAACTGATTTTGTGTCATTGGTTAAACATTTATTTGATTTTCGTCCTTCCTAGGCTTATTCTAATCCAATTAGGGTTTTTAACCAATCTTGTGCATCCAATAAGTGATTTTGTGTCATTCGTTGAACATTGAGGTCATTTACGTCCTCCCTAGGCTTATTCTAATCCAATTAGGGTTTATAACTAATCTTGTGCATCCAATAAGTGATTTTGTATCATTCGTTGAACATTTAGTTCATTTACGTACTCCCTTGGCTTATTCTAATCCAATTATGGTTTTTAACCATTCTTGTGCATCCAATTAGTGATTTTGTGTCTTTTGTTGAACATTGAGGTCATTTACGTCCTCCCTAGGCTTATTCTAATCCAATTAGGGTTTATAACTAATCTTGTGCATCCAATAAGTGATTTTGTATCATTCGTTGAACATTTAGTTCATTTACGTACTCCCTTGGCTTATTCTAATCCAATTATGGTTTTTAACCATTCTTGTGCATCCAATAACTGACTTTGTGTCATTGGTTGAACATTTAGGTCATTTTAATCCTACCTAGGCTTATTCTAATCCAATTAGGGTGTTTAACCAATCTTGTGCATCCAATAAGTGATTTTGTGTCATTGGTTGAACATTTAGGTCATTTTCGTCCTCCCTAGGTTTATTCAAATCCAGTTAGGGTTTTTAACTAATCTTGTGCATTCAATAAGTGATTTTGTTTCATTGGATTGACATTTAGGTCATTTAATTTCTCCCTATGCTTCTTCTAGTTCAATTAGGATTTTCAATCAATATTGTGCACCCAATAAGTGATTTTGTGTCATTTGTTGAACATTTAGGTCATTTACGACCTCCCTAGGCTTATTCTAATCCGATTAGGGTTTTTAACAAATCTTGTGCATCCAATAAGTGATTTTGTTTCATTCGTTGAACATTTAGTTCATTTACGTACTCCCTTGGCTTATTCTAATCCAATTATGGTTTTTAACCATTCTTGTGCATCCAATAAGTGATTTTGTGTCATTGGTTGAACATTTAGGTCATTTTCGTCCCCCATAGGCTTATTCTAATCCAATTAAGGTTTTTAACCAATCTTGTGCATCCAATAATTGATTTTGTGTCATTGGTTGAACTTAGGTCTTTTTCGTCCTCCCTAGGCTTATTCTTATCTAATTAGGGTTTTTAATCAATCTTGTGCATCCAATAACTGATTTTGTGTCATTGGTTAAACATTTATTTGATTTTCGTCCTTCCTATGCTTATTCTAATCCAATTAGGGTTTTTAACCAATCTTGTGCATCCAATAAGTGATTTTGTGTCATTCGTTGAACATTGAGGTCATTTACGTCCTCCCTAGGCTTATTCTAATCTAATTAGGGTTTATAACTAATCTTGTGCATCCAATAAGTGATTTTGTATCATTCGTTGAACATTTAGCTCATTTACGTACTCCCTTGGCTTATTCTAATCCAATTATGGTTTTTAACCATTCTTGTGCATCCAATAACTGACTTTGTGTCATTGGTTGAACATTTAGGTCATTTAAATCCTACCTACGCTTATTCTAATCCAATTAGGGTTTTTAACCAATCTTGTGCATCCAATAAGTGATTTTGTGTCATTGGTTGAACATTTAGGTCATTTTCGTCCTCCCTAGGCTTATTCTTATCTAATTAGGGTTTTTAATCAATCTTGTGCATCCAATAACTGATTTTGTGTCATTGGTTAAACATTTATTTGATTTTCGTCCTTCCTAGGTTTATTCTAATCCAATTAGGGTTTTTAACTAATCTTGTGCATCCAATAAGTGATTTTGTGTCATTCGTTGAACATTGAGGTCATTTACGTCCTTCCTAGGCTTATTCTAATCTAATTAGGGTTTATAACTAATCTTGTGCATCCAATAAGTGATTTTGTATCATTCGTTGAACATTTAGTTCATTTACGTACTCCCTTGGCTTATTCTAATCCAATTATGGTTTTTAACCATTCTTGTGCATCCAATAACTGACTTTGTGTCATTGGTTGAACATTTAGGTCATTTAAATCCTACCTACGCTTATTCTAATCCAATTAGGGTTTTTAACCAATCTTGTGCATCCAATAAGTGATTTTGTGTCATTGGTTGAACATTTAGGTCATTTTCGTCCTCCCTAGGCTTATTCTTATCTAATTAGGGTTTTTAATCAATCTTGTGCATCCAATAACTGATTTTGTGTCATTGGTTAAACATTTATTTGATTTTCGTCCTTCCTAGGTTTATTCTAATCCAATTAGGGTTTTTAACCAATCTTGTGCATCCAATATGTGATTTTGTGTCATTCGTTGAACATTGAGGTCATTTACGTCCTCCCTAGGCTTATTCTAATCTAATTAGGGTTTATAACTAATCTTGTGCATCCAATAAGTGATTTTGTATCATTCGTTGAACATTTAGTTCATTTACGTACTCCATTGGCTTATTCTAATCCAATTATGGTTTTTAACCATTCTTGTGCATCCAATAACTGACTTTGTGTCATTGGTTGAACATTTAGGTCATTTTAATCCTACCTAGGCTTATTCTAATCCAATTAGGGTGTTTAACCAATCTTGTGCATCCAATAAGTGATTTTGTGTCATTGGTTGAACATTTAGGTCATTTTCGTCCTCCCTAGGTTTATTCAAATCCAGTTAGGGTTTTTAACTAATCTTGTGCATTCAATAAGTGATTTTGTTTCATTGGATTGACATTTAGGTCATTTAATTTCTCCCTATGCTTCTTCTAGTTCAATTAGGATTTTCAATCAATATTGTGCACCCAATAAGTGATTTTGTGTCATTTGTTGAACATTTAGGTCATTTACGACCTCCCTAGGCTTATTCTAATCCGATTAGGGTTTTTAACAAATCTTGTGCATCCAATAAGGGACTTTGTGTCATTGGTTGAACATTTAGGTCATTTTCGTCCACCTTTGGCTTATTCTAATCCAAATAGGGATTTTAACCAATCTTGTGCATCCAATAAGTGATTTTGTGTCATTGGTTGAACATTTAGGTCATTTTCGTCCTCCCTAGGCTTATTCTAATCCAATTATGGTTTTTAACCATTCTTATGCATCCAATAAGTGATTTTATGTCATTGGTTGAACATTTAGGTCATTTTCATCATCCCTAGGCTTATTCTAATCCACTTAGGGTTTTTAACCAATCTTGTGCATCCAATAAGTGATTTTGTTTCATTCGTTGAACATTTAGTTCATTTACGTACTCCATTGGCTTATTCTAATCCAATTATGGTTTTTAACCATTCTTGTGCATCCAATAAGTGATTTTGTGTCATTGGTTGAACATTTAGGTCATTTTCGTCCTCCATAGGCTTATTCTAATCCAATTAAGGTTTTTAACCAATCTTGTGCATCCAGTAATTGATTTTGTGTCATTGGTTGAACTTAGGTCTTTTTCGTCATCCCTAGGCTTATTCTTATCTAATTAGGGTTTTTAATCAATCTTGTGCATCCAATAACTTATTTTGTGTCATTGGTTAAACATTTATTTGATTTTCGTCCTTCCTAGGCTTATTCTAATCCAATTAGGGTTTTTAACCAATCTTGTGCATCCAATAAGTGATTTTTTGTCATTCGTTGAACATGGAGGTCATTTACGTCCCCCCTAGGCTTATTCTAATCCAATTAGGGGTATATAACTATTCTTGTGCATCCAATAAGTGATTTTGTATCATTCGTTGAACATTTAATTCATTTACATACTCCCTTGGCTTATTCTAACCCAATTATGGTTTTTAACCATTCTTGTGCATCCAATAAGTGATTTTGTATCATTTGTTGAACATTGAGGTCATTTTCGTCCTCCCTAGGCTTATTCTAATCCAATTAGGGTTTTTAACCAATCTTGTGCATCCAATAAGTGATTTTGTATCATTCGTTGAACATTTAGTTCATTTACGTACTCCCTTGGCTTATTCTAATCCAATTATGGTTTTTAACCATTCTTGTGCGTCCAATAAGTGATTTTATGTCATTGGTTGAACATTTAGGTCATTTTCATCATCCCTAGGCTTATTCTAATCCACTTAGGGTTTTTAACCAATCTTGTGCATCCAATAAGTGATTTTGTTTCATTCGTTGAACATTTAGTTCATTTACGTACTCCCTTGGCTTTTTCTAATCCAATTATGGTTTTTAACCATTCTTGTGCATCCAATAAGTGATTTTGTGTCATTGGTTGAACATTAAGATTATTTTCGTCATCCCTAGGCTTATTCTAATCCAATTAGGGTTTTTAACCAATCTTGTGCATCCAATAATTGATTTTGTGTCATTGGTTGAACATTAGGTCATTTTCGTCCTCCCTAGTCTTATTCTAATCCAATTAGGGTTTTTACCCAATCTTGTGCATCCAATAAGTGATTTTGTATCATTCGTTGAACATTTAGTTCATTTACGTACTCCCTTGGCTTATTCTAATCCAATTATGGTTTTTAACCATTCTTGTGCATCCAATAAGTGATTTTGTGTCATTGGTTGAACATTTAGGTCATTTTCATCCTCCCTAGGCTTATTCTAATCCAATTAGGGTTTTTATCCAATCTTGGGCATCCAATAAGTGATTTTGTGTCATTGGTTGAACATTTAGGTCATTTTCGTCCTCCATAGGCTTTTTCTAATCCAATTAAGGTTTTTAACCAATCTTGTGCATCCAATAATTGATTTTGTGTCATTGGTTGAACATTAGGTCATTTTCGTCTTCCCTAGGCTTATTCTAATCCAATTAGGGTTTTTAACCAATCTTGTGCATCAAATAATTGATTGTGTGTCATTGGTTGAACATTAGGTCATTTTCGTCCTCCCTAGGCTTATTCTTATCTAATTAGGGTTTTTAATCAATCTTGTGCATCCAATAACTGATTTTGTGTCATTGGTTAAACATTTATTTGATTTTCGTCCTTCCTAGGCTTATTCTAATCCAATTAGGGTTTTTAACCAATCTTGTGCATCCAATAAGTGATTTCGTGTCATTTGTTGAAGATTGAGGTCATTTTCGTCCTCCCTAGGCTTATTCTAATCCAATTAGGGTTTTTAACCAATCTTGTGCATCCAATAATTGATTTTGTGTCATTGGTTGAACATTAAGTCATTTTCGTCCTCCCTAGTCTTATTCTAATCCAATTAGGGTTTTTAACCAATCTTGTACATCCAATAAGTGATTTTGTATCATTCGTTGAACATTTAGTTCATTTACGTACTCCCTTAGCTTATTCTAATCCAATTATTGTTTTTAACCATTCTTGTGCATCCAATAAGTGATTTTGTGTCATTGGTTGAACATTTAGGTCATTTTCATCATCCCTAGGCTTATTCTAATCCAATTAGGGTTTTTAACCAATCTTGTGCATCCAATAAGTGATTTTGTTTCATTCGTTGAACATTTAGTTCATTTACGTACTCCCTTGGCTTATTCTAATCCAATTATGGTTTTTAACCATTCTTGTGCATCCAATAAGTGATTTTGTGTCATTCGTTGAACCTTGAGGTCATTAACGTCCTCCCTAGGCTTATTCTAATCCAATTAGGGTTTATAACTAATCTTGTGCATCCAATAAGTGATTTTGTATCATTCGTTGAACATTTAGTTCATTTATATACTCCCTTGGCTTATTCTAATCCAATTATGGTTTTTAACCATTCTTGTGCATCCAATAAGTGATTTTGTGTCATTTGTTGAACATTGAGGTCATTTTCGTCCTCCTTAGGCTTATTCTAATCCAATTAGGATTTTTAACCAATCTTGTGCATCCAATAATTGATTTTGTGTCATTGGTTGAACATTAAGTCATTTTCGTCCTCCCTAGTCTTATTCTAATCCAATTAGGGTTTTTAACCAATCTTGTGCATCCAATAAGTGATTTTGTATCATTCGTTGATCATTTAGTTCATTTACGTACTCCCTTGGCTTATTCTAATCCAATTATGGTTTTTAACCATTCTTGTGCATCCAATAAGTGATTTTGTGTCATTGGTTGAACATTAAGGTTATTTTCGTCATCCCTAGGCTTATTCTAATCCAATTAGGGTTTTTAACCAATCTTGTGCATCCAATAATTGATTTTGTGTCATTTGTTGAACATTGAGGTCATTTTCGTCCTCCCTAGTCTTATTCTAATCCAATTAGGGTTTATAACTAATCTTGTGCATCCAATAAGTGATTTTGTATCATTCGTTGAACATTTAGTTCATTTACGGACTCCCTTGGCTTATTCTAATCCAATTATGGTTTTTAACCATTCTTGTCCATCCAATTAGTGATTTTGTGTCATTTGTTGAACATTTAGGTCATTTACGTCCTCCCTAGGCTTATTCTAATCCAATTAGGGTTTATAACTAATCTTGTGCATCCAATAAGTGATTTTGTATCATTCGTTGAACATTTAGTTCATTTACGTACTCCCTTGGCTTATTCTAATCCAATTATGGTTTTTAACCATTCTTGTGCATCCAATAAGTGATTTTGTGTCATTTGTTGAACATTTTGGTCATTTTCGTCCTCCCTAGGCTTATTCTAATCCAATTAGGATTTTTAACCAATCTTGTGCATCCAATAATTGATTTTGTTTCATTGGTTGAACATTAAGTCATTTTCGTCCTCCCTAGTCTTAATCTAATCCAATTAGGGTTTTTAACCAATCTTGTGCATCCAATAAGTGATTTTGTATCATTCGTTGAACATTTAGTTCATTTACGTACTCCCTTAGCTTATTCTAATCCAATTATGGTTTTTAACCATTCTTGTGCATCCAATAAGTGATTTTATGTCATTGGTTGAACATTTAGGTCATTTTCATCCTCCCTAGGCTTATTCTAATCCAATTAGGGTTTTTAACCAATCTTGTGCATCCAATAAGTGATTGTGTTTCATTCGTTGAACATTTAGTTCATTTACGTACCCCCTTGGCTTATTCTAATCCAATTATGGTTTTTAACCATTCTTGTGCATCCAATAAGTGATTTTGTGTCATTGGTTGAACTTTAAGATTATTTTATTCATCCCTAGGCTTATTCTAATCCAATTAGGGTTTTTAACCAATCTTCTGCATCCAATAATTGATTTTGTGTCATTGGTTGAACATTGAGGTCATTTACGTCCTCCCTAGGCTTATTCTAATCCAATTAGGGTTTATAACTAATCTTGTGCATCCAATAAGTGATTTTGTATCATTCGTTGAACATTTAGTTCATTTACGTACTCCCTTGGCTTATTCTAATCCAATTATGGTTTTTAACCATTCTTGTGCATCCAATTAGTGATTTTGTGTCATTTGTTGAACATTGAGGTCATTTACGTCCTCCCTAGGCTTATTCTAATCCAATTAGGGTTTATAACTAATCTTGTGCATCCAATAAGTGATTTTGTATCATTCGTTGAACATTTAGTTCATTTACATACTCCCTTGGCTTATTCTAATCCAATTATGGTTTTTAACCATTCTTGTGCATCGAATAAGTGATTTTGTGTCATTTGTTGAACATTTTGGTCATTTTCGTCCTCCCTAGGCTTATTCTAATCCAATTAGGGTTTTTAACCAATCTTGTGCATCCAATAATTGATTTTGTGTCATTGGTTGAACATTAAGTCATTTTCGTCCTCCCTAGTCTTATTCTAATCCAATTAGGGTTTTTAACCAATCTTGTACATCCAATAAGTGATTTTGTATCATTCGTTGAACATTTAGTTCATTTACGTACTCCCTTAGCTTATTCTAATCCAATTATGGTTTTTAACCATTCTTGTGCATCCAATAAGTGAATTTATGTCATTGGTTGAACATTTAGGTCATTTTCATCATCCCTAGGCTTATTCTAATCCAATTAGGGTTTTTAACCAATCTTGTGCATCCAATAAGTGATTTTGTTTCATTCGTTGAACATTTAGTTCATTTACGTACTCCCTTGGCTTATTCTAATCCAATTATGGTTTTTAACCATTCTTGTGCATCCAATAAGTGATTTTGTGTCATTGGTTGAACATTAAGGTTAATTTCGTCATCCCTAGGCTTATTCTAATCCAATTAGGGTTTTTAACCAATCTTGTGCATCCAATAATTGATTTTGTGTCATTGGTTGAACATTAGGTCATTTTCGTCCTCCCTAGTCTTATTCTAATCCAATTAGGGTTTTTACCCAATCTTGTGCATCCAATAAGTGATTTTGTATCATTCGTTGAACATTTAGTTCATTTACGTACTCCCTTGGCTTATTCTAATCCAATTATGGTTTTTAACCATTCTTGTGCATCCAATAAGTGATTTTGTGTCATTGGTTGAACATTTAGGTCATTTTCATCCTCCCTAGGCTTATTCTAATCCAATTAGGGTTTTTATCCAATCTTGGGCATCCAATAAGTGATTTTGTGTCATTGGTTGAACATTTAGGTCATTTTCGTCCTCCATAGGCTTTTTCTAATCCAATTAAGGTTTTTAACCAATCTTGTGCATCCAATAATTGATTTTGTGTCATTGGTTGAACATTAGGTCATTTTCGTCTTCCCTAGGCTTATTCTAATCCAATTAGGGTTTTTAACCAATCTTGTGCATCAAATAATTGATTGTGTGTCATTGGTTGAACATTAGGTCATTTTCGTCCTCCCTAGGCTTATTCTTATCTAATTAGGGTTTTTAATCAATCTTGTGCATCCAATAACTGATTTTGTGTCATTGGTTAAACATTTATTTGATTTTCGTCCTTCCTAGGCTTATTCTAATCCAATTAGGGTTTTTAACCAATCTTGTGCATCCAATAAGTGATTTTGTGTCATTCGTTGAACATTTAGGTCATTTACGTCCTCCCTAGGCTTATTCTAATCCAATTAGGGTTTTTAACCAATCTTGTGCATCCAATATGTGATTTTGTTTCATTCGTTGAACATTTAGTTCATTTACGTACTCCCTTGGCTTATTCTAATCCAATTATGGTTTTTAACCATTCTTGTGCATCAAATAAGTGATTTTGTGTCATTAGTTGAACATTTAGGTCATTTTCGTCCTCCCTAGGCTTATTCTATTCCAATTAGGGTTTTAACAAATCTTGCGCAACCAATAAGGGATTTTGTGTCATTGGTTGAACATTTAGGTCATTTTCGTCCACCCTTGGCTTATTCTAATCCAATTAGGGTTTTTAACCAATCTTGTGCATCCAATAAGTGATTTTGTGTCATTGGTGTAACATTTAGGTCATTTTCGTCCTCCATAGGCTTATTCTAATCCAATTAGGGTTTTTATCAAATGTTGTGCATCCAATAAGGGATTTTGTGTCATCGGTTGAACATTTAGGTCATTTTCGTCCACCCTTGGCTTATTCTAATCCAATTAGGGTTTTTAACCAATCTTGTGCATCCAATAAGTGATTTTGTTTCATCGGTTGAACATTTAGGGCATTTTCGTCCTCCATAGGCTTATTCTAATCCAATTAGGGTTTTTAACCAATCTTGTGCATCCAATAATTGATTTTGTGTCATTGGTTGAACATTAGGTCATTTTCGTCCTCCCTAGGCTTATTCTAATCCAATTAGGGTTTTTAACCAATCTTGTGCATCCAATAAGTGATTTTGTGTCATTCGTTGAACATTGAGGTCATTTACGTCCTCCCTAGGCTTATTCTAATCCAATTAAGGTTTTTAACCAATCTTGTGCATCCAATAATTGATTTTGTGTCATTGGTTGAACATTAGGTCTATTTGTCCTCCCTAGGCTTATTCTAATCCAATTAGGATTTTTAATCAATCTTGTGCATCCAATAATTGATTGTGTGTCATTGGTTGAACATTAGGTCATTTACGTCCTCCCTAGGCTTATTCTTATCTAATTAGGGTTTTTAATCAATCTTGTGCATCCAATAACTGATTTTGTGTCATTGGTTAAACATTTATTTGATTTTCGTCCTTCCTAGGCTTATTCTAATCCAATTAGGGTTTTTAACCAATCTTGTGCATCCAATAAGTGATTTTTTGTCATTCGTTGAACATGGAGGTCATTTACGTCCTCCCTAGGCTTATTCTAATCCAATTAGGGTATATAACTATTCTTGTGCATCCAATAAGTGATTTTGTATCATTCGTTGAACATTTAATTCATTTACATACTCCCTTGGCTTATTCTAATCCAATTATGGTTTTTAACCATTCTTGTGCATCCAATAAGTGATTTTGTATCATTTGTTGAACATTGAGGTCATTTTCGTCCTCCCTAGGCTTATTCTAATCCAATTAGGGTTTTTAACCAATCTTGTGCATCCAATAATTGATTTTGTGTCATTGGTTTAACATTAAGACATTTTCGTACTCCCTAGTCTTATTCTAATCCAATTAGGGTTTTTAACCAATCTTGTGCATCCAATAAGTGATTTTGTATCATTCGTTGAACATTTAGTTCATTTACGTACTCCCTTGGCTTATTCTAATCCAATTATGGTTTTTAACCATTCTTGTGCGTCCAATAAGTGATTTTATGTCATTGGTTGAACATTTAGGTCATTTTCATCATCCCTAGGCTTATTCTAATCCAATTATGGTTTTTAACCAATCTTGTGCATCCAATAAGTGATTTTGTTTCATTCGTTGAACATTTAGTTCATTTACGTACTCCCTTGGCTCATTCTAATCCAATTATGGTTTTTAACCATTCTTGTGCATCCAATAAGTGATTTTGTGTCATTGGTTGAACATTAAGGTTATTTTCGTCATCCCTAGGCTTATTGTAATCCAATTAGGGTTTTTAACCAATCTTGTGCATCCAATAATTGATTTTGTGTCATTGGTTGAACATTAGGTCATTTTCGTCCTCCCTAGTCTTATTCTAATCCAATTAGGGTTTTTACCCAATCTTGTGCATCCAATAAGTGATTTTGTATCATTCGTTGAACATTTAGTTCATTTACGTACTCCCTTGGCTTATTCTAATCCAATTATGGTTTTTAACCATTCTTGTGCATCCAATAAGTGATTTTGTGTCATTGGTTGAACATTTAGGTCATTTTCATCCTCCCTAGGCTTATTCTAATCCAATTAGGGTTTTTATCCAATCTTG
>JBBPBP010009779.1:37770543-37822455 GCA_037974735.1 Cicer chorassanicum
TCATTTTCGTCTTCCCTAGGCTTATTCTAATCCAATTAGGGTTTTTAACCAATCTTGTGCATCAAATAATTGATTGTGTGTCATTGGTTGAACATTAGGTCATTTTCGTCCTCCCTAGGCTTATTCTTATCTAATTAGGGTTTTTAATCAATCTTGTGCATCCAATAACTGATTTTGTGTCATTGGTTAAACATTTATTTGATTTTCGTCCTTCCTAGGCTTATTCTAATCCAATTAGGGTTTTTAACCAATCTTGTGCATCCAATAAGTGATTTTGTGTCATTCGTTGAACATTGAGGTCATTTACGTCCTCCCTAGGCTTATTCTAATTCAATTAGGGTTTATAACTAATCTTGTGCATCCAATAAGTGATTTTGTATCATTAGTTGAACATTTAGTTCATTTACATACTCCCTTGGCTTATTCTAATCCAATTATGGTTTTTAACCATTCTTGTGCATCCAATAAGTGATTTTGTGTCATTTGTTGAACATTGAGGTCATTTTCGTCCTCCCTAGGCTTATTCTAATCCAATTAGGGGTTTTAACCAATCTTGTGCATCTAATAATTGATTTTGTGTCATTGGTTGAACATTGAGGTCATTTACGTCCTCCCTAGGCTTATTCTAATCCAATTAGGGTTTATAACTAATCTTGTGCATCCAATAAGTGATTTTGTATCATTCGTTGAACATTTAGTTCATTTACGTACTCCCTTGGCTTATTCTAATCCAATTATGGTTTTTAACCATTCTTGTGCATCCAATTAGTGATTTTGTGTCATTTGTTGAACATTGAGGTCATTTACGTCCTCCCTAGGCTTATTCTATTCCAATTAGGGTTTATAACTAATCTTGTGCATCCAATAAGTGATTTTGTATCATTCGTTGAACATTTAGTTCATTTACATACTCCCTTGGCTTATTCTAATCCAATTATGGTTTTTAACCATTCTTGTGCATCCAATAAGTGACTTTGTGTCATTTGTTGAACATTGAGGTCATTTTCGTCCTCCCTAGGCTTATTCTAATCCAATTAGGGTTTATAACTAATCTTGTGCATCCAATAAGTGATTTTGTATCATTCGTTGAACATTTAGTTCATTTACGTACTCCCTTGGCTTATTCTAATCCAATTATGGTTTTTAACCATTCTTGTGCATCCAATTAGTGATTTTGTGTCATTTGTTGAACATTTTGGTCATTTTCGTCCTCCCTAGGCTTATTCTAATCCAATTAGGATTTTTAACCAATCTTGTGCATCCAATAATTGATTTTGTTTCATTGGTTGAACATTAAGTCATTTTCGTCCTCCCTAGTCTTAATCTAATCCAATTAGGGTTTTTAACCAATCTTGTGCATCCAATAAGTGATTTTGTATCATTCGTTGAACATTTAGTTCATTTACGTACTCCCTTAGCTTATTCTAATCCAATTATGGTTTTTAACCATTCTTGTGCATCCAATAAGTGTTTTTATGTCATTGGTTGAACATTTAGGTCATTTTCATCCTCCCTAGGCTTATTCTAATCCAATTAGGGTTTTTAACCAATCTTGTGCATCCAATAAGTGATTGTGTTTCATTCGTTGAACATTTAGTTCATTTACGTACCCCCTTGGCTTATTCTAATCCAATTATGGTTTTTAACCATTCTTGTGCATCCAATAAGTGATTTTGTGTCATTGGTTGAACATTAAGGTTATTTTCGTCATCCCTAGGCTTATTCTAATCCAATTAGGGTTTTTAACCAATCTTCTGCATCCAATAATTGATTTTGTGTCATTGGTTGAACATTAGGTCATTTTCGTCCTCCCTAGTCTTATTCTAATCCAATTAGGGTTTTTACCCAATCTTGTGCATCCAATAAGTGATTTTGTATCATTCGTTGAACATTTAGTTCATTTACGTACTCCCTTGGCTTATTCTAATCCAATTATGGTTTTTAACCATTCTTGTGCATCCAATAAGTGATTTTGTGTCATTGGTTGAACATTTTGGTCATTTTCATCCTCCCTAGGCTTATTCTAATCCATTTAGGGTTTTTATCCAATCTTGTGCATCCAATAAGTGATTTTGTGTCATTGGTTGAACATTTAGGTCATTTTCGTCCTCCATAGGCTTTTTCTAATCCAATTAAGGTTTTTAACCAATCTTGTGCATCCAATAATTGATTTTGTGTCATTGGTTGAACATTAGGTCATTTTCGTCCTCCCTAGGCTTATTCTAATCCAATTAGGGTTTTTAACCAATCTTGTGCATCCAATAAGTGATTTTGTGTCATTCGTTGAACATTGAGGTCATTTACGTCCTCCCTAGGCTTATTCTAATCCAATTAGGGTTTATAACTAATCTTGTGCATCCAATAAGTGATTTTGTATCATTCGTTGAACATTTAGTTCATTTACGTACTCCCTTGGCTTATTCTAATCCAATTATGGTTTTTAACCATTCTTGTGCATCCAATTAGTGATTTTGTGTCATTTGTTGAACATTGAGGTCATTTTCGTCCTCCCTAGGCTTATTCTAATCCAATTAAGGTTTTTAACCAATCTTGTGCATCCAATAATTGATTTTGTGTCATTGGTTGAACATTAGGTCATTTTCGTCCTCCCTAGGCTTATTCTTATCTAATTAGGGTTTTTAATCAATCTTGTGCATCCAATAACTGATTTTGTGTCATTGGTTAAACATTTATTTGATTTTCGTCCTTCTTAGGCTTATTCTAATCCAATTAGGGTTTTTCACCAATCTTGTGCATCCAATAAGTGATTTTGTGTCATTCGTTGAACATTGAGGTCATTAACGTCCTCCCTAGGCTTATTCTAATCCAATTAGGGTTTATAACTAATCTTGTGCATCCAATAAGTGATTTTGTATCATTCGTTGAACATTTAGTTCATTTATATACTCCCTTGGCTTATTCTAATCCAATTATGGTTTTTAACCATTCTTGTGCATCCAATAAGTGATTTTGTGTCATTTGTTGAACATTGAGGTCATTTTCGTCCTCCCTAGGCTTATTCTAATCCAATTAGGGTTTTTAACCAATCTTGTGCATCCAATAATTGATTTTGTGTCATTGGTTGAACATTAAGTCATTTTCGTCCTCCCTAGTCTTATTCTAATCCAATTAAGGTTTTTAACCAATCTTGTGCATCCAATAATTGATTTTGTGTCATTGGTTGAACATTGAGGTCATTTACGTCGTCCCTAGGCTTATTCTAATCCAATTAGGGTTTTTAACCAATCTTGTGCATCCAATAATTGATTTTGTGTCATTTGTTGAACATTGAGGTCATTTTCGTCCTCCCTAGTCTTATTCTAATCCAATTAGGGTTTATAACTAATCTTGTGCATCCAATAAGTGATTTTGTATCATTCGTTGAACATTTAGTTCATTTACGGACTCCCTTGGCTTATTCTAATCCAATTATGGTTTTTAACCATTCTTGTGCATCCAATTAGTGATTTTGTGTCATTTGTTGAACATTGAGGTCATTTACGTCCTCCCTAGGCTTATTCTAATCCAATTAGGGTTTATAACTAATCTTGTGCATCCAATAAGTGATTTTGTATCATTCGTTGAACATTTAGTTCATTTACATACTCCCTTGGCTTATTCTAATCCAATTATGGTTTTTAACCATTCTTGTGCATCCAATAAGTGATTTTGTGTCATTTGTTGAACATTTGGGTCATTTTCGTCCTCCCTAGGCTTATTCTAATCCAATTAGGATTTTTAACCAATCTTGTGCATCCAATAATTGATTTTGTTTCATTGGTTGAACATTAAGTCATTTTCGTCCTCCCTAGTCTTAATCTAATCCAATTAGGGTTTTTAACCAATCTTGTGCATCCAATAAGTGATTTTGTATCATTCGTTGAACATTTAGTTCATTTACGTACTCCCTTAGCTTATTCTAATCCAATTATGGTTTTTAACCATTCTTGTGCATCCAATAAGTGATTTTATGTCATTGGTTGAACATTTAGGTCATTTTCATCCTCCCTAGGCTTATTCTAATCCAATTAGGGTTTTTAACCAATCTTGTGCATCCAATAAGTGATTTTGTTTCATTCGTTGAACATTTAGTTCATTTACGTACTCCCTTGGCTTATTCTAATCCAATTATGGTTTTTAACCATTCTTGTGCATCCAATAAGTGATTTTGTGTCATTGGTTGAACATTTAGGTCATTTTCATCCTCCCTAGGCTTATTCTAATCCAATTAGGGTTTTTATCCAATCTTGTGCATCCAATAAGTGATTTTGTGTCATTGGTTGAACATTTAGGTCATTTTCGTCCTCCCTAGGCTTATTCTTATCTAATTAGGGTTTTTAATCAATCTTGTGCATCCAATAACTGATTTTGTGTCATTGGTTAAACATTTATTTGATTTTCGTCCTTCCTAGGTTTATTCTAATCCAATTAGGGTTTTTAACCAATCTTGTGCATCCAATAAGTGATTTTGTGTCATTCGTTGAACATTGAGGTCATTTACGTCCTCCCAAGGCTTATTCTAATCTAATTAGGGTTTATAACTAATCTTGTGCATCCAATAAGTGATTTTGTATCATTCGTTGAACATTTAGTTCATTTACGTACTCCCTTGGCTTATTCTAATCCAATTATGGTTTTTAACCATTCTTGTGCATCCAATAACTGACTTTGTGTCATTGGTTGAACATTTAGGTCATTTAAATCCTACCTACGCTTATTCTAATCCAATTAGGGTTTTTAACCAATCTTGTGCATCCAATAAGTGATTTTGTGTCATTGGTTGAACATTTAGGTCATTTTCGTCCTCCCTAGGCTTATTCTTATCTAATTAGGGTTTTTAATCAATCTTGTGCATCCAATAACTGATTTTGTGTCATTGGTTAAACATTTATTTGATTTTCGTCCTTCCTAGGCTTATTCTAATCCAATTAGGGTTTTTAACCAATCTTGTGCATCCAATAAGTGATTTTTTGTCATTCGTTGAACATGGAGGTCATTTACGTCCTCCCTAGGCTTATTCTAATCCAATTAGGGTATATAACTATTCTTGTGCATCCAATAAGTGATTTTGTATCATTCGTTGAACATTTAATTCATTTACATACTCCCTTGGCTTATTCTAATCCAATTATGGTTTTTAACCATTCTTGTGCATCCAATAAGTGATTTTGTATCATTTGTTGAACATTGAGGTCATTTTCGTCCTCCCTAGGCTTATTCTAATCCAATTAGGGTTTTTAACCAATCTTGTGCATCCAATAAGTGATTTTGTATCATTCGTTGAACATTTAGTTCATTTACGTACTCCCTTGGCTTATTCTAATCCAATTATGGTTTTTAACCATTCTTGTGCATCCAATAAGTGATTTTGTGTCATTGGTTGAACATTAAGGTTATTTTCGTCATCCCTAGGCTTATTCTAATCCAATTAGGGTTTTTAACCAATCTTGTGCATCCAATAATTGATTTTGTGTCATTTGTTGAACATTGAGGTCATTTTCGTCCTCCCTAGTCTTATTCTAATCCAATTAGGGTTTATAACTAATCTTGTGCATCCAATAAGTGATTTTGTATCATTCGTTGAACATTTAGTTCATTTACGGACTCCCTTGGCTTATTCTAATCCAATTATGGTTTTTAACCATTCTTGTGCATCCCATTAGTGATTTTGTGTCATTTGTTGAACATTGAGGTCATTTACGTCCTCCCTAGGCTTATTCTAATCCAATTAGGGTTTATAACTAATCTTGTGCATCCAATAAGTGATTTTGTATCATTCGTTGAACATTTAGTTCATTTACATACTCCCTTGGCTTATTCTAATCCAATTATGGTTTTTAACCATTCTTGTGCATCGAATAAGTGATTTTGTGTCATTTGTTGAACATTTTGGTCATTTTCGTCCTCCCTAGGCTTATTCTAATCCAATTAGGGTTTTTAACCAATCTTGTGCATCCAATAATTGATTTTGTGTCATTGGTTGAACATTAAGTCATTTTCGTCCTCCCTAGTCTTATTCTAATCCAATTAGGGTTTTTAACCAATCTTGTACATCCAATAAGTGATTTTGTATCATTCGTTGAACATTTAGTTCATTTACGTACTCCCTTAGCTTATTCTAATCCAATTATGGTTTTTAACCATTCTTGTGCATCCAATAAGTGAATTTATGTCATTGGTTGAACATTTAGGTCATTTTCATCATCCCTAGGCTTATTCTAATCCAATTAGGGTTTTTAACCAATCTTGTGCATCCAATAAGTGATTTTGTTTCATTCGTTGAACATTTAGTTCATTTACGTACTCCCTTGGCTTATTCTAATCCAATTATGGTTTTTAACCATTCTTGTGCATCCAATAAGTGATTTTGTGTCATTGGTTGAACATTAAGGTTAATTTCGTCATCCCTAGGCTTATTCTAATCCAATTAGGGTTTTTAACCAATCTTGTGCATCCAATAATTGATTTTGTGTCATTGGTTGAACATTAGGTCATTTTCGTCCTCCCTAGTCTTATTCTAATCCAATTAGGGTTTTTACCCAATCTTGTGCATCCAATAAGTGATTTTGTATCATTCGTTGAACATTTAGTTCATTTACGTACTCCCTTGGCTTATTCTAATCCAATTATGGTTTTTAACCATTCTTGTGCATCCAATAAGTGATTTTGTGTCATTGGTTGAACATTTAGGTCATTTTCATCCTCCCTAGGCTTATTCTAATCCAATTAGGGTTTTTATCCAATCTTGGGCATCCAATAAGTGATTTTGTGTCATTGGTTGAACATTTAGGTCATTTTCGTCCTCCATAGGCTTTTTCTAATCCAATTAAGGTTTTTAACCAATCTTGTGCATCCAATAATTGATTTTGTGTCATTGGTTGAACATTAGGTCATTTTCGTCTTCCCTAGGCTTATTCTAATCCAATTAGGGTTTTTAACCAATCTTGTGCATCAAATAATTGATTGTGTGTCATTGGTTGAACATTAGGTCATTTTCGTCCTCCCTAGGCTTATTCTTATCTAATTAGGGTTTTTAATCAATCTTGTGCATCCAATAACTGATTTTGTGTCATTGGTTAAACATTTATTTGATTTTCGTCCTTCCTAGGCTTATTCTAATCCAATTAGGGTTTTTAACCAATCTTGTGCATCCAATAAGTGATTTTGTGTCATTCGTTGAACATTGAGGTCATTTACGTCCTCCCTAGGCTTATTCTAATCCAATTAGGGTTTATAACTAATCTTGTGCATCCAATAAGTGATTTTGTATCATTCGTTGAACATTTAGTTCATTTACGTACTCCCTTGGCTTATTCTAATCCAATTATGGTTTTTAACCATTCTTGTGCATCCAATAAGTGATTTTGTGTTACTGGTTGAACATTTAGGTCATTTTAATCCTCCCTAGGCTTATTCTAATCCAATTAGGGTTTTTAACCAATCTTGTGCATCCAATAAGTGATTTTGTGTCATTGGTTGAACATTTAGATCATTTTCGTCCTCCCTAGAATTATTCTAATCCAGTTAGGGTTTTTACCTAATCTTGTGATCCAATAAGTGATTTTGTTTCATTGGATTGACATTTAGGTCATTTAATTTCTCCCTATGCTTCTTCTAATCCAATTAGGGTTTTTCACCAATCTTGTGCATCCAATAAGTGATTTTGTGTCATTCGTTGAACATTTAAGTCATTCACGTCCTCCATAGTCTTATTCTAATCCAATTAGGGTTTTTAACAAATCTTGTGCATCCAATAAATGATTTTGTTTCATTCGTTGAACATTTAGTTCATTTACGTACTCCCTTGGCTTATTCTAATCCAATTATGGTTTTTAACCATTCTTGTGCATCCAATAAGTGATTTTGTGTCATTGGTTGAACATTTAGGTCATTTTCGTCCTCCATAGGCTTATTCTAATCCAATTAAGGTTTTTAACCAATCTTGTGCATCCAATAATTGATTTTGTGTCATTGGTTGAACATTAGGTCATTTTCGTGCTCCCTAGGCTTATTATAATCCAATTAGGGTTTTTAACCAATCTTGTGCATCCAATAAGTGATTTTGTGTCATTCGTTGAACATTGAGGTCATTTACGTCCTCCCTAGGCTTATTCTAATCCAATTAGTGTTTATAACTAATCTTGTGCATCCAATAAGTGATTTTGTATCATTCGTTGAACATTTAGTTCATTTACGTACTCCCTTGGCTTATTCTAATCCAATTATGGTTTTTAACCATTCTTGTGCATCCAATAAGTGATTTTGTGTCATTGGTTGAACATTTAGGTCATTTTCATCCTCCCTAGGCTTATTCTAATCCAATTAGGGTTTTTAACCAATCTTGTGCATCCAATAAGTGATTTTGTGTCATTGGTTGAACATTTAGGTCATTTTCATCCTCCCTAGGCTTATTCTAATCCAATTAGGGTTTTTATCCAATCTTGTGCATCCAATAATTGATTTTGTGTCATTGGTTGAACATTGAGTCATTTTCGTCCACCCTAGTCTTATTCTAATCCAATTAAGGTTTTTAACAAATCTTGTGCATCCAATAAGTGATTTTGTATCATTCGTTGAACATTTAGTTCATTTACGTACTCCCTTGGCTTATTCTAATCCAATTATGGTTTTTAACCATTCTTGTGCATCCAATAAGTGATTTTGTGTCATTGGTTGAACATTTAGGTCATTTTCATCCTCCCTAGGCTTATTCTAATCCAATTAGGGTTTTTATCCAATCTTGTGCATCCAATAAGTGATTTTGTGTCATTGGTTGAACATTTAGGTCATTTTCGTCCTCCCTAGGCTTATTCTTATCTAATTAGGGTTTTTAATCAATCTTGTGCATCCAATAACTGATTTTGTGTCATTGGTTAAACATTTATTTGATTTTCGTCCTTCCTAGGTTTATTCTAATCCAATTAGGGTTTTTAACCAATCTTGTGCATCCAATAAGTGATTTTGTGTCATTCGTTGAACATTGAGGTCATTTACGTCCTCCCTAGGCTTATTCTAATCCAATTAGGGTTTATAACTAATCTTGTGCATCCAATAAGTGATTTTGTATCATTCGTTGAACATTTAGTTCATTTACATACTCCCTTGGCTTATTCTAATCCAATTATGGTTTTTAACCATTCTTGTGCATCCAATAAGTGATTTTGTGTCATTTGTTGAAGATTGAGGTCATTTTCGTCCTCCCTAGGCTTATTCTAATCCAATTAGGGTTTTTAACCAATCTTGTGCATCCAATAATTGATTTTGTGTCATTGGTTGAACATTAAGTCATTTTCGTCCTCCCTAGTCTTATTCTAATCCAATTAGGGTTTTTAACCAATCTTGTACATCCAATAAGTGATTTTGTATCATTTGTTGAACATTTAGTTCATTTACGTACTCCCTTAGCTTATTCTAATCCAATTATGGTTTTTAACCATTCTTGTGCATCCAATAAGTGATTTTATGTCATTGGTTGAACATTTAGGTCATTTTCATCCTCCCTAGGCTTATTCTAATCCAATTAGGGTTTTTAACCAATCTTGTGCATCCCATAAGTGATTGTGTTTCATTCGTTGAACATTTAGTTCATTTACGTACCCCCTTGGCCTATTCTAATCCAATTATGGTTTTTAACCATTCTTGTGCCTCCAATAAGTGATTTTGTGTCATTGGTTGAACATTAAGATTATTTTATTCATCCCTAGGCTTATTCTAATCCAATTAGGGTTTTTAACCAATCTTGTGCATCCAATAATTGATTTTGCGTCATTGGTTGAACATTGAGGTCATTTACGTCCTCCCTAGGCTTATTCTAATCCAATTAGGGTTTATAACTAATCTTGTGCATCCAATAAGTGATTTTGTATCATTCGTTGAACATTTAGTTCATTTACGTACTCCGTTGGCTTATTCTAATCCAATTCTGGTTTTTAACCATTCTTGTGCATCCAATTAGTGATTTTGTGTCATTTGTTGAACATTGAGGTCATTTTCGTCCTCCCTAGGCTTATTCTAATCCAATTAAGGTTTTGAACCAATCTTGTGCATCCAATAATTGATTTTGTGTCATTGGTTGAACATTAGGTCATTTTCGCCCTCCCTAGGCTTATTCTTATCTAATTAGGGTTTTTAATCAATCTTGTGCATCCAATAACTGATTTTGTGTCATTGGTTAAACATTTATTTGATTTTCGTCCTTCCTAGGCTTATTCTAATCTAATTAGGGTTTTTCACCAATCTTGTGCATCCAATAAGTGATTTTGTGTCATTCGTTGAACCTTGAGGTCATTAACGTCCTCCCTAGGCTTATTCTAATCCAATTAGGGTTTATAACTAATCTTGTGCATCCAATAAGTGATTCTGTATCATTCGTTGAACATTTAGTTCATTTATATACTCCCTTGGCTTATTCTAATCCAATTATGGTTTTTAACCATTCTTGTGCATCCAATAAGTGATTTTGTGTCATTTGTTGAACATTGAGGTCATTTTCGTCCTCCCTAGGCTTATTCTAATCCAATTAGGGTTTTTAACCAATCTTGTGCATCCAATAATTGATTTTGTGTCATTGGTTGAACATTAAGTCATTTTCGTCCTCCCTAGTCTTATTCTAATCCAATTAGGGTTTTTAACCAATCTTGTGCATCCAATAAGTGATTTTGTATCATTTGTTGAACATTTAGTTCATTTACGGACTCCCTTGGCTTATTCTAATCCAATTATGGTTTTTAACCATTCTTGTGCATCCAATTAGTGATTTTGTGTCATTTGTTGAACATTTAGGTCATTTACGTCCTCCCTAGGCTTATTCTAATCCAATTAGGGTTTATAACTAATCTTGTGCATCCAATAAGTGATTTTGTATCATTCGTTGAACATTTAGTTCATTTACATACTCCCTTGGCTTATTCTAATCCAATTATGGTTTTTAACCATTCTTGTGCATCCAATAAGTGATTTTGTGTCATTTGTTGAACATTTTGGTCATTTTCATCCTCCCTAGGCTTATTCTAATCCAATTAGGATTTTTAACCAATCTTGTGCATCCAATAATTGATTTTGTTTCATTGGTTGAACATTAAGTCATTTTCGTCCTCCCTAGTCTTAATCTAATCCAATTAGGGTTTTTAACCAATCTTGTGCATCCAATAAGTTATTTTGTATCATTCGTTGAACATTTAGTTCATTTACGTACTCCCTTAGCTTATTCTAATCCAATTATGGTTTTTAACCAGTCTTGTGCATCCAATAAGTGTTTTTATGTCATTGGTTGAACATTTAGGTCATTTTCATCCTCCCTAGGCTTATTCTAATCCAATTAGGGTTTTTAACCAATCTTGTGCATCCAATAAGTGATTGTGTTTCATTCGTTGAACATTTAGTTCATTTACGTACCCCCTTGGCTTATTCTAATCCAATTATGGTTTTTAACCATTCTTGTGCATCCAATAAGTGATTTTGTGTCATTGGTTTTAACTTTAAGATTATTTTATTCATCCCTAGGCTTATTCTAATCCAATTAGGGTTTTTAACCAATCTTCTGCATCCAATAATTGATTTTGCGTCATTGGTTGAACATTGAGGTCATTTACGTCCTCCCTAGGCTAATTCTAATCCAATTAGGGTTTATAACTAATCTTGTGCATCCAATAAGTGATTTTGTATCATTCGTTGAACATTTAGTTCATTTACGTACTCCCTTGGCTTATTCTAATCCAATTATGGTTTTTAACCATTCTTGTGCATCCAATTAGTGATTTTGTGTCATTTGTTGAACATTTTGGTCATTTTCGTCCTCCCTAGGCTTATTCTAATCCAATTAGGATTTTTAACCAATCTTGTGCATCCAATAATTGATTTTGTTTCATTGGTTGAACATTAAGTCATTTTCGTCCTCCCTAGTCTTAATCTAATCCAATTAGGGTTTTTAACCAATCTTGTGCATCCAATAAGTTATTTTGTATCATTCGTTGAACATTTAGTTCATTTACGTACTCCCTTAGCTTATTCTAATCCAATTATGGTTTTTAACCAGTCTTGTGCATCCAATAAGTGTTTTTATGTCATTGGTTGAACATTTAGGTCATTTTCATCCTCCCTAGGCTTATTCTAATCCAATTAGGGTTTTTAACCAATCTTGTGCATCCAATAAGTGATTGTGTTTCATTCGTTGAACATTTAGTTCATTTACGTACCCCCTTGGCTTATTCTAATCCAATTATGGTTTTTAACCATTCTTGTGCATCTAATAAGTGATTTTGTGTCATTGGTTTTAACTTTAAGATTATTTTATTCATCCCTAGGCTTATTCTAATCCAATTAGGGTTTTTAACCAATCTTCTGCATCCAATAATTGATTTTGCGTCATTGGTTGAACATTGAGGTCATTTACGTCCTCCCTAGGCTAATTCTAATCCAATTAGGGTTTATAACTAATCTTGTGCATCCAATAAGTGATTTTGTATCATTCGTTGAACATTTAGTTCATTTACGTACTCCCTTGGCTTATTCTAATCCAATTATGGTTTTTAACCATTCTTGTGCATCCAATTAGTGATTTTGTGTCATTTGTTGAACATTGAGGTCATTTTCGTCCTCCCTAGGCGTATTCTAATCCAATTCAGGTTTTTAACCAATCTTGTGCATCCAATAATTGATTTTGTGTCATTGGTTGAACATTAGGTCATTTTCGTCCTCCCTAGGCTTATTCTAATCCAATTAGGGTTTTTAACCAAACTTGTGCATCCAATAAATGATTGCGTGTCATTGGTTGAACATTAGGTCATTTTCGTCCTCCCTAGGCTTATTCTTATCTAATTAGGGTTTTTAATCAATCTTGTGCATCCAATAACTGATTTTGTGTCATTGGTTAAACATTTATTTGATTTTCGTCCTTCCTAGGCTTATTCTAATCCAATTAGGGTTTTTAACCAATCTTGTGCATCCAATAAGTGATTTTGTGTCATTCGTTGAACATTGAGGTCATTTACGTCCTCCCTAGGCTTATTCTAATTCAATTAGGGTTTATAACTAATCTTGTGCATCCTATAAGTGATTTTGTATCATTAGTTGAACATTTAGTTCATTTACATACTCCCTTGGCTTATTCTAATCCAATTATGGTTTTTAACCATTCTTGTGCATCCAATAAGTGATTTTGTGTCATTTGTTGAACATTGAGGTCATTTTCGTCCTCCCTAGGCTTATTCTAATCCAATTAGGGTTTTTAACCAATCTTGGGCATCTAATAATTGATTTTGTGTCATTGGTTGAACATTAAGTCATTTTCGTCCTCCCTAGTCTTATTCTAATCCAATTAGGGTTTTTAACCAATCTTGTGCATCCAATAAGTGATTTTGTGTCATTGGTTGAACATTGAGGTCATTTACGTCCTCCCTAGGCTTATTCTAATCCAATTAGGGTTTATAACTAATCATGTGCATCCAATAAGTGATTTTGTATCATTCGTTGAACATTTAGTTCATTTACATACTCCCTTGGCTTATTCTAATCCAATTATGGTTTTTAACCATTCTTGTGCATCCAATAAGTGATTTTGTGTCATTTGTTGAACATTGAGGTCATTTTCGTCCTCCCTAGGCTTATTCTAATCCAATTAGGGTTTATAACTAATCTTGTGCATCCAATAAGTGATTTTGTATCATTCGTTGAACATTTAGTTCATTTACGTACTCCCTTGGCTTATTCTAATCCAATTATGGTTTTTAACCATTCTTGTGCATCCAATTAGTGATTTTGTGTCTTTTGTTGAACATTGAGGTCATTTACGTCCTCCCTAGGCTTATTCTAATCCAATTAGGGTTTATAACTAATCTTGTGCATCCAATAAGTGATTTTGTATCATTCGTTGAACATTTAGTTCATTTACATACTCCCTTGGCTTATTCTAATCCAATTATGGTTTTTAACCATTCTTGTGCATCCAATAAGTGATTTTGTGTCATTTGTTGAACATTGAGGTCATTTTCGTCCTCCCTAGGCTTATTCTAATCCAATTAGGGTTTTTAACCAATCTTGTGCATCCAATAACTGATTTTGTGTCATTGGTTGAACATTAAGTCATTTTCGTCCTCCCTAGTCTTATTCTAATCCAATTAAGGTTTTTAACCAATCTTGTGCATCCAATAATTGATTTTGTGTCATTGGTTGAACATTGAGGTCATTTACGTCCTCCCTAGGCTTATTCTAATCCAATTAGGGTTTTTAACCAATCTTGTGCATCCAATAATTGATTTTGTGTCATTTGTTGAACATTGAGGTCATTTTCATCCTCCCTAGTCTTATTCTAATCCAATTAGGGTTTATAACTAATCTTGTGCATCCAATAAGTGATTTTGTATCATTCGTTGAACATTTAGTTCATTTACGGACTCCCTTGGCTTATTCTAATCCAATTATGGTTTTTAACCATTCTTGTGCATCCCATTAGTGATTTTGTGTCATTTGTTGAACATTGAGGTCATTTACGTCCTCCCTAGGCTTATTCTAATCCAATTAGGGTTTATAACTAATCTTGTGCATCCAATAAGTGATTTTGTATCATTCGTTGAACATTTAGTTCATTTACATACTCCCTTGGCTTATTCTAATCCAATTATGGTTTTTAACCATTCTTGTGCATCGAATAAGTGATTTTGTGTCATTTGTTGAACATTTTGGTCATTTTCGTCCTCCCTAGGCTTATTCTAATCCAATTAGGGTTTTTAACCAATCTTGTGCATCCAATAATTGATTTTGTGTCATTGGTTGAACATTAAGTCATTTTCGTCCTCCCTAGTCTTATTCTAATCCAATTAGGGTTTTTAACCAATCTTGTACATCCAATAAGTGATTTTGTATCATTCGTTGAACATTTAGTTCATTTACGTACTCCCTTAGCTTATTCTAATCCAATTATGGTTTTTAACCATTCTTGTGCATCCAATAAGTGAATTTATGTCATTGGTTGAACATTTAGGTCATTTTCATCATCCCTAGGCTTATTCTAATCCAATTAGGGTTTTTAACCAATCTTGTGCATCCAATAAGTGATTTTGTTTCATTCGTTGAACATTTAGTTCATTTACGTACTCCCTTGGCTTATTCTAATCCAATTATGGTTTTTAACCATTCTTGTGCATCCAATAAGTGATTTTGTGTCATTGGTTGAACATTAAGGTTAATTTCGTCATCCCTAGGCTTATTCTAATCCAATTAGGGTTTTTAACCAATCTTGTGCATCCAATAATTGATTTTGTGTCATTGGTTGAACATTAGGTCATTTTCGTCCTCCCTAGTCTTATTCTAATCCAATTAGGGTTTTTACCCAATCTTGTGCATCCAATAAGTGATTTTGTATCATTTGTTGAACATTTAGTTCATTTACGTACTCCCTTGGCTTATTCTAATCCAATTATGGTTTTTAACCATTCTTGTGCATCCAATAAGTGATTTTGTGTCATTGGTTGAACATTTAGGTCATTTTCATCCTCCCTAGGCTTATTCTAATCCAATTAGGGTTTTTATCCAATCTTGTGCATCCAATAAGTGATTTTGTGTCATTGGTTGAACATTTAGGTCATTTTCGTCCTCCATAGGCTTTTTCTAATCCAATTAAGGTTTTTAACCAATCTTGTGCATCCAATAATTGATTTAGTGTCATTGGTTGAACATTAGGTCATTTTCGTCTTCCCTAGGCTTATTCTAATCCAATTAGGGTTTTTAACCAATCTTGTGCATCAAATAATTGATTGTGTGTCATTGGTTGAACATTAGGTCATTTTCGTCCTCCCTAGGCTTATTCATATCTAATTAGGGTTTTTAATCAATCTTGTACATCCAATAACTGATTTTGTGTCATTGGTTAAACATTTATTTGATTTTCGTCCTTCCTAGGCTTATTCTAATCCAATTAGGGTTTTTAACCAATCTTGTGCATCCAATAAGTGATTTTGTGTCATTCGTTGAACATTGAGGTCATTTACGTCCTCCCTAGGCTTATTCTAATCCAATTAGGGTTTATAACTAATCTTGTGCATCCAATAAGTGATTTTGTATCATTCGTTGAACATTTAGTTCATTTACATACTCCCTTGGCTTATTCTAATCCAATTATGGTTTTTAACCATTCTTGTGCATCCAATAAGTGATTTTGTGTCATTTGTTGAAGATTGAGGTCATTTTCGTCCTCCCTAGGCTTATTCTAATCCAATTAGGGTTTTTAACCAATCTTGTGCATCCAATAATTGATTTTGTGTCATTGGTTGAACATTAAGTCATTTTCGTCCTCCCTAGTCTTATTCTAATCCAATTAGGGTTTTTAACCAATCTTGTACATCCAATAAGTGATTTTGTATCATTTGTTGAACATTTAGTTCATTTACGTACACCCTTAGCTTATTCTAATCCAATTATGGTTTTTAACCATTCTTGTGCATCCAATAAGTGATTTTATGTCATTGGTTGAACAATTAGGTCATTTTCATCCTCCCTAGGCTTATTCTAATCCAATTAGGGTTTTTAACCAATCTTGTGCATCCAATAAGTGATTGTGTTTCATTCGTTGAACATTTAGTTCATTTACGTACCCCCTTGGCCTATTCTAATCCAATTATGGTTTTTAACCATTCTTGTGCATCCAATAAGTGATTTTGTGTCATTGGTTGAACATTAAGATTATTTTATTCATCCCTAGGCTTATTCTAATCCAATTAGGGTTTTTAACCAATCTTGTGCATCCAATAATTGATTTTGCGTCATTGGTTGAACATTGAGGTCATTTACGTCCTCCCTAGGCTTATTCTAATCCAATTAGGGTTTATAACTAATCTTGTGCATCCAATAAGTGATTTTGTATCATTCGTTGAACATTTAGTTCATTTACGTACTCCGTTGGCTTATTCTAATCCAATTATGGTTTTTAACCATTCTTGTGCATCCAATTAGTGATTTTGTGTCATTTGTTGAACATTGAGGTCATTTTCGTCCTCCCTAGGCTTATTCTAATCCAATTAAGGTTTTTAACCAATCTTGTGCATCCAATAATTGATTTTGTGTCATTGGTTGAACATTAGGTCATTTTCGTCCTCCCTAGGCTTATTCTTATCTAATTAGGGTTTTTAATCAATCTTGTGCATCCAATAACTGATTTTGTGTCATTGGTTAAACATTTATTTGATTTTCGTCCTTCTTAGGCTTATTCTAATCCAATTAGGGTTTTTCACCAATCTTGTGCATCCAATAAGTGATTTTGTGTCATTCGTTGAACATTGAGGTCATTAACGTCCTCCCTAGGCTTATTCTAATCCAATTAGGGTTTATAACTAATCTTGTGCATCCAATAAGTGATTTTGTATCATTCGTTGAACATTTAGTTCATTTATATACTCCCTTGGCTTATTCTAATCCAATTATGGTTTTTAACCATTCTTGTGCATCCAATAAGTGATTTTGTGTCATTTGTTGAACATTGAGGTCATTTTCGTCCTCCCTAGGCTTATTCTAATCCAATTAGGGTTTTTAACCAATCTTGTGCATCCAATAATTGATTTTGTGTCATTGGTTGAACATTAAGTCATTTTCGTCCTCCCTAGTCTTATTCTAATCCAATTAGGGTTTTTAACCAATCTTGTGCATCCAATAAGTGATTTTGTATCATTCGTTGATCATTTAGTTCATTTACGTACCCCCTTGGCTTATTCTAATCCAATTATGGTTTTTAACCATTCTTGTGCATCCAATAAGTGATTTTGTGTCATTGGTTGAACTTTAAGATTATTTTATTCATCCCTAGGCTTATTCTAATCCAATTAGGGTTTTTAACCAATCTTCTGCATCCAATAATTGATTTTGTGTCATTGGTTGAACATTGAGGTCATTTACGTCCTCCCTAGGCTTATTCTAATCCAATTAGGGTTTATAACTAATCTTGTGCATCCAATAAGTGATTTTGTATCATTCGTTGAACATTTAGTTCATTTACGTACTCCCTTGGCTTATTCTAATCCAATTATGGTTTTTAACCATTCTTGTGCATCCAATTAGTGATTTTGTGTCATTTGTTGAACATTGAGGTCATTTACGTCCTCCCTAGGCTTATTCTAATCCAATTAGGGTTTATAACTAATCTTGTGCATCCAATAAGTGATTTTGTATCATTCGTTGAACATTTAGTTCATTTACATACTCCCTTGGCTTATTCTAATCCAATTATGGTTTTTAACCATTCTTGTGCATCCAATTAGTGATTTTGTGTCTTTTGTTGAACATTGAGGTCATTTACGTCCTCCCTAGGCTTATTCTAATCCAATTAGGGTTTATAACTAATCTTGTGCATCCAATAAGTGATTTTGTATCATTCGTTGAACATTTAGTTCATTTACATACTCCCTTGGCTTATTCTAATCCAATTATGGTTTTTAACCATTCTTGTGCATCCAATAAGTGATTTTGTGTCATTTGTTGAACATTGAGGTCATTTTCGTCCTCCCTAGGCTTATTCTAATCCAATTAGGGTTTTTAACCAATCTTGTGCATCCAATAACTGATTTTGTGTCATTGGTTGAACATTAAGTCATTTTCGTCCTCCCTAGTCTTATTCTAATCCAATTAAGGTTTTTAACCAATCTTGTGCATCCAATAATTGATTTTGTGTCATTGGTTGAACATTGAGGTCATTTACGTCCTCCCTAGGCTTATTCTAATCCAATTAGGGTTTTTAACCAATCTTGTGCATCCAATAATTGATTTTGTGTCATTTGTTGAACATTGAGGTCATTTTCGTCCTCCCTAGTCTTATTCTAATCCATTTAGGGTTTATAACTAATCTTGTGCATCCAATAAGTGATTTTGTATC
The DNA here is from genome assembly GCA_037974735.1 of Cicer chorassanicum. NCBI lineage: Eukaryota > Viridiplantae > Streptophyta > Magnoliopsida > Fabales > Fabaceae > Cicer > Cicer chorassanicum. The sequence goes on from JBBPBP010009779.1 coordinate 37,789,397, forward strand.
ATTCGTTGAACATTTAGTTCATTTACGGACTCCCTTGGCTTATTCTAATCCAATTATGGTTTTTAACCATTCTTGTGCATCCAATTAGTGATTTTGTGTCATTTGTTGAACATTGAGGTCATTTACGTCCTCCCTAGGCTTATTCTAATCCAATTAGGGTTTATAACTAATCTTGTGCATCCAATAAGTGATTTTGTATCATTCGTTGAACATTTAGTTCATTTACATACTCCCTTGGCTTATTCTAATCCAATTATGGTTTTTAACCATTCTTGTGCATCCAATAAGTGATTTTGTGTCATTTGTTGAACATTTGGGTCATTTTCGTCCTCCCTAGTCTTATTCTAATCCAATTAGGGTTTATAACTAATCTTGTGCATCCAATAAGTGATTTTGTATCATTCGTTGAACATTTAGTTCATTTACGTACTCCCTTGGCTTATTCTAATCCAATTATGGTTTTTAACCATTCTTGTGCATCCAATTAGTGATTTTGTGTCTTTTGTTGAACATTGAGGTCATTTACGTCCTCCCTAGGCTTATTCTAATCCAATTAGGGTTTATAACTAATCTTGTGCATCCAATAAGTGATTTTGTATCATTCGTTGAACATTTAGTTCATTTACGTACTCCCTTGGCTTATTCTAATCCAATTATGGTTTTTAACCATTCTTGTGCATCCAATTAGTGATTTTGTGTCATTTGTTGAACATTGAGGTCATTTACGTCCTCCCTAGGCTTATTCTATTCCAATTAGGGTTTATAACTAATCTTGTGCATCCAATAAGTGATTTTGTATCATTCGTTGAACATTTAGTTCATTTACATACTCCCTTGGCTTATTCTAATCCAATTATGGTTTTTAACCATTCTTGTGCATCCAATAAGTGACTTTGTGTCATTTGTTGAACATTGAGGTCATTTTCGTCCTCCCTAGGCTTATTCTAATCCAATTAGGGTTTATAACTAATCTTGTGCATCCAATAAGTGATTTTGTATCATTCGTTGAACATTTAGTTCATTTACGTACTCCCTTGGCTTATTCTAATCCAATTATGGTTTTTAACCATTCTTGTGCATCCAATTAGTGATTTTGTGTCATTTGTTGAACATTGAGGTCATTTTCGTCCTCCCTAGGCTTATTCTAATCCAATTAGGGTTTTTAACCAATCTTGTGCATCCAATAATTGATTTTGTGTCATTGGTTGAACATTAAGTCATTTTCGTCCTCCCTAGTCTTATTCTAATCAAACTAGGGTTTTTAACCAATCTTGTGCATCCAATAAGTGATTTTGTATCATTCGTTGAACATTTAGTTCATTTACGTACTCCCTTGGCTTATTCTAATCCAATTATGGTTTTTAACCATTCTTGTGCATCCAATAAGTGATTTTGTGTCATTGGTTGAACATTTAGGTCATTTTCGTCCTCCATAGGCTTATTCTAATCCAATTAAGGTTTTTAACCAATCTTGTGCATCCAATAATTGATTTTGTGTCATTGGTTGAACATTAGGTCATTTTCGTCGTCCCTAGGCTTATTCTAATCCAATTAGGGTTTTTAACCAATCTTGTGCATCCAATAAGTGATTTGGTGTCATTGGTTGAACATTTAGGTCATTTTCATCCTCCCTAGGCTTATTCTAATCCAATTAGGGTTTTTATCCAATCTTGTGAATCCAATAAGTGATTTTGTGTCATTGGTTGAACATTTAGGTCATTTTCGTCCTCCCTAGGCTTATTCTAATCCAATTAGGGTTTTTAACTAATCTTGTGCATCCAATAAGTGATTTTGTATCATTCGTTGAACATTTAGTTCATTTACGTACTCCCTTGGCTTATTCTAATCCAATTATGGTTTTTAACCATTCTTGTGCATCCAATAAGTGATTTTGTGTCATTTGTTGAACATTTGGGTCATTTTCGTCCTCCCTAGTCTTATTCTAATCCAATTAGGGTTTATAACTAATCTTGTGCATCCAATAAGTGATTTTGTATCATTCGTTGAACATTTAGTTCATTTACGTACTCCCTTGGCTTATTCTAATCCAATTAGGGTTTTTAACCAATCTTCTGCATCCAATAATTGATTTTGTGTCATTGGTTGAACATTGAGGTCATTTACGTCCTCCCCAGGCTTATTCTAATCCAATTAGGGTTTATAACTAATATTGTGCATCCAATAAGTGATTTTGTATCATTCGTTGAACATTTAGTTCATTTACGTACTCCCTTGGCTTATTCTAATCCAATTATGGTTTTTAACCATTCTTGTGCATCCAATTAGTGATTTTGTGTCATTTGTTGAACATTGAGGTCATTTTCGTCCTCCCTAGGCTTATTCTAATCCAATTCAGATTTTTAACCAATCTTGTGCATCCAATAATTGATTTTGTGTCATTGGTTGAACATTAGGTCATTTTCGTCCTCCCTAGGCTTATTCTAATCCAATTAGGGTTTTTAACCAATCTTGTGGATCCAATAAATGATTGCGTGTCATTGGTTGAACATTAGGTCATTTTCGTCCTCCCTAGGCTTATTCTTATCTAATTAGGGTTTTTAATCAATCTTGTGCATCCAATAACTGATTTTGTGTCATTGGTTAAACATTTATTTGATTTTCGTCCTTCCTAGGCTTATTCTAATCCAATTAGGGTTTTTAACCAATCTTGTGCATCCAATAAGTGATTTTGTGTCATTCGTTGAACATTGAGGTCATTTACGTCCTCCCTAGGCTTATTCTAATTCAATTAGGGTTTATAACTAATCTTGTGCATCCAATAAGTGATTTTGTATCATTAGTTGAACATTTAGTTCATTTACATACTCCCTTGGCTTATTCTAATCCAATTATGGTTTTTAACCATTCTTGTGCATCCAATTAGTGATTTTGTGTCATTTGTTGAACATTGAGGTCATTTTCGTCCTCCCTAGGCTTATTCTAATCCAATTAGGGGTTTTAACCAATCTTGTGCATCTAATAATTGATTTTGTGTCATTGGTTGAACATTAAGTCATTTTCGTCCTCCCTAGTCTTATTCTAATCCAATTAGGGTTTTTAACCAATCTTGTGCATCCAATAAGTGATTTTGTGTCATTGGTTGAACATTGAGGTCATTTACGTCCTCCCTAGGCTTATTCTAATCCAATTAGGGTTTATAACTAATCTTGTGCATCCAATAAGTGATTTTGTATCCTTCGTTGAACATTTAGTTCATTTACGTACTCCCTTGGCTTATTCTAATCCAATTATGGTTTTTAACCATTCTTGTGCATCCAATTAGGTATTTTGTGTCATTTGTTGAACATTGAGGTCATTTACGTCCTCCCTAGGCTTATTCTATTCCAATTAGGGTTTATAACTAATCTTGTGCATCCAATAAGTGATTTTGTATCATTCGTTGAACATTTAGTTCATTTACATACTCCCTTGGCTTATTCTAATCCAATTATGGTTTTTAACCATTCTTGTGCATCCAATAAGTGACTTTGTGTCATTTGTTGAACATTGAGGTCATTTTCGTCCTCCCTAGGCTTATTCTAATCCAATTAGGGTTTATAACTAATCTTGTGCATCCAATAAGTGATTTTGTATCATTCGTTGAACATTTAGTTCATTTACGTACTCCCTTGGCTTATTCTAATCCAATTATGGTTTTTAACCATTCTTGTGCATCCAATTAGTGATTTTGTGTCTTTTGTTGAACATTGAGGTCATTTACGTCCTCCCTAGGCTTATTCTAATCCAATTAGGGTTTATAACTAATCTTGTGCATCCAATAAGTGATTTTGTATCATTCGTTGAACATTTAGTTCATTTACATACTCCCTTGGCTTATTCTAATCCAATTATGGTTTTTAACCATTCTTGTGCATCCAATAAGTGATTTTGTGTCATTTGTTGAACATTGAGGTCATTTTCGTCCTCCCTAGGCTTATTCTAATCCAATTAGGGTTTTTAACCAATCTTGTGCATCCAATAACTGATTTTGTGTCATTGGTTGAACATTAAGTCATTTTCGTCCTCCCTAGTCTTATTCTAATCCAATTAAGGTTTTTAACCAATCTTGTGCATCCAATAATTGATTTTGTGTCATTGGTTGAACATTGAGGTCATTTACGTCCTCCCTAGGCTTATTCTAATCCAATTAGGGTTTTTAACCAATCTTGTGCATCCAATAATTGATTTTGTGTCATTTGTTGAACATTGAGGTCATTTTCGTCCTCCCTAGTCTTATTCTAATCCAATTAGGGTTTATAACTAATCTTGTGCATCCAATAAGTGATTTTGTATCATTCGTTGAACATTTAGTTCATTTACGGACTCCCTTGGCTTATTCTAATCCAATTATGGTTTTTAACCATTCTTGTGCATCCAATTAGTGATTTTGTGTCATTTGTTGAACATTGAGGTCATTTACGTCCTCCCTAGGCTTATTCTAATCCAATTAGGGTTTATAACTAATCTTGTGCATCCAATAAGTGATTTTGTATCATTCGTTGAACATTTAGTTCATTTACATACTCCCTTGGCTTATTCTAATCCAATTATGGTTTTTAACCATTCTTGTGCATCCAATAAGTGATTTTGTGTCATTTGTTGAACATTTGGGTCATTTTCGTCCTCCCTAGGCTTATTCTAATCCAATTAGGATTTTTAACCAATCTTGTGCATCCAATAATTGATTTTGTTTCATTGGTTGAACATTAAGTCATTTTCGTCCTCCCTAGTCTTAATCTAATCCAATTAGGGTTTTTAACCAATCTTGTGCATCCAATAAGTGATTTTGTATCATTCGTTGAACATTTAGTTCATTTACGTACTCCCTTAGCTTATTCTAATCCAATTATGGTTTTTAACCATTCTTGTGCATCCAATAAGTGATTTTATGTCATTGGTTGAACATTTAGGTCATTTTCATCCTCCCTAGGCTTGTTCTAATCCAATTAGGGTTTTTAACCAATCTTGTGCATCCAATAAGTGATTGTGTTTCATTCGTTGAACATTTAGTTCATTTACGTACCCCCTTGGCTTATTCTAATCCAATTATGGTTTTTAACCTTTCTTGTGCATCCAATAAGTGATTTTGTGTCATTGGTTGAACTTTAAGATTATTTTATTCATCCCTAGGCTTATTCTAATCCAATTAGGGTTTTTAACCAATCTTCTGCATCCAATAATTGATTTTGTGTCATTGGTTGAACATTAAGTCATTTTCGTCCTCCCTAGTCTTATTCTAATCCAATTAGGGTTTTTAACCAATCTTGTACATCCAATAAGTGATTTTGTATCATTCGTTGAACATTTAGTTCATTTACGTACTCCCTTAGCTTATTCTAATCCAATTATGGTTTTTAACCATTCTTGTGCATCCAATAAGTGAATTTATGTCATTGGTTGAACATTTAGGTCATTTTCATCATCCCTAGGCTTATTCTAATCCAATTAGGGTTTTTAACCAATCTTGTGCATCCAATAATTGATTTTGTGTCATTGGTTGAACATTAAGTCATTTTCGTCCTCCCTAGGCTTATTCTAATCCAATTAGGGTTTTTAACCAATCTTGTGCATCCAATAAATGATTGCGTGTCATTGGTTGAACATTAGGTCATTTTCGTCCTCCCTAGGCTTATTCTTATCTAATTAGGGTTTTTAATCAATCTTGTGCATCCAATAACTGATTTTGTGTCATTGGTTCAACATTTATTTGATTTTCGTCCTTCCTAGGCTTATTCTAATCCAATTAGGGTTTTTAACCAATCTTGTGCATCCAATAAGTGATTTTGTGTCATTCGTTGAACATTGAGGTCATTTACGTCCTCCCTAGGCTTATTCTAATTCAATTAGGGTTTATAACTAATCTTGTGCATCCAATAAGTGATTTTGTATCATTAGTTGAACATTTAGTTCATTTACATACTCCCTTGGCTTATTCTAATCCAATTATGGTTTTTAACCATTCTTGTGCATCCAATAAGTGATTTTGTGTCATTTGTTGAACATTGAGGTCATTTTCGTCCTCCCTAGGCTTATTCTAATCCAATTAGGGTTTATAACTAATCTTGTGCATCCAATAAGTGATTTTGTATCATTCGTTGAACATTTAGTTCATTTACGTACTCCCTTGGCTTATTCTAATCCAATTATGGTTTTTAACCATTCTTGTGCATCCAATTAGTGATTTTGTGTCATTTGTTGAACATTGAGTTCATTTTCGTCCTCCCTAGGCTTATTCTAATCCAATTAAGGTTTTTAACCAATCTTGTGCATCCAATAATTGATTTTGTGTCATTGGTTGAACATTAGGTCATTTTCGTCCTCCCTAGGCTTATTCTAATCCAATTAGGGTTTTTAACCAATCTTGTGCATCCAATAAGTGATTTTGTGTCATTCGTTGAACATTGAGGTCATTTACGTCCTCCCTAGGGTTATTCTAATCCAATTAGGGTTTTTAACCAATCTTGTGCATCCAATAAGTGATTTTGTGTCATTCGTTGAACATTGAGGTCATTTACGTCCTCCCTAGGCTTATTTTAATCCAATTAGGGTTTATAACTAATCTTGTGCATCCAATAAGTGATTTTGTATCATTCGTTGAACATTTAGTTCATTTACGTACTCCCTTGGCTTATTCTAATCCAATTATGGTTTTTAACCATTCTTGTGCATCCAATAAGTGATTTTGTGTCACTGGTTGAACATTTAGGTCATTTTAATCCTCCCTAGGCTTATTCTAATCCAATTAGGGTTTTTAACCAATCTTGTGCATCCAATAAGTGATTTTGTGTCATTGGTTGAACATTTAGATCATTTTCGTCCTCCCTAGAATTATTCTAATCCAGTTAGGGTTTTTACCTAATCTTGTGCATCCAATAAGTGATTTTGTTTCATTGGATTGACATTTAGGTCATTTAATTTCTCCCTATGCTTCTTCTAGTTCAATTAGGATTTTCAATCAATCTTGTGCACCCAATAAGTGATTTTGTGTCATTGGTTGAACATTTAGGTCATTTACTACCTCCCTAGGCTTATTCTAATCCGATTAGGGTTTTTAACAAATCTTGTGCATCCAATAAGGGACTTTGTGTCATTGGTTGAACATTTAGGTCATTTTCGTCCACCTTTGGCTTATTCTAATCCAATTAGGGTTTTTAACCAATCTTGTGCATCCAATAAGTGATTTTGTGTCATTGGTTGAACATTTAGGTCATTTTCGTTTCCCTAGGCTTAATCTTATCTAATTAGGGTTTTTAATCAATCTTGTGCATCCAATAACTGATTTTGTGTCATTGGTTAAACATTTATTTGATTTTCGTCCTTCCTAGGCTTATTCTAATCCAATTAGGGTTTTTACCAATCTTATGCATCCAATAAGTGATTTTGTGTCATTCGTTGAACATTGAGGTCATTTACGTCCTCCCTAGGCTTATTCTAATCCAATTAGGGTTTATAACTAATCTTGTGCATCCAATAAGTGATTTTGTATCATTCGTTGAACATTTAGTTCATTTACGTACTCCCTTGGCTTATTCTAATCCAATTATGGTTTTTAACCATTCTTGTGCATCCAATTAGTGATTTTGTGTCATTTGTTGAACATTGAGGTCATTTACGTCCTCCCTAGGCTTATTCTATTCCAATTAGGGTTTATAACTAATCTTGTGCATCCAATAAGTGATTTTGTATCATTCGTTGAACATTTAGTTCATTTACATACTCCCTTGGCTTATTCTAATCCAATTATGGTTTTTAACCATTCTTGTGCATCCAATAAGTGACTTTGTGTCATTTGTTGAACATTGAGGTCATTTTCGTCCTCCCTAGGCTTATTCTAATCCAATTAGGGTTTATAACTAATCTTGTGCATCCAATAAGTGATTTTGTATCATTCGTTGAACATTTAGTTCATTTACGTACTCCCTTGGCTTATTCTAATCCAATTATGGTTTTTAACCATTCTTGTGCATCCAATTAGTGATTTTGTGTCATTTGTTGAACATTGAGGTCATTTACGTCCTCCCTAGGCTTATTCTAATCCAATTAGGGTTTATAACTAATCTTGTGCATCCAATAAGTGATTTTGTATCATTCGTTGAACATTTAGTTCATTTACATACTCCCTTGGCTTATTCTAATCCAATTATGGTTTTTAACCATTCTTGTGCATCCAATAAGTGATTTTGTGTCATTTGTTGAACATTGAGGTCATTTTCATCCTCCCTAGGCTTATTCTAATCCAATTAGGGTTTTTAACCAATCTTGTGCATCCAATAATTGATTTTGTGTCATTGGTTGAACATTAAGTCATTTTCGTCCTCCCTAGTCTTATTCTAATCCAATTAAGGTTTTTAACCAATCTTGTGCATCCAATAATTGATTTTGTGTCATTGGTTGAACATTGAGCTCATTTACGTCCTCCCTAGGCTTATTCTAATCCAATTAGGGTTTATAACTAATCTTGTGCATCCAATAAGTGATTTTGTATCATTCGTTGAACATTTAGTTCATTTACGTACTCCCTTGGCTTATTCTAATCCAATTATGGTTTTTAACCATTCTTGTCCATCCAATAAGTGAGTTTGTGTCATTTGTTGAACATTGAGGTCATTTTCGTCCTCCCTAGGATTATTCTAATCCAAATAAGGTTTTTAACCAATCTTGTACATCCAATAATTTATTTTGTGTCATTGGTTGAACATTAGGTCATTTTCGTCCTCCCTAGGCTTATTCTAATCCAATTAGGGTTTTTAACCAATCTTGTGCATCCAATAAGTGATTTTGTGTCATTCATTGAACATTGAGGTCATTTACGTCCTCCCTAGGCTTATTCTAATCCAATTAGGGTTTATAACTAATCTTGTGCATCCAATAAGTGATTTTGTATCATTCGTTGAACATTTAGTTCATTTACGTACTCCCTTGGCTTATTCTAATCCAATTATGGTTTTTAACCATTCTTGTCCATCCAATAAGTGAGTTTGTGTCATTTGTTGAACATTGAGGTCATTTTCGTCCTCCCTAGGCTTAGTCTAATCCAATTAGGGTTTTTAAGCAATCTTGTGCATCCAATAATTGATTTTGTGTCATTGGTTGAACATTAAGTCATTTTCGTCCTCCCTAGTCTTATTCTAATCCAATTAGGGTTTTTAACCAATCTTGTGCATCCAATAAGTGACTTTGTATCATTTGTTGAACATTTAGTTCATTTACGTACTCCCTTGTCTTATTCTAATCAAATTATGGTTTTTAACCATTCTTGTGCATCCAATAAGTGATTTTATGTCATTGGTTGAACATTTAGGTCATTTTCATCCTCCCTAGGCTTATTCTAATCCAATTAGGGTTTTTAACCAATCTTGTGCATCCAATAAGTGATTGTGTTTCATTCGTTGAACATTTAGTTCATTTACGTACCCCCTTGGCTTATTCTAATCCAATTATGGTTTTTAACCATTCTTGTGCATCCAATAAGTGATTTTGTGTCATTGGTTGAACTTTAAGATTATTTTATTCATCCCTTGGCTTATTCTAATCCAATTAGGGTTTTTAACCAATCTTGTGCATCCAATAATTGATTTTGTGTCATTGGTTGAACATTGAGGTCATTTACGTCCTCCCTACGCTTATTCTAATCCAATTAGGGTTTATAACTAATCTTGTGCATCCAATAAGTGATTTTGTATCATTCGTTGAACATTTAGTTCATTTACGTACTCCCTTGGCTTATTCTAATCCAATTATGGTTTTTAACCATTCTTGTGCATCCAATTAGTGATTTTGTGTCATTTGTTGAACATTGAGTTCATTTTCGTCCTCCCTAGGCTTATTCTAATCCAATTAAGGTTTTTAACCAATCTTGTGCATCCAATAATTGATTTTGTGTCATTGGTTGAACATTAGGTCATTTTCGTCCTCCCTAGGCTTATTCTAATCCAATTAGGGTTTTTAACCAATCTTGTGCATCCAATAATTGATTGCGTGTCATTGGTTGAACATTAGGTCATTTTCGTCCTCCCTAGGCTTATTCTTATCTAATTAGGGTTTTTAATCAATCTTGTGCATCCAATAACTGATTTTGTGTCATTGGTTAAACATTTATTTGATTTTCGTCATTCCTAGGCTTTTCTAATCCAATTAGGGTTTTTAACCAATCTTGTGCATCCAATAAGTGATTTTGTGTCATTCGTTGAACATTGAGGTCATTTACGTCCTCCCTAGGCTTATTCTAATCCAATTAGGGTTTATAACTAATCTTGTGCATCCAATAAGTGATTTTGTATCATTCGTTGAACATTTAGTTCATTTACGTACTCCCTTGGCTTATTCTAATCCAATTATGGTTTTTAACCATTCTTGTGCATCCAATTAGTGATTTTGTGTCATTTGTTGAACATTGAGGTCATTTTCGTCCTCCCTAGGCTTATTCTAATCCAATTAAGGTTTTTAACCAATCTTGTGCATCCAATAATTGATTTTGTGTCATTGGTTGAACATTAGGTCATTTTCGTCCTCCCTAGGCTTATTCTTATCTAATTAGGGTTTTTAATCAATCTTGTGCATCCAATAACTGATTTTGTGTCATTGGTTAAACATTTATTTGATTTTCGTCCTTCCTAGGCTTATTCTAATCCAATTAGGGTTTTTAACAAATCTTGTGCATCCAATAAGTGATTTTGTGTCATTCGTTGAACATTGAGGTCATTTACGTCCTCCCTAGGCTTATTCTAATCCAATTAGGGTTTATAACTAATCTTGTGCATCCAATAAGTGATTTTGTGTCAAATGGTTGAACATTTAGGTCATTTTCGTCCACCCTTGGCTTATTCTAATCCAATTATGGTTTTTAACCATTCTTGTGCATCCAATAAGTGATTTTGTGTCATTTGTTGAACATTGAGGTCATTTTCGTCCTCCCTGGGCTTATTCTAATCCAATTAGGGTTTTTAACCAATCATGTGCATCCAATAATTGATTTTGTGTCATTGGTTGAACATTAGGTCATTTTCGTCCTTCCTAGGCTTATTCTAATCCAATTAGGGTTTTTAACCAATCTTGTGCATCCAATAAGTGATTTTGTGTCATTCGTTGAACATTGAGGTCATTTACGTCCTCCCTAGGCTTATTCTAATCCAATTAGGGTTTATAACTAATCTTGTGCATCCAATAAGTGATTTTGTATCATTCGTTGAACATTTAGTTCATTTACATACTCCCTTGGCTTATTCTAATCCAATTATGGTTTTTAACCATTCTTGTGCATCCAATAAGTGATTTTGTGTCATTTGTTGAACATTGAGGTCATTTTCGTCCTCCCTAGGCTTATTCTAATCCAATTAGGGTTTTTAACCAATCTTGTGCATCCAATAATTGATTTTGTGTCATTGGTTGAACATTAAGTCATTTTCGTCCTCCCTAGTCTTATTCTAATCAAACTAGGGTTTTTAACCAATCTTGTGCATCCAATAAGTGATTTTGTATTATTCGTTGAACATTTAGTTCATTTACGTTCTCCCTTGGCTTATTCTAATCAAATTATGGTTTTTAACCATTCTTGTGCATCCAATAAGTGATTTTATGTCATTGGTTGAACATTTAGGTCATTTTCATCCTCCCTAGGCTTATTCTAATCCAATTAGGGTTTTTAACCAATCTTGTGCATCCAATAAGTGATTTTGTTTCATTCGTTGAACATTTAGTTCATTTACGTACTCCCTTGGCTTATTCTAATCCAATTATGGTTTTTAACCATTCTTGTGCATCCAATAAGTGATTTTGTGTCATTGGTTGAACATTAAGGTTATTTTCGTCATCCCTAGGCTTATTCTAATCCAATTAGGGTTTTTAACCAATCTTGTGCATCCAATAATTGATTTTGTGTCATTGGTTGAACATTGAGGTCATTTACGTCCTCCCTAGGCTTATTCTAATCCAATTAGGGTTTATAACTAATCTTGTGCCTCCAATAAGTGATTTTGTATCATTCGTTGAACATTTAGTTCATTTACGTATTCCCTTGGCTTATTCTAATCCAATTATGGTTTTTAACCATTCTTGTGCATCCAATTAGTGATTTTGTGTCAATTGTTGAACATTGAGGTCATTTTCGTCCTCCCTAGGCTTATTCTAATCCAATTATGGTTTTTATCCAATCTTGTGCATCCAATAAGTGACTTTGTGTCATTGGTTGAACATTTAGGTCATTTTTATCCTCCCTAGGCTTATTCTAATCCAATTAGGGTTTTTATCCAATCTTGTGCATCCAATAATTGATTTTGTGTCATTGGTTGAACATTAAGGTTATTTTCGTCATCCCTAGGCTTATTCTAATCCAATTAGGGTTTTTAACCAATCTTGTGCATCCAATAATTGATTTTGTGTCATTGGTTGAACATTAGGTAATTTTCGTCATCCCTAGGCTTATTCTTATCTAATTAGGGTTTTTAATCAATCTTGTGCATCCAATAACCTATTTTGTGTCATTGGTTAAACATTTATTTGATTTTCGTCCTTCCTAGGCTTATTCTAATCCAATTAGGGTTTTTAACCAATCTTGTGCATCCAATAAGTGATTTTGTGTCATTCGTTGAACATTGAGGTCATTTACGTCCTCCCTAGGCTTATTCTAATCCAATTAGGGTTTGTAACTAATCTTGTGCATCCAATAAGTGATTTTGTATCATTCGTTGAACATTTAGTTCATTTACATACTCCCTTGGCTTATTCTAATCCAATTATGGTTTTTAACCATTCTTGTGCATCCAATAAGTGATTTTGTGTCATTTGTTGAACATTGAGGTCATTTTCGTCCTCCCTAGGCTTATTCTAATCCAATTAGGGTTTTTAACCAATCTTGTGCATCCAATAATTGATTTTGTGTCATTGGTTGAACATTAAGTCATTTTCGTCCTCCCTAGTCTTATTCTAATCCAATTAGGGTTTTTAACCAATCTTGTGCATCCAATAAGTGATTTTGTATCATTCGTTGATCATTTAGTTCATTTACGTACCCCCTTGGCTTATTCTAATCCAATTATGGTTTTTAACCATTCTTGTGCATCCAATAAGTGATTTTGTGTCATTGGTTGAACTTTAAGATTATTTTATTCATCCCTAGGCTTATTCTAATCCAATTAGGGTTTTTAACCAATCTTCTGCATCCAATAATTGATTTTGTGTCATTGGTTGAACATTGAGGTCATTTACGTCCTCCCTAGGCTTATTCTAATCCAATTAGGGTTTATAACTAATATTGTGCATCCAATAAGTGATTTTGTATCATTCGTTGAACATTTAGTTCATTTACGTACTCCCTTGGCTTATTCTAATCCAATTATGGTTTTTAACCATTCTTGTGCATCCAATAAGTGCTTTTTGTATCATTCGTTGATCATTTAGTTCATTTACGTACCCCCTTGGCTTATTCTAATCCAATTATGGTTTTTAACCATTCTTGTGCATCCAATAAGTGATTTTGTGTCATTGGTTGAACTTTAAGATTATTTTATTCATCCCTAGGCTTATTCTAATCCAATTCAGATTTTTAACCAATCTTGTGCATCCAATAATTGATTTTGTGTCATTGGTTGAACATTAGGTCATTTTCGTCCTCCCTAGGCTTATTCTAATCCAATTAGGGTTTTTAATCAATCTTGTGCATCCAATAACTGATTTTGTGTCATTGGTTAAACATTTATTTGATTTTCGTCCTTCCTAGGCTTATTCTAATCCAATTAGGGTTTTTAACCAATCTTGTGCATCCAATAAGTGATTTTGTGTCATTCGTTGAACATTGAGGTCATTTACGTCCTCCCTAGGCTTATTCTAATTCAATTAGGGTTTATAACTAATCTTGTGCATCCAATAAGTGATTTTGTATCATTAGTTGAACATTTAGTTCATTTACATACTCCCTTGGCTTATTCTAATCCAATTATGGTTTTTAACCATTCTTGTGCATCCAATAAGTGATTTTGTGTCATTTGTTGAACATTGAGGTCATTTTCGTCCTCCCTAGGCTTATTCTAATCCAATTAGGGTTTTTAACCAATCTTGGGCATCTAATAATTGATTTTGTGTCATTGGTTGAACATTAAGTCATTTTCGTCCTCCCTAGTCTTATTCTAATCCAATTAGGGTTTTTAACCAATCTTGTGCATCCAATAAGTGATTTTGTGTCATTGGTTGAACATTGAGGTCATTTACGTCCTCCCTAGGCTTATTCTAATCCAATTAGGGTTTATAACTAATCTTGTGCATCCAATAAGTGATTTTGTATCCTTCGTTGAACATTTAGTTCATTTACGTACTCCCTTGGCTTATTCTAATCCAATTATGGTTTTTAACCATTCTTGTGCATCCAATAAGTGATTTTGTGTCATTTGTTGAACATTTTGGTCATTTTCGTCCTCCCTAGGCTTATTCTAATCCAATTAGGATTTTTAACCAATCTTGTGCATCCAATAATTGATTTTGTTTCATTGGTTGAACATTAAGTCATTTTCGTCCTCCCTAGTCTTAATCTAATCCAATTAGGGTTTTTAACCAATCTTGTGCATCCAATAAGTGATTGTGTTTCATTCGTTGAACATTTAGTTCATTTACGTACCCCCTTGGCTTATTCTAATCCAATTATGGTTTTTAACCATTCTTGTGCATCCAATAAGTGATTTTGTGTCATTGGTTGAACATTGAGGTCATTTACGTCCTCCCTAGGCTTATTCTAATCCAATTAGGGTTTATAACTAATCTTGTGCATTCAATAAGTGATTTTGTATCATTCGTTGAACATTTAGTTCATTTACGTACTCCCTTGGCTTATTCTAATCCAATTATGGTTTTTAACCATTCTTGTGCATCCAATAAGTGATTTTGTGTCATTTGTTGAACATTGAAGTCATTTTCGTCCTCCCTAGGCTTATTCTAATCCAATTAAGGTTTTTAACCAATCTTGTGCATCCAATAATTGATTTTGTGTCATTGGTTTAACATTAGGTCATTTTCGTCCTCCCTAGGCTTATTCTTATCTAATTAGGGTTTTTAATCAATCTTGTGCATCCAATAACTGATTTTGTGTCATTGGTTAAACATTTATTTGATTTTCGTCCTTCCTAGGCTTATTCTAATCCAATTAGGGTTTTTCACCAATCTTGTGCATCCAATAAGTGATTTTGTGTCATTCGTTGAACATTGAGGTCATTAACGTCCTCCCCAGGCTTATTCTAATCCAATTAGGGTTTATAACTAATCTTGTGCATCCAATAAGTGATTTTGTATCATTCGTTGAACATTTAGTTCATTTATATACTCCCTTGGCTTATTCTAATCCAATTATGGTTTTTAACCATTCTTGTGCATCCAATAAGTGATTTTGTGTCATTTGTTGAACATTGAGGTCATTTTCGTCCTCCCTAGGCTTATTCTAATCCAATTAGGGTTTTTAACCAATCTTGTGCATCCAATAATTGATTTTGTGTCATTGGTTGAACATTAAGTCATTTTCGTCCTCCCTAGTCTTATTCTAATCCAATTAGGGTTTTTAACCAATCTTGTGCATCCAATAAGTGATTTTGTATCATTTGTTGAACATTTAGTTCATTTACGGACTCCCTTGGCTTATTCTAATCCAATTATGGTTTTTAACCATTCTTGTGCATCCAATTAGTGATTTTGTGTCATTTGTTGAACATTTAGGTCATTTACGTCCTCCCTAGGCTTATTCTAATCCAATTAGGGTTTATAACTAATCTTGTGCATCCAATAAGTGATTTTGTATCATTCGTTGAACATTTAGTTCATTTACGTACTCCCTTGGCTTATTCTAATCCAATTATGGTTTTTAACCATTCTTGTGCATCCAATAAGTGATTTTGTGTCATTTGTTGAACATTTTGGTCATTTTCGTCCTCCCTAGGCTTATTCTAATCCAATTAGGATTTTTAACCAATCTTGTGCATCCAATAATTGATTTTGTTTCATTGGTTGAACATTAAGTCATTTTCGTCCTCCCTAGTCTTAATCTAATCCAATTAGGGTTTTTAACCAATCTTGTGCATCCAATAAGTTATTTTGTATCATTCGTTGAACATTTAGTTCATTTACGTACTCCCTTAGCTTATTCTAATCCAATTATGGTTTTTAACCAGTCTTGTGCATCCAATAAGTGTTTTTATGTCATTGGTTGAACATTTAGGTCATTTTCATCCTCCCTAGGCTTATTCTAATCCAATTAGGGTTTTTAACCAATCTTGTGCATCCAATAAGTGATTGTGTTTCATTCGTTGAACATTTAGTTCATTTACGTACCCCCTTGGCTTATTCTAATCCAATTATGGTTTTTAACCATTCTTGTGCATCCAATAAGTGATTTTGTGTCATTGGTTGAACATTGAGGTCATTTACGTCCTCCCTAGGCTTATTCTAATCCAATTAGGGTTTATAACTAATCTTGTGCATTCAATAAGTGATTTTGTATCATTCGTTGAACATTTAGTTCATTTACGTACTCCCTTGGCTTATTCTAATCCAATTATGGTTTTTAACCATTCTTGTGCATCCAATAAGTGATTTTGTGTCATTTGTTGAACATTGAAGTCATTTTCGTCCTCCCTAGGCTTATTCTAATCCAATTAAGGTTTTTAACCAATCTTGTGCATCCAATAATTGATTTTGTGTCATTGGTTTAACATTAGGTCATTTTCGTCCTCCCTAGGCTTATTCTTATCTAATTAGGGTTTTTAATCAATCTTGTGCATCCAATAACTGATTTTGTGTCATTGGTTAAACATTTATTTGATTTTCGTCCTTCCTAGGCTTATTCTAATCCAATTAGGGTTTTTCACCAATCTTGTGCATCCAATAAGTGATTTTGTGTCATTCGTTGAACATTGAGGTCATTAACGTCCTCCCCAGGCTTATTCTAATCCAATTAGGGTTTATAACTAATCTTGTGCATCCAATAAGTGATTTTGTATCATTCGTTGAACATTTAGTTCATTTATATACTCCCTTGGCTTATTCTAATCCAATTATGGTTTTTAACCATTCTTGTGCATCCAATAAGTGATTTTGTGTCATTTGTTGAACATTTTGGTCATTTTCGTCCTCCCTAGGCTTATTCTAATCCAATTAGGATTTTTAACCAATCTTGTGCATCCAATAATTGATTTTGTTTCATTGGTTGAACATTAAGTCATTTTCGTCCTCCCTAGTCTTAATCTAATCCAATTAGGGTTTTTAACCAATCTTGTGCATCCAATAAGTGATTTTGTATCATTCGTTGAACATTTAGTTCATTTACGTACTCCGTTAGCTTATTCTAATCCAATTATGGTTTTTAACCATTCTTGTGCATCCAAAAAAGTGATTTTATGTCATTGGTTGAACATTTAGGTCATTTTTGTCCTCCATAGGCTTGTTCTAATCCAATTAAGGTTTTTAACCAATCTTGTGCATCCAATAATTGATTTTGTGTCATTGGTTGAACATTAGGTCATTTTCGTCCTCCCTAGGCTTATTCTTATCTAATTAGGGTTTTTAATCAATCTTGTGCATCCAATAATTGATTTTGTGTCATTGGTTGAACATTTATTTGATTTTCGTCCTCCCTAGTCTTATTCTAATCCAATTAGGGTTTTTAACCAATCTTGTGCATCCAATAATTGATTTTATGTCATTGGTTGAACATTGAGGTCATTTACGTCCTCCCTAGGCTTATTCTAATCCAATTAGGGTTTATAACTAATCTTGTGCATTCAATAAGTGATTTTGTATCATTCGTTGAACATTTAGTTCATTTATGTACTCCCTTGGCTTATTCTAATCCAATTATGGTTTTTAACCATTCTTGTGCATCCAATAAGTGATTTTGTGTCATTTGTTGAACATTGAAGTCATTTTCGTCCTCCCTAGGCTTATTCTAATCCAATTAAGGTTTTTAACCAATCTTGTGCATCCAATAATTGATTTTGTGTCATTGGTTTAACATTAGGTCATTTTCGTCCTCCCTAGGCTTATTCTTATCTAATTAGGGTTTTTAATCAATCTTGTGCATCCAATAACTGATTTTGTGTCATTGGTTAAACATTTATTTGATTTTCGTCCTTCCTAGGCTTATTCTAATCCAATTAGGGTTTTTAACCAATCTTCTGCATCCAATAATTGATTTTGTGTCATTCGTTGAACATTGAGGTCATTTACGTCCTCCCTAGGCTTATTCTAATCCAATTAGGGTTTATAACTAATCTTGTGCATCCAATAAGTAATTTTGTATCATTCGTTGAACATTTAGTTCATTTACGTACTCCCTTGGCTTATTCTAATCCAATTATGGTTTTTAACCATTCTTGTGCATCCAATTAGTGATTTTGTGTCATTTGTTGAACATTGAGGTCATTTTCGTCATCCTTAGGCTTATTCTAATCCAATTCAGGTTTTTAACCAATCTTGTGCATCCAATAATTGATTTTGTGTCATTGGTTGATCATTAGGTCATTTTCGTCCTCCCTAGGTTTATTCTAATCCAATTAGGGTTTTTAACCAATCTTGTGCATCCAATAAATGATTGCGTGTCATTGGTTGAACATTAGGTCATTTTCGTCCTCCCTAGGCTTATTCTTATCTAATTAGGGTTTTTAATCAATCTTGTGCATCCAATAACTGATTTTGTGCCATTGGTTAAACATTTATTTGATTTTCGTCCTTCCTAGGCTTATTCTAATCCAATTAGGGTTTTTAACCAATCTTGTGCATCCAATAAGTGATTTTGTGTCATTCGTTGAACATTGAGGTCATTTACGTCCTCCCTAGGCTTATTCTAATTCAATTAGGGTTTATAACTAATCTTGTGCATCCAATAAGTGATTTTGTATCATAAGTTGAACATTTAGTTCATTTACATACTCCCTTGGCTTATTCTAATCCAATTATGGTTTTTAACCATTCTTGTGCATCCAATAAGTGATTTTGTGTCATTTGTTGAACATTGAGGTCATTTTCGTCCTCCCTAGGCTTATTCTAATCCAATTAGGGTTTTTAACCAATCTTGTGCATCTAATAATTGATTTTGTGTCATTGGTTGAACATTAAGTCATTTTCGTCCTGTCTAGTCTTATTCTAATCCAATTAGGGTTTTTAACCAATCTTGTGCATCCAATAAGTGATTTTGTGTCATTCGTTGAACATTGAGGTCATTAACGTCCTCCCCAGGCTTATTCTAATCCAATTAGGGTTTATAACTAATCTTGTGCATCCAATAAGTGATTTTGTATCATTCGTTGAACATTTAGTTCATTTATATACTCCCTTGGCTTATTCTAATCCAATTATGGTTTTTAACCATTCTTGTGCATCCAATAAGTGATTTTGTGTCATTTGTTGAACATTTTGGTCATTTTCGTCCTCCCTAGGCTTATTCTAATCCAATTAGGATTTTTAACCAATCTTGTGCATCCAATAATTGATTTTGTTTCATTGGTTGAACATTAAGTCATTTTCGTCCTCCCTAGTCTTAATCTAATCCAATTAGGGTTTTTAACCAATCTTGTGCATCCAATAAGTGATTTTGTATCATTCGTTGAACATTTAGTTCATTTACGTACTCCGTTAGCTTATTCTAATCCAATTATGGTTTTTAACCATTCTTGTGCATCCAAAAAAGTGATTTTATGTCATTGGTTGAACATTTAGGTCATTTTTGTCCTCCATAGGCTTGTTCTAATCCAATTAAGGTTTTTAACCAATCTTGTGCATCCAATAATTGATTTTGTGTCATTGGTTGAACATTAGGTCATTTTCGTCCTCCCTAGGCTTATTCTTATCTAATTAGGGTTTTTAATCAATCTTGTGCATCCAATAATTGATTTTGTGTCATTGGTTGAACATTTATTTGATTTTCGTCCTCCCTAGTCTTATTCTAATCCAATTAGGGTTTTTAACCAATCTTGTGCATCCAATAATTGATTTTATGTCATTGGTTGAACATTGAGGTCATTTACGTCCTCCCTAGGCTTATTCTAATCCAATTAGGGTTTATAACTAATCTTGTGCATTCAATAAGTGATTTTGTATCATTCGTTGAACATTTAGTTCATTTATGTACTCCCTTGGCTTATTCTAATCCAATTATGGTTTTTAACCATTCTTGTGCATCCAATAAGTGATTTTGTGTCATTTGTTGAACATTGAAGTCATTTTCGTCCTCCCTAGGCTTATTCTAATCCAATTAAGGTTTTTAACCAATCTTGTGCATCCAATAATTGATTTTGTGTCATTGGTTTAACATTAGGTCATTTTCGTCCTCCCTAGGCTTATTCTTATCTAATTAGGGTTTTTAATCAATCTTGTGCATCCAATAACTGATTTTGTGTCATTGGTTAAACATTTATTTGATTTTCGTCCTTCCTAGGCTTATTCTAATCCAATTAGGGTTTTTAACCAATCTTGTGCATCCAATAAGTGATTTTGTGTCATTCGTTGAACATTGAGGTCATTTACGTCCTCCCTAGGCTTATTCTAATCCAATTAGGGTTTGTAACTAATCTTGTGCATCCAATAGGTGATTTTGTATCATTCGTTGAACATTTAGTTCATTTACATACTCCCTTGGCTTATTCTAATCCAATTATCGTTTTTAACCATTCTTGTGCATCCAATAAGTGATTTTGTGTCATTTGTTGAACATTGAGGTCATTTTCGTCCTCCCTAGGCTTATTCTAATCCAATTAGGGTTTTTAACCAATCTTGTGCATCCAATAATTGATTTTGTGTCATTGGTTGAACATTAAGTCATTTTCGTCCTCCCTAGTCTTATTCTAATCAAACTAGGGTTTTTAACCAATCTTGTGCATCCAATAAGTGATTTTGTATCATTCGTTGAACATTTAGTTCATTTACGTACTCCCTTGGCTTATTCTAATCCAATTATGGTTTTTAACCATTCTTGTGCATCCAATAAGTGATTTTATGTCATTGGTTGAACATTTAGGTCATTTTCATCCTCCCTAGGCTTATTCTAATCCAATTAGGGTTTTTAACCAATCTTGTGCATCCAATAAGTGATTGTGTTTCATTCGTTGAACATTTAGTTCATTTACGTACCCCCTTGGCTTATTCTAATCCAATTATGGTTTTTAACCATTCTTGTGCATCCAATAAGTGATTTTGTGTCATTGGTTGAACTTTAAGATTATTTTATTCATCCCTAGGCTTATTCTAATCCAATTAGGGTTTTTAACCAATCTTGTGCATCCAATAATTGATTTTGTGTCATTGGTTGAACATTGAGGTCATTTACGTCCTCCCTAGGCTTATTCTAATCCAATTAGGGTTTATAACTAATCTTGTGCATCCAATAAGTGATTTTGTATCATTCGTTGAACATTTAGTTCATTTACGTACTCCCTTGGCTTATTCTAATCCAATTATGGTTTTTAACCATTCTTGTGCATCCAATTAGTGATTTTGTGTCATTTGTTGAACATTTTGGTCATTTTCGTCCTCCCTAGGCTTATTCTAATCCAATTAGGATTTTTAACCAATCTTGTGCATCCAATAATTGATTTTGTTTCATTGGTTGAACATTAAGTCATTTTCGTCCTCCCTAGTCTTAATCTAATCCAATTAGGGTTTTTAACCAATCTTGTGCATCCAATAAGTGATTGTGTTTCATTCGTTGAACATTTAGTTCATTTACGTACCCCCTTGGCTTATTCTAATCCAATTAGGGTTTTAAACCAATCTTGTGCATCTAATAATTGATTTTGTGTCATTGGTTGAACATTAAGTCATTTTCGTCCTGTCTAGTCTTATTCTAATCCAATTATGGTTTTTAACCATTCTTGTGCATCCAATTAGTGATTTTGTGTCATTTGTTGAACATTGAGGTCATTTTCGTCCTCCCTAGGCTTATTCTAATCCAATTAAGGTTTTTAACCAATCTTGTGCATCCAATAATTGATTTTGTGTCATTGGTTGAACATTAGGTCATTTTCGTCCTCCCTAGGCTTATTCTTATCTAATTAGGGTTTTTAATCAATCTTGTGCATCCAATAATTGATTTTGTGTCATTGGTTGAACATTTATTTGATTTTCGTCCTCCCTAGTCTTATTCTAATCCAATTAGGGTTTTTAACCAATCTTGTGCATCCAATAATTGATTTTGTGTCATTGGTTGAACATTGAGGTCATTTACGTCCTCCCTAGGCTTATTCTAATCCAATTAGGGTTTATAACTAATCTTGTGCATCCAATAAGTGATTTTGTATCATTCGTTGAACATTTAGTTCGTTTACGTACTCCCTTGGCTTATTCTAATCCAATTAGGGTTTTTAACCAATCTTGTGCATCCAATTAGTGATTTTGTATCATTCGTTGATCATTTAGTTCATTTACGTACTCCCTTGGCTTATTCTAATCCAATTATGGTTTTTAACCATTCTTGTGCATCCAATAAGTGATTTTATGTCATTGGTTGAACATTTAGGTCATTTTCATCCTCCCTAGGCTTATTCTAATCCAATTAGGGTTTTTAAACAATCTTGTGCATCCAATAAGTGATTTTGTTTCATTCGTTAAACATTTAGTTCATTTACGTACCCCCTTGGCTTATTCTAATCCAATTATGGTTTTTAACCATTCTTGTGCATCCAATAAGTGATTTTGTGTCATTGGTTGAACATTAAGGTTATTGTCGTCATCCCTAGGCTTATTCTAATCCAATTAGGGTTTTTAACCAATCTTGTGCATCCAATAATTGATTTTGTGTCATTGGTTGAACATTGAGGTCATTTACGTCCTCCCTAGGCTTATTCTAATCCAATTAGGGTTTATAACTAATCTTGTGCATCCAATAAGTGATTTTGTATCATTCGTTGAACATTTAGTTCATTTACGACTCCCTTGGCTTATTCTAATCCAATTATGGTTTTTAACCATTCTTGTGCATCCAATTAGTGATTTTGTGTCATTTGTTGAACATTGAGGTCATTTACGTCCTCCCTAGGCTTATTCTAATCCAATTAGGGTTTATAACTAATCTTGTGCATCCAATAAGTGATTTTGTATCATTCGTTGAACATTTAGTTCATTTACATACTCCCTTGGCTTATTCTAATCCAATTATGGTTTTTAACCATTCTTGTGCATCCAATAAGTGATTTTGTGTCATTTGTTGAACATTGAGGTCATTTTCGTCCTCCCTAGGCTTATTCTAATCCAATTAGGGTTTTTAACCAATCTTGTGCATCCAATAAATGATTTTGTGTCATTGGTTGAACATTAAGTCATTTTCGTCCTCCCTAGTCTTAATCTAATCCAATTAGGGTTTTTAACCAATCTTGTGCATCCAATAAGTGATTTTGTATCATTCGTTGAACATTTAGTTCATTTACGTACTCCCTTAGCTTATTCTAATCCAATTATGGTTTTTAACCATTCTTGTGCATCCAATAAGTGATTTTATGTCATTGGTTGAACATTTAGGTCATTTTCATCCTCCCTAGGCTTATTCTAATCCAATTAGGGTTTTTAACCAATCTTGTGCATCCAATAAGTGATTGTGTTTCATTCGTTGAACATTTAGTTCATTTACGTACCCCCTTGGCTTATTCTAATCCAATTATGGTTTTTAACCATTCTTGTGCATCCAATAAGTGATTTTGTGTCATTGGTTGAACTTTAAGATTATTTTATTCATCCCTAGGCTTATTCTAATCCAATTAGGGTTTTTAACCAATCTTGTGCATCCAATAATTGATTTTGTGTCATTGGTTGAACATTGAGGTCATTTACGTCCTCCCTAGGCTTATTCTAATCCAATTAGGGTTTATAACTAATCTTGTGCATCCAATAAGTGATTTTGTATCATTCGTTGAACATTTAGTTCATTTACGTACTCCCTTGGCTTATTCTAATGCAATTATGGTTTTTAACCATTCTAGTGCATCCAATTAGTGATTTTGTGTCATTTGTTGAACATTGAGGTCATTTTCGTCCTCCCTAGGCTTATTCTAATCCAATTAAGGTTTTTAACCAATCTTGTGCATCCAATAATTGATTTTGTGTCATTGGTTGAACATTTAGGTCATTTTCGTCCTCCATAGGCTTATTCTAATCCAATTAAGGTTTTTAACCAATCTTGTGCATCCAATAATTGATTTTGTGTCATTGGTTGAACATTAGGTCATTTTCGTGCTCCCTAGGCTTATTATAATCCAATTAGGGTTTTTAACCAATCTTGTGCATCCAATAAGTGATTTTGTGTCATTCGTTGAACATTGAGGTCATTTACGTCCTCCCTAGGCTTATTCTAATCCAATTAGTGTTTATAACTAATCTTGTGCATCCAATAAGTGATTTTGTATCATTTGTTGAACATTTAGTTCATTTACGTACTCCCTTAGCTTATTCTAAACCAATTATGGTTTTTAACCATTCTTGTGCATCCAATAAGTGATTTTGTGTCATTGGTTGAACATTTAGGTCATTTTTATCCTCCCTAGGCTTATTCTAATCCAATTAGGGTTTTTAACCAATCTTGTGCATCCAATAATTGATTGCGTGTCATTGGTTGAACATTAGGTCATTTTCGTCCTCCCTAGGCTTATTCTTATCTAATTAGGGTTTTTAATCAATCTTGTGCATCCAATAACTGATTTTGTGTCATTGGTTAAACATTTATTTGATTTTCGTCATTCCTAGGCTTTTCTAATCCAATTAGGGTTTTTAACCAATCTTGTGCATCCAATAAGTGATTTTGTGTCATTCGTTGAACATTGAGGTCATTTACGTCCTCCCTAGGCTTATTCTAATCCAATTAGGGTTTATAACTAATCTTGTGCATCCAATAAGTGATTTTGTATCATTCGTTGAACATTTAGTTCATTTACGTACTCCCTTGGCTTATTCTAATCCAATTATGGTTTTTAACCATTCTTGTGCATCCAATTAGTGATTTTGTGTCATTTGTTGAACATTGAGGTCATTTTCGTCCTCCCTAGGCTTATTCTAATCCAATTAAGGTTTTTAACCAATCTTGTGCATCCAATAATTGATTTTGTGTCATTGTTTGAACATTAGGTCATTTTCGTCCTCCCTAGGCTTATTCTTATCTAATTAGGGTTTTTAATCAATCTTGTGCATCCAATAATTGATTTTGTGTCATTGGTTGAACATTTATTTGATTTTCGTCCTACCTAGTCTTATTCTAATCCAATTAGGGTTTTTAACCAATCTTGTGCATCCAATAATTGATTTTGTGTCATTGGTTGAACATTGAGGTCATTTACGTCCTCCCCAGGCTTATTCTAATCCAATTAGGGTTTATAACTAATCTTGTGCATCCAATAAGTGATTTTGTATCATTCGTTGAACATTTAGTTCATTTACGTACTCCTTTGGCTTATTCTAATCCAATTATGGTTTTTAACCATTCTTGTGCATCCAATAAGTGATTTTATGTCAATGGTTGAAAATTTAGGTCATTTTCATCCTCCCTAGGCTTATTCTAATCCAATTAGGGTTTTTAACCAATCTTGTGCATCCAATAAGTAATTTTGTTTCATTCGTTGAACATTTAGTTCATTTACGTACCCCCTTGGCTTATTCTAATCCAATTATGGTTTTTAACCATTCCTGTGCATCCAATAAGTGATTTTGTGTCATTGGTTGAACCTTAAAGTTATTTTCGTCATCCCTAGGCTTATTCTAATCCAATTAGGGTTTTTAACCAATCTTGTGCATCCAATAATTGATTTTGTGTCATTGGTTGAAAATTAAGGTCATTTACGTCCTCCTTAGGCTTATTCTTATCTAATAAGGGTTTATAACTAATCTTGTGCATCCAATAAGTGATTTTGTGTCATTGGTTAAACATTTATTTGATTTTCGTCCTTCCTAGGCTTATTCTAATCCAATTAGGGTTTTTAACCAATCTTGTGCATCCAATAAGTGATTTTGTGTCATTCAATGAACATTGAGGTCATTTACGTCCTCCCTAGGCTTATTCTAATCCAATTAGGGTTTGTAACTAATCTTGTGCATCCAATAGGTGATTTTGTATCATTCGTTGAACATTTAGTTCATTTACATACTCCCTTGGCTTATTCTAATCCAATTATCGTTTTTAACCATTCTTGTGCATCCAATAAGTGATTTTGTGTCATTTGTTGAACATTGAGGTCATTTTCGTCCTCCCTAGGCTTATTCTAATCCAATTAGGGTTTTTAACCAATCTTGTGCATCCAATAATTGATTTTGTGTCATTGGTTGAACATTAAGTCATTTTCGTCCTCCCTAGTCTTATTCTAATCAAACTAGGGTTTTTAACCAATCTTGTGCATCCAATAAGTGATTTTGTATCATTCGTTGAACATTTAGTTCATTTACGTACTCCCTTGGCTTACTCTAATCCAATTATGGTTTTTAACCATTCTTGTGCATCCAATAAGTGATTTTATGTCATTGGTTGAACATTTAGGTCATTTTCATCCTCCCTAGGCTTATTCTAATCCAATTAGGGTTTTTAACAAATCTTGTGCATCCAATAAGTGATTTTGTTTCGTTCGTTGAACATTTAGTTCATTTACGTACTCCCTTGGCTTATTCTAATCCAATTATGGTTTTTAACCATTCTTGTGCATCCAATAAGTGATTTGGTGTCATTGGTTGAACATTAAGGTTATTTTCGTCATCCCGAGGCTTATTCTAATCCAATTAGGGTTTTTAACCAATCTTGTGCATCCAATAATTGATTTGGTGTCATTGGTTGAACATTGTGGTCATTTACGTCCTCCCTAGGTTTATTCTAATCCAATTAGGGTTTATAACTAATCTTGTGCCTCCAATAAGTGATTTTGTATCATTCGTTGAACATTTAGTTCATTTACGTACCCCCTTGGCTTATTCTAATCCAATTATGGTTTTTAACCATTCCTGTGCATCCAATAAGTGATTTTGTGTCATTGGTTGAACATTAAGGTTATTTTCGTCATCCCTAGGCTTATTCTAATCCAATTAGGGTTTTTAACCAATCTTGTGCATCCAATAATTGATTTTGTGTCATTGGTTGAACATTAAGGTCATTTACGTCCTCCCTAGGCTTATTCTTATCTAATTAGGGTTTATAACTAATCTTGTGCATCCAATAAGTGATTTTGTGTCATTGGTTAAACATTTATTTGATTTTCGTCCTTCCTAGGCTTATTCTAATCCAATTAGGGTTTTTAACCAATCTTGTGCATCCAATAAGTGATTTTGTGTCATTCGTTGAACATTGAGGTCATTTACGTCCTCCCTAGGCTTATTCTAATCCAATTAGGGTTTGTAACTAATCTTGTGCATCCAATAGGTGATTTTGTATCATTCGTTGAACATTTAGTTCATTTACATACTCCCTTGGCTTATTCTAATCCAATTATCGTTTTTAACCATTCTTGTGCATCCAATAAGTGATTTTGTGTCATTTGTTGAACATTGAGGTCATTTTCGTCCTCCCTAGGCTTATTCTAATCCAATTAGGGTTTTTAACCAATCTTGTGCATCCAATAATTGATTTTGTGTCATTGGTTGAACATTAAGTCATTTTCGTCCTCCCTAGTCTTATTCTAATCAAACTAGGGTTTTTAACCAATCTTGTGCATCCAATAAGTGATTTTGTATCATTCGTTGAACATTTAGTTCATTTACGTACTCCCTTGGCTTATTCTAATCCAATTATGGTTTTTAACCATTCTTGTGCATCCAATAATTGATTTGGTGTCATTGGTTGAACATTGTGGTCATTTACGTCCTCCCTAGGTTTATTCTAATCCAATTAGGGTTTATAACTAATCTTGTGCCTCCAATAAGTGATTTTGTATCATTCGTTGAACATTTAGTTCATTTACGTACCCCCTTGGCTTATTCTAATCCAATTATGGTTTTTAACCATTCCTGTGCATCCAATAAGTGATTTTGTGTCATTGGTTGAACATTAAGGTTATTTTCGTCATCCCTAGGCTTATTCTAATCCAATTAGGGTTTTTAACCAATCTTGTGCATCCAATAATTGATTTTGTGTCATTGGTTGAACATTAAGGTCATTTACGTCCTCCCTAGGCTTATTCTTATCTAATTAGGGTTTATAACTAATCTTGTGCATCCAATAAGGGATTTTGTGTCATTGGTTAAACATTTATTTGATTTTCGTCCTTCCTAGGCTTATTCTAATCCAATTAGGGTTTTTAACCAATCTTGTGCATCCAATAAGTGATTTTGTGTCATTCGTTGAACATTGAGGTCATTTACGTCCTCCCTAGGCTTATTCTAATCCAATTAGGGTTTGTAACTAATCTTGTGCATCCAATAGGTGATTTTGTATCATTCGTTGAACATTTAGTTCATTTACATACTCCCTTGGCTTATTCTAATCCAATTATGGTTTTTAACCATTCTTGTGCATCCAATAAGTGATTTTGTGTCATTTGTTGAACATTGAGGTCATTTTCGTCCTCCCTAAGCTTATTCTAATCCAATTAGGGTTTTTAACCAATCTTGTGCATCCAATAATTGATTTTGTGTCATTGGTTGAACATTAAGTCATTTTCGTCCTCCCTAGTCTTATTCTAATCAAACTAGGGTTTTTAACCAATCTTGTGCATCCAATAAGTGATTTTGTATCATTCGTTGAACATTTAGTTCATTTACGTACTCCCTTGGCTTATTCTAATCCAATTATGGTTTTTAACCATTCTTGTGCATCCAATAAGTGATTTTATGTCATTGGTTGAACATTTAGGTCATTTTCATCCTCCCTAGGCTTATTCTAATCCAATTAGGGTTTTTAACAAATCTTGTGCATCCAATAAGTGATTTTGTTTCATTCGTTGAACATTTAGTTCATTTACGTACTCCCTTGGCTTATTCAAATCCAATTATGGTTTTTAACCATTCTTGTGCATCCAATAAGCGATTTGGTGTCATTGGTTGAACATTAAGGTTATTTTCGTCATCCCTAGGCTTATTCTAATCCAATTAGGGTTTTTAACCAATCTTGTGCATCCAATAATTGATTTGGTGTCATTGGTTGAACATTGTGGTCATTTACGTCCTCCCTAGGCTTATTCTAATCCAATTAGGGTTTATAACTAATCTTGTGCCTCCAATAAGTCATTTTGTATCATTCGTTGAACATTTAGTTCATTTACGTATTCCCTTGGCTTATTCTAATCCAATTATGGTTTTTAACCATTCTTGTGCATCCAATTAGTGATTTTGTGTCATTTGTTGAACATTGAGGTCATTTTCGTCCTCCCTAGGCTTATTCTAATCCAATTAGGGTTTTTAACCAATCTTGCGCATCCAATAATTGATTTTGTGTCATTGGTTGAACATTAGGTCATCTTTGTTCTCCCTAGTCTTATTCTAATCCAATTAGGGGTTTTAACCAATCTTGTGCATCCAATAAGTGATTTTGTATCATTCGTTGAACATTTAGTTCATTTACGTACTCCCTTGGCTTATTCTAATCCAATTATGGTTTTTAACCATTCTTGTGCATCCAATAAGTTATTTTGTGTCATTGGTTGAACATTTAGGTCATTTTCATCCTCCCTAGGCTTATTCTAATCCAATTATGGTTTTTATCCAATCTTGTGCATCCAATAAGTGATTTTGTGTCATTGGTTGAACATTTAGGTCATTTTCGTCCTCCATAGGCTTATTCTAATCCAATTAAGGTTTTTAACCAATCTTGTGCATCCAATAATTGATTTTGTGTCATTGGTTGAACATTAGGTCATTTTCGTGCTCCCTAGGCTTATTATAATCCAATTAGGGTTTTTAACCAATCTTGTGCATCCAATAAGTGATTTTGTGTCATTCGTTGAACATTGAGGTCATTTACGTCCTCCCTAGGCTTATTCTAATCCAATTAGTGTTTATAACTAATCTTGTGCATCCAATAAGTGATTTTGTATCATTTGTTGAACATTTAGTTCATTTACGTACTCCCTTAGCTTATTCTAAACCAATTATGGTTTTTAACCATTCTTGTGCATCCAATAAGTGATTTTGTGTCATTGGTTGAACATTTAGGTCATTTTTATCCTCCCTAGGCTTATTCTAATCCAATTAGGGTTTTTAACCAATCTTGTGCATCCAATAAGTGACTTTGTGTCATTGGTTGAACATTTAGGTCATTTTCGTCCTCCATAGGTTTATTCTAATCCAATTAAGATTTTTAACCAATCGTGTGCATCCAATAATTGATTTTGTGTCATTGGTTGAACATTAGGTCATTTTCGTCCATCCTAGGCTTATTATAATCCAATTAGGGTTTATAACTAATCTTGTGCATCCAATAAGTGATTTTGTATCATTCGTTGATCATTGAGTTCATTTACGTACTCCCTTGGCTTATTCTAATCCAATTATGGTTTTTAACCATTCTTGTGCATCCAATTAGTGATTTTGTGTCATTTGTTGAACATTGAGGTCATTTACGTCCTCCCTAGGCTTATTCTAATCCAATTAGGGTTTATAACTAATCTTGTGCATCCAATAAGTGATTTTGTATCATTCGTTGAACATTTAGTTCATTTACGTACTCCCTTAGCTTATTCTAATCCAATTATGGTTTTTAACCATTCTTGTGCATCCAATAAGTGATTTTATGTCATTGGTTGAACATTTAGGTCATTTTCATCCTCCCTAGGCTTATTCTAATCCAATTAGGGTTTTTAACCAATCTTGTGCATCCAATAAGTGATTGTGTTTCATTCGTTGAACATTTAGTTCATTTACGTACCCCCTTGGCTTATTCTAATCCAATTATGGTTTTTAACCATTCTTGTGCATCCAATAAGTGATTTTGTGTCATTGGTTGAACTTTAAGATTATTTTATTCATCCCTTGGCTTATTCTAATCCAATTAGGGTTTTTAACCAATCTTGTGCATCCAATAATTGATTTTGTGTCATTGGTTGAACATTGAGGTCATTTACGTCCTCCCTACGCTTATTCTAATCCAATTAGGGTTTATAACTAATCTTGTGCATCCAATAAGTGATTTTGTATCATTCGTTGAACATTTAGTTCATTTACGTACTCCCTTGGCTTATTCTAATCCAATTATGGTTTTTAACCATTCTTGTGCATCCAATTAGTGATTTTGTGTCATTTGTTGAACATTGAGTTCATTTTCGTCCTCCCTAGGCTTATTCTAATCCAATTAAGGTTTTTAACCAATCTTGTGCATCCAATAATTGATTTTGTGTCATTGGTTGAACATTAGGTCATTTTCGTCCTCCCTAGGCTTATTCTAATCCAATTAGGGTTTTTAACCAATCTTGTGCATCCAATAATTGATTGCGTGTCATTGGTTGAACATTAGGTCATTTTCGTCCTCCCTAGGCTTATTCTTATCTAATTAGGGTTTTTAATCAATCTTGTGCATCCAATAACTGATTTTGTGTCATTGGTTAAACATTTATTTGATTTTCGTCATTCCTAGGCTTATTCTAATCCAATTAGGGTTTTTAACCAATCTTGTGCATCCAATAAGTGATTTTGTGTCATTCGTTGAACATTGAGGTCATTTACGTCCTCCCTAGGCTTATTCTAATCCAATTAGGGTTTATAACTAATCTTGTGCATCCAATAAGTGATTTTGTATCATTCGTTGAACATTTAGTTCATTTACGTACTCCCTTGGCTTATTCTAATCCAATTATGGTTTTTAACCATTCTTGTGCATCCAATTAGTGATTTTGTGTCATTTGTTGAACATTGAGGTCATTTTCGTCCTCCCTAGGCTTATTCTAATCCAATTAAGGTTTTTAACCAATCTTGTGCATCCAATAATTGATTTTGTGTCATTGGTTGAACATTAAGTCATTTTCGTCCTCCCTAGTCTTATTCTAATCAAACTAGGGTTTTTAACCAATCTTGTGCATCCAATAAGTGATTTTGTATCATTCGTTGAACATTTAGTTCATTTACGTACTCCCTTGGCTTATTCTAATCCAATTATGGTTTTTAACCATTCTTGTGCATCCAATAAGTGATTTTATGTCATTGGTTGAACATTTAGGTCATTTTCATCCTCCCTAGGGTTATTCTAATCCAATTAGGGTTTTTAACAAATCTTGTGCATCCAATAAGTGATTTTGTTTCATTCGTAGAACATTTAGTTCATTTACGTACTCCCTTGGCTTATTCTAATCCAATTATGGTTTTTAACCATTCTTGTGCATCCAATAAGTGATTTGGTGTCATTGGTTGAACATTAAGGTTATTTTCGTCATCCCTAGGCTTATTCTAATCCAATTAGGGTTTTTAACCAATCTTGTGCATCCAATAATTGATTTTGTGTCATTGGTTGAACATTGTGGTCATTTACGTCCTCCCTAGGCTTATTATAATCCAATTAGGGTTTATAACTAATCTTGTGCCTCCAATAAGTGATTTTGTATCATTCGTTGAACATTTAGTTCATTTACGTATTCCCTTGGCTTATTCTAATCCAATTATGGTTTTTAACCATTCTTGTGCATCCAATTAGTGATTTTGTGTCATTGGTTGAACATTAGGTCATTTTTGTTCTCCCTACTCTTATTCTAATCCAATTAGGGGTTTTAACCAATCTTGTGCATCCAAGAAGTGATTTTGTATCATTCGTTGAACATTTAGTTCATTTACGTACTCCCTTGGCTTATTCTAATCCAATTATGGTTTTTAACCATTCTTGTGCATTAAATAAGTGATTTTGTGTCATTGGTTGAACATTTAGGTCATTTTCATCCTCCCTAGGCTTATTCTAATCCAATTAGGGTTTTTAACCAATCTTGTGCATCCAATAAGTGATTTTGTGTCATTGGTTGAACATTTAGGTCATTTTCATCCTCCCTAGGCTTATTCTAATCCAATTAGGGTTTTTATCCAATCTTGTGCATCCAATAATTGATTTTGTGTCATTGGTTGAACATTGAGTCATTTTCGTCCTCCCTAGTCTTATTCTAATTCAATTAGGGTTTTTAACAAATCTTGTGCATCCAATAAGTGATTTTGTATCATTCGTTGAACATTTA
>JBBPBP010009779.1:37831275-37843453 GCA_037974735.1 Cicer chorassanicum
TTATGGTTTTTAACCATTCTTGTGCATCCAATAAGTGATTTTGTGTCATTGGTTGAACATTTAGGTCATTTTCATCCTCCCTAGGCTTATTCTAATCCAATTATGGTTTTTATCCAATCTTGTGCATCCAATAAGTGACTTTGTGTCATTGGTTGAACATTTAGGTCATTTTTATCCTCCCTAGGCTTATTCTAATCCAATTAGGGTTTTTATCCAATCTTGTGCATCCAATAATTGATTTTGTGTCATTGGTTGAACATTGAGTCATTTTCGTCCTCCCTAGTCTTATTCTAATCCAATTAGGGTATTTAACAAATCTTGTGCATCCAACAAGTGATTTTGTATCATTCGTTGAACATTTAGTTCATTTACGTACTCCCTTGGCTTATTCTAATCCAATTATGGTTTTTAACCATTCTTGTGCATCCAATAAGTGATTTGGTGTCATTGGTTGAACATTTAGGTCATTTTCATCCTCCCTAGGCTTATTCTAATCCAATTAGGGTTTTTATCCAATCTTGTGCATCCAATAAGTGATTTTGTGTCATTGGTTGAACATTTAGGTCATTTTCGTCCTCCATAGGCTTATTCTAATCCATTTAAGGTTTTAAACCAATCTTGTGCATCTAATAATTGATTTTGTGTCATTGGTTGAACATTAGGTAATTTTCGTCATCCCTAGGCTTATTCTTATCTAATTAGGGTTTTTAATCAATCTTGTGCATCCAATAACCTATTTTGTGTCATTGGTTAAACATTTATTTGATTTTCGTCCTTCCTAGGCTTATTCTAATCCAATTAGGGTTTTTAACCAATCTTGTGCATCCAATAAGTGATTTTGTGTCATTCGTTGAACATTGAGGTCATTTACGTCCTCCCTAGGCTTATTCTAATCCAATTAGGGTTTATAACTAATCTTGTGCATCCAATAAGTGATTTTGTATCATTCGTTGAACATTTAGTTCATTTACATACTCCCTTGGCTTATTCTAATCCAATTATGGTTTTTAACCATTCTTGTGCATCCAATAAGTGATTTTGTGACATTTGTTGAACATTGAGGTCATTTTCGTCCTCCCTAGGCTTATTCTAATCCAATTAGGGTTTTTAACCAATCTTGTGCATCCAATAATTGATTTTGTGTCATTGGTTGAACATTAAGTCATTTTCGTCCTCCCTAGTCTTATTCTAATCCAATTAGGGTTTTTAACCAATCTTGTGCATCCAATAAGTGATTTTGTATCATTCGTTGAACATTTAGTTCATTTACGTATTCCCTTGGCTTATTCTAATCCAATTATAGTTTTTAACCATTCTTGTGCATCCAATAAGTGATTTTATGTCATTGGTTGAACATTTATGTCATTTTCATCCTCCCTAGGCTTATTCTAATCCAATTAGGGTTTTTAACCAATCTTGTGCATCCAATAAGTGATTTTGTTTCATTCGTTGAACATTTAGTTCATTTACGTACCCCCTTGGCTTATTCTAATTCAATTATGGTTTTTAACCATTCCTGTGCATCCAATAAGTGATTTTGTGTCATTGGTTGAACATTAAGGTTATTTTCGTCATCCCTAGGCTTATTCTAATCCAATTAGGATTTTTAACCAATCTTGTGCATCCAATAATTGATTTTGTGTCATTGGTTGAACATTGAGGTCATTTACGTCCTCCCTAGGCTTATTCTAATCCAATTAGGGTTTATAACTAATCTTGTGCATCCAATAAGTGATTTTGTATCATTCGTTGAACATTTAGTTCATTTACGTACTCCCTTGGCTTATTCTAATCCAATTATGGTTTTTAACCATTCTTGTGCATCCAATTAGTGATTTTGTGTCATTTGTTGAACATTGAGGTCATTTACGTCCTCCCTAGGCTTATTCTATTCCAATTAGGGTTTATAACTAATCTTGTGCATCCAATAAGTGATTTTGTATCATTCGTTGAACATTTAGTTCATTTACATACTCCCTTGGCTTATTCTAATCCAATTATGGTTTTTAACCATTCTTGTGCATCCAATAAGTGACTTTGTGTCATTTGTTGAACATTGAGGTCATTTTCGTCCTCCCTAGGCTTATTCTAATCCAATTAGGGTTTATAACTAATCTTGTGCATCCAATAAGTGATTTTGTATCATTCGTTGAACATTTAGTTCATTTACGTACTCCCTTGGCTTATTCTAATCCAATTATGGTTTTTAACCATTCTTGTGCATCCAATTAGTGATTTTGTGTCTTTTGTTGAACATTGAGGTCATTTACGTCCTCCCTAGGCTTATTCTAATCCAATTAGGGTTTATAACTAATCTTGTGCATCCAATAAGTGATTTTGTATCATTCGTTGAACATTTAGTTCATTTACATACTCCCTTGGCTTATTCTAATCCAATTATGGTTTTTAACCATTCTTGTGCATCCAATAAGTGATTTTGTGTCATTTGTTGAACATTGAGGTCATTTTCGTCCTCCCTAGGCTTATTCTAATCCAATTAGGGTTTTTAACCAATCTTGTGCATCCAATAACTGATTTTGTGTCATTGGTTGAACATTAAGTCATTTTCGTCCTCCCTAGTCTTATTCTAATCCAATTAAGGTTTTTAACCAATCTTGTGCATCCAATAATTGATTTTGTGTCATTGGTTGAACATTGAGGTCATTTACGTCCTCCCTAGGCTTATTCTAATCCAATTAGGGTTTTTAACCAATCTTGTGCATCCAATAATTGATTTTGTGTCATTTGTTGAACATTGAGGTCATTTTCATCCTCCCTAGTCTTATTCTAATCCAATTAGGGTTTATAACTAATCTTGTGCATCCAATAAGTGATTTTGTATCATTCGTTGAACATTTAGTTCATTTACGGACTCCCTTGGCTTATTCTAATCCAATTATGGTTTTTAACCATTCTTGTGCATCCCATTAGTGATTTTGTGTCATTTGTTGAACATTGAGGTCATTTACGTCCTCCCTAGGCTTATTCTAATCCAATTAGGGTTTATAACTAATCTTGTGCATCCAATAAGTGATTTTGTATCATTCGTTGAACATTTAGTTCATTTACATACTCCCTTGGCTTATTCTAATCCAATTATGGTTTTTAACCATTCTTGTGCATCGAATAAGTGATTTTGTGTCATTTGTTGAACATTTTGGTCATTTTCGTCCTCCCTAGGCTTATTCTAATCCAATTAGGGTTTTTAACCAATCTTGTGCATCCAATAATTGATTTTGTGTCATTGGTTGAACATTAAGTCATTTTCGTCCTCCCTAGTCTTATTCTAATCCAATTAGGGTTTTTAACCAATCTTGTACATCCAATAAGTGATTTTGTATCATTCGTTGAACATTTAGTTCATTTACGTACTCCCTTAGCTTATTCTAATCCAATTATGGTTTTTAACCATTCTTGTGCATCCAATAAGTGAATTTATGTCATTGGTTGAACATTTAGGTCATTTTCATCATCCCTAGGCTTATTCTAATCCAATTAGGGTTTTTAACCAATCTTGTGCATCCAATAAGTGATTTTGTTTCATTCGTTGAACATTTAGTTCATTTACGTACTCCCTTGGCTTATTCTAATCCAATTATGGTTTTTAACCATTCTTGTGCATCCAATAAGTGATTTTGTGTCATTGGTTGAACATTAAGGTTAATTTCGTCATCCCTAGGCTTATTCTAATCCAATTAGGGTTTTTAACCAATCTTGTGCATCCAATAATTGATTTTGTGTCATTGGTTGAACATTAGGTCATTTTCGTCCTCCCTAGTCTTATTCTAATCCAATTAGGGTTTTTAACCAATCTTGTGCATCCAATAAGTGATTTTGTATCATTCGTTGAACATTTAGTTCATTTACGTACTCCCTTGGCTTATTCTAATCCAATTATGGTTTTTAACCATTCTTGTGCATCCAATAAGTGATTTTGTGTCATTTGTTGAACATTGAGGTCATTTTCGTCCTCCCTAGGCTTATTCTAATCCAATTAGGGTTTTTAACCAATCTTGTGCATCCAATAATTGATTTTGTGTCATTGGTTGAACATTAAGTCATTTTCGTCCTCCCTAGTCTTATTCTAATCAATCTAGGGTTTTTAACCAATCTTGTGCATCCAATAAGTGATTTTGTATCATTCGTTGAACATTTAGTTCATTTACGTACTCCCTTGGCTTATTCTAATCCAATTATGGTTTTTAACCATTCTTGTGCATCCAATAAGTGATTTTATGTCATTGGTTGAACATTTAGGTCATTTTCATCCTCCCTAGGCTTATTCTAATCCAATTAGGGTTTTTAACGAATCTTGTGCATCCAATAAGTGATTTTGTTTCATTCGTTGAACATTTAGTTCATTTACGTACTCCCTTGGCTTATTCTAATCCAATTATGGTTTTTAACCATTCTTGTGCATCCAATAAGTGATTTTGTGTCATTGGTTGAACATTAAGGTTATTTTCGTCATCCCTAGGCTTATTCTAATCCAATTAGGGTTTTTATCCAATCTTGTGCATCCAATAAGTGATTTTGTGTCATTGGTTGAACATTTAAGTCATTTTCGTCCTCCATAGGCTTATTCTAATCCAATTAAGGTTTTTAACCAATCTTGTGCATCCAATAATTGATTTTGTGTCATTGGTTGAACATTAGATCATTTTCGTCCTCCCTAGGCTTATTCTAATCCAATTATGGTTTTTATCCAATCTTGTGCATCCAATAAGTGATTTTGTGTCATTGGTTGAACATTTAGGTCATTTTCATCCTCCCTAGGCTTATTCTAATCCAATTAGGGTTTTTATCCAATCTTGTGCATCCAATAATTGATTTTGTGTAATTGGTTGAACATTGAGTCATTTTTGTCCTCCCTAGTCTTATTCTAATCCAATTAGGGTTTTTAACAAATCTTGTGCATCCAATAAGTGATTTTGTATCATTCGTTGAACATTTATTTCATTTACGTACTCCCTTGGCTTATTCTAATCCAATTATGGTTTTTAACCATTCTTGTGCATCCAATAAGTGATTTTATGTCATTGGTTGAACATTTAGGTCATTTTCATCCTCCCTAGGCTTATTCTAATCCAATTAGGGTTTTTAACCAATCTTGTGCATCCAATAAGTGATTTTGTTTCATTCGTTGAACATTTAGTTCATTTTCGTCCTCCATAGGCTTATTCTAATCCAATTAAGGTTTTTAACCAATCTTGTGCATCTAATAATTGATTTTGTGTCATTGGTTCAACATTAGGTCATTTTCGTCCTCCCTAGGCTTATTCTAATCCAATTAGGGTTTTTATCCAATCTTGTGCATCCAATAATTGATTTTGTGTAATTGGTTGAACATTGAGTCATTTTTGTCCTCCCAAGTCTTATTCTAATCCAATTAGGGTTTTTAACAAATCTTGTGCATCCAATAAGTGATTTTGTATCATTCGTTGAACATTTATTTTATTTACGTACTCCCTTGGCTTATTCTAATCCAATTATGGTTTTTAACCATTCTTGTGCATCCAATAAGTGATTTTATGTCATTGGTTGAACATTTAGGTCATTTTCATCCTCCCTAGGCTTATTCTAATCCAATTAGGGTTTTTAACCAATCTTGCGCATCCAATAAGTGATTTTGTTTCATTCGTTGAACATTTAGTTCATTTACGTACTCCCTTGGCTTATTCTAATCCAATTATGGTTTTTAACCATTCTTGTGCATCCAATAAGTGATTTTGTGTCATTGGTTGAACATTAAGGTTATTTTCGTCATCCCTAGGCTTATTCTAATCCAATTAGGGTTTTTAACCAATCTTGTGCATCCAATAATTGATTTTGTGTCATTGGTTGAACATTGAGGTCATTTACGTCCTCCCTAGGCTTATTCTAATCCAATTAGGGTTTATAACTAATCTTGTGCCTCCAATAAGTGATTTTGTATCATTCGTTGAACATTTAGTTCATTTACGTATTCCCTTGGCTTATTCTAATCCAATTATGGTTTTTAACCATTCTTGTGCATCCAATTAGTGATTTTGTGTCATTTGTTGAACATTGAGGTCATTTTCGTCCTCCCTAGGCTTATTCTAATCCAATTAGGGTTTTTAACCAATCTTGCGCATCCAATAATTGATTTTGTGTCATTGGTTGAACATTAGGTCATCTTTGTTCTCCCTAGTCTTATTCTAATCCAATTAGGGGTTTTAACCAATCTTGTGCATCCAATAAGTGATTTTGTATCATTCGTTGAACATTTAGTTCATTTACGTACTCCCTTGGCTTATTCTAATCCAATTATGGTTTTTAACCATTCTTGTGCATCCAATAAGTGATTTTATGTCATTGGTTGAACATTTAGGTCATTTTCATCCTCCCTAGGCTTATTCTAATCCAATTAGGGTTTTTAACCAATCTTGTGCATCCAATAAGTGATTTTGTTTCATTCGTTGAACATTTAGTTCATTTTCGTCCTCCATAGGCTTATTCTAATCCAATTAAGGTTTTTAACCAATCTTGTGCATCTAATAATTGATTTTGTGTCATTGGTTCAACATTAGGTCATTTTCGTCCTCCCTAGGCTTATTCTAATCCAATTAGGGTTTTTATCCAATCTTGTGCATCCAATAATTGATTTTGTGTAATTAGTTGAACATTGAGTCATTTTTGTCCTCCCAAGTCTTATTCTAATCCAATTAGGGTTTTTAACAAATCTTGTGCATCCAATAAGTGATTTTGTATCATTCGTTGAACATTTATTTCATTTACGTACTCCCTTGGCTTATTCTAATCCAATTATGGTTTTTAACCATTCTTGTGCATCCAATAAGTGATTTTATGTCATTGGTTGAACATTTAGGTCATTTTCATCCTCCCTAGGCTTATTCTAATCCAATTAGGGTTTTTAACCAATCTTGTGCATCCAATAAGTGATTTTGTTTCATTCGTTGAACATTTAGTTCATTTTCGTCCTCCATAGGCTTATTCTAATCCAATTAAGGTTTTTAACCAATCTTGTGCATCTAATAATTGATTTTGTGTCATTGGTTCAACATTAGGTCATTTTCGTCCTCCCTAGGCTTATTCTAATCCAATTAGGGTTTTTATCCAATCTTGTGCATCCAATAATTGATTTTGTGTAATTAGTTGAACATTGAGTCATTTTTGTCCTCCCAAGTCTTATTCTAATCCAATTAGGGTTTTTAACAAATCTTGTGCATCCAATAAGTGATTTTGTATCATTCGTTGAACATTTATTTCATTTACGTACTCCCTTGGCTTATTCTAATCCAATTATGGTTTTTAACCATTCTTGTGCATCCAATAAGTGATTTTATGTCATTGGTTGAACATTTAGGTCATTTTCATCCTCCCTAGGCTTATTCTAATCCAATTAGGGTTTTTAACCAATCTTGCGCATCCAATAAGTGATTTTGTTTCATTCGTTGAACATTTAGTTCATTTACGTACTCCCTTGGCTTATTCTAATCCAATTAGGGTTTTTATCCAATCTTGTGCATCCAATAATTGATTTTGTGTCATTGGTTGAACATTAAGGTTATTTTCGTCATCCCTAGGCTTATTCTAATCCAATTAGGGTTTTTAACCAATCTTGTGCATCCAATAATTGATTTTGTGTCATTGGTTGAACATTAGGTAATTTTCGTCATCCCTAGGCTTATTCTTATCTAATTAGGGTTTTTAATCAATCTTGTGCATCCAATAACCTATTTTGTGTCATTGGTTAAACATTTATTTGATTTTCGTCCTTCCTAGGCTTATTCTAATCCAATTAGGGTTTTTAACCAATCTTGTGCATCCAATAAGTGATTTTGTGTCATTCGTTGAACATTGAGGTCATTTACGTCCTCCCTAGGCTTATTCTAATCCAATTAGGGTTTATAACTAATCTTGTGCATCCAATAAGTGATTTTGTATCATTCGTTGAACATTTAGTTCATTTACATACTCCCTTGGCTTATTCTAATCCAATTATGGTTTTTAACCATTCTTGTGCATCCAATAAGTGATTTTGTGTCATTTGTTGAACATTGAGGTCATTTTCATCCTCCCTAGGCTTATTCTAATCCAATTAGGGTTTTTAACCAATCTTGTGCATCCAATAATTGATTTTGTGTCATTGGTTGAACATTAAGTCATTTTCGTCCTCCCTAGTCTTATTCTAATCCAATTAAGGTTTTTAACCAATCTTGTGCATCCAATAATTG
Source organism: Cicer chorassanicum (assembly GCA_037974735.1). Classification (NCBI taxonomy): domain Eukaryota; kingdom Viridiplantae; phylum Streptophyta; class Magnoliopsida; order Fabales; family Fabaceae; genus Cicer; species Cicer chorassanicum. Next base: position 37,839,495 of record JBBPBP010009779.1, read on the forward strand.
ATTTTGTGTCATTGGTTGAACATTGAGCTCATTTACGTCCTCCCTAGGCTTATTCTAATCCAATTAGGGTTTATAACTAATCTTGTGCATCCAATAAGTGATTTTGTATCATTCGTTGAACATTTAGTTCATTTACGTACTCCCTTGGCTTATTCTAATCCAATTATGGTTTTTAACCATTCTTGTGCATCCAATTAGTGATTTTGTGTCATTTGTTGAACATTGAGGTCATTTACGTCCTCCCTAGGCTTATTCTATTCCAATTAGGGTTTATAACTAATCTTGTGCATCCAATAAGTGATTTTGTATCATTCGTTGAACATTTAGTTCATTTACATACTCCCTTGGCTTATTCTAATCCAATTATGGTTTTTAACCATTCTTGTGCATCCAATAAGTGACTTTGTGTCATTTGTTGAACATTGAGGTCATTTTCGTCCTCCCTAGGCTTATTCTAATCCAATTAGGGTTTATAACTAATCTTGTGCATCCAATAAGTGATTTTGTATCATTCGTTGAACATTTAGTTCATTTACGTACTCCCTTGGCTTATTCTAATCCAATTATGGTTTTTAACCATTCTTGTGCATCCAATTAGTGATTTTGTGTCATTTGTTGAACATTGAGGTCATTTTCGTCCTCCCTAGGCTTATTCTAATCCAATTAGGGTTTTTAACCAATCTTGTGCATCCAATAATTGATTTTGTGTCATTGGTTGAACATTAGGTCATTTTTGTCCTCCCTAGTCTTATTCTAATCCAATTAGGGGTTTTAACCAATCTTGTGCATCCAATAAGTGATTTTGTATCATTCGTTGAACATTTAGTTCATTTACGTACTGCCTTGGCTTATTCGAATCCAATTATGGTTTTTAACCATTCTTGTGCATCCAATAAGTGATTTTGTGTCATTTGTTGAACATTGAGGTCATTTTCGTCCTCCCTAGGCTTATTCTAATCCAATTAGGGTTTTTAACCAATCTTGTGCATCCAATAATTGATTTTGTGTCATTGGTTGAACATTAAGTCATTTTCGTCCTCCCTAGTCTTATTCTAATCAAACTAGGGTTTTTAACCAATCTTGTGCATCCAATAAGTGATTTTGTATCATTCGTTGAACATTTAGTTCATTTACGTACTCCCTTGGCTTATTCTAATCCAATTATGGTTTTTAACCATTCTTGTGCATCCAATAAGTGATTTTATGTCATTGGTTGAACATTTAGGTCATTTTCATCCTCCCTAGGCTTATTCTAATCCAATTAGGGTTTTTAACCAATCTTGTGCATCCAATAAGTGATTTTGTTTCATTCGTTGAACATTTAGTTCATTTACGTACTCCCTTGGCTTATTCTAATCCAATTATGGTTTTTAACCATTCTTGTGCATCCAATAAGTGATTTTGTGTCATTTGTTGAACATTGAGGTCATTTTCGTCCTCCCTAGGCTTATTCTAATCCAATTAGGGTTTTTAACCAATCTTGTGCATCCAATAATTGATTTTGTGTCATTGGTTGAACATTAGGTCATTTTCGTCCTTCCTAGGCTTATTCTAATCCAATTAGGGTTTTTAACCAATCTTGTGCATCCAATAAGTGATTTTGTGTCATTCGTTGAACATTGAGGTCATTTACGTCCTCCCTAGGCTTATTCTAATCCAATTAGGGTTTATAACTAATCTTGTGCATCCAATAAGTGATTTTGTATCATTCGTTGAACATTTAGTTCATTTACGTACTCCCTTGGCTTATTCTAATCCAATTATGGTTTTTAACCATTCTTGTGCATCCAATTAGTGATTTTGTGTCATTTGTTGAACATTGAGGTCATTTTCGTCCTCCCTAGGCTTATTCTAATCCAATTAAGGTTTTTAACCAATCTTGTGCATCCAATAATTGATTTTGTGTCATTGGTTGAACATTAGGTCATTTTCGTCCTCCCTAGGCTTATTCTTATCTAATTAGGGTTTTTAATCAATCTTGTGCATCCAATAACTGATTTTGTGTCATTGGTTAAACATTTATTTGATTTTCGTCCTTCTTAGGCTTATTCTAATCCAATTAGGGTTTTTCACCAATCTTGTGCATCCAATAAGTGATTTTGTGTCATTCGTTGAACATTGAGGTCATTAACGTCCTCCCTAGGCTTATTCTAATCCAATTAGGGTTTATAACTAATCTTGTGCATCCAATAAGTGATTTTGTATCATTCGTTGAACATTTAGTTCATTTATATACTCCCTTGGCTTATTCTAATCCAATTATGGTTTTTAACCATTCTTGTGCATCCAATAAGTGATTTTGTGTCATTTGTTGAACATTGAGGTCATTTTCGTCCTCCCTAGGCTTATTCTAATCCAATTAGGGTTTTTAACCAATCTTGTGCATCCAATAATTGATTTTGTGTCATTGGTTGAACATTAAGTCATTTTCGTCCTCCCTAGTCTTATTCTAATCCAATTAGGGTTTTTAACCAATCTTGTGCATCCAATAAGTGATTTTGTATCATTCGTTGAACATTTAGTTCATTTACGTATTCCCTTGGCTTATTCTAATCCAATTATAGTTTTTAACCATTCTTGTGCATCCAATAAGTGATTTTATGTCATTGGTTGAACATTTAGGTCATTTTCATCCTCCCTAGGCTTATTCTAATCCAATTAGGGTTTTTAACCAATCTTGTGCATCCAATAATTGATTTTGTGTAATTGGTTGAACATTGAGTCATTTTTGTCCTCCCAAGTCTTATTCTAATCCAATTAGTGTTTTTAACAAATCTTGTGCATCCAATAAGTGATTTTGTATCATTCGTTGAACATTTATTTTATTTACGTACTCCCTTGGCTTATTCTAATCCAATTATGGTTTTTAACCATTCTTGTGCATCCAATAAGTGATTTTATGTCATTGGTTGAACATTTAGGTCATTTTCATCCTCCCTAGGCTTATTCTAATCCAATTAGGGTTTTTAACCAATCTTGCGCATCCAATAAGTGATTTTGTTTCATTCGTTGAACATTTAGTTCATTTACGTACTCCCTTGGCTTATTCTAATCCAATTATGGTTTTTAACCATTCTTGTGCATCCAATAAGTGATTTTGTGTCATTGGTTGAACATTAAGGTTATTTTCGTCATCCCTAGGCTTATTCTAATCCAATTAGGGTTTTTAACCAATCTTGTGCATCCAATAATTGATTTTGTGTCATTGTTTGAACATTAGGTCATTTTCGTCCTCCCTAGTCTTATTCTAATCCAATTAGGGTTTTTACCCAATCTTGTGCATCCAATAAGTGATTTTGTATCATTCGTTGAACATTTAGTTCATTTACGTACTCCTTTGGCTTATTCTAATCCAATTATGGTTTTTAACCATTCTTGTGCATCCAATAAGTGATTTTGTGTCATTGGTTGAACATTTAGGTCATTTTCATCCTCCCTAGGCTTATTCTAATCCAATTAGGGTTTTTATCCAATCTTGTGCATCCAATAAGTGATTTTGTGTCATTGGTTGAACATTTAGGTCATTTTCATCCTCCCTAGGCTTATTCTAATCCAATTAGGGTTTTTATCCAATCTTGTGCATCCAATAAGTGATTTTGTGTCATTGGTTGAACATTTAAGTCATTTTCGTCCTCCATAGGCTTATTCTAATCCAATTAAAGTTTTTAACCAATCTTGTGCATCCAATAATTGATTTTGTGTCATTGGTTGAACATTTAGTTCATTTACGTACTCCCTTGGCTTATTCTAATCCAATTATGGTTTTTAACCATTCTTGTGCATCCAATAAGTGATTTTATGTCATTGGTTGAACATTTAGGTCATTTTCATCCTCCCTAGGCTTATTCTAATCCAATTAGGGTTTTTAACCAATCTTGCGCATCCAATAAGTGATTTTGTTTCATTCGTTGAACATTTAGTTCATTTACGTACTCCCTTGGCTTATTCTAATCCAATTA
>JBBPBP010009779.1:37843463-37885926 GCA_037974735.1 Cicer chorassanicum
TTGAACATTAGGTCATTTTCGTCCTCCCTAGTCTTATTCTAATCCAATTAGGGTTTTTACCCAATCTTGTGCATCCAATAAGTGATTTTGTATCATTCGTTGAACATTTAGTTCATTTACGTACTCCTTTGGCTTATTCTAATCCAATTATGGTTTTTAACCATTCTTGTGCATCCAATAAGTGATTTTGTGTCATTGGTTGAACATTTAGGTCATTTTCATCCTCCCTAGGCTTATTCTAATCCAATTAGGGTTTTTATCCAATCTTGTGCATCCAATAAGTGATTTTGTGTCATTGGTTGAACATTTAGGGCATTTTCGTCCTCCATAGGCTTATTCTAATCCAATTAAGGTTTTTAACCAATCTTGTGCATCCAATAATTGATTTTGTGTCATTGGTTGAACATTAGGTCTTTTTCATCCTCCCTAGGCTTATTCTAATCCAATTAGGGTTTTTAACCAATCTTGTGCATCCAATAATTGATTGTGTGTCATTGGTTGAACATTAGGTCATTTTCGTCCTCCCTAGGCTTATTCTTATCTAATTAGGGTTTTTAATCAATCTTGTGCATCCAATAACTGATTTTGTGTCATTGGTTAAACATTTATTTGATTTTCGTCCTTCCTAGGCTTATTCTAATCCAATTAGGGTTTTTAACCAATCTTGTGCATCCAATAAGTGATTTTGTGTCATTCGTTGAACATTGAGGTCATTTACATCCTCCCTAGGCTTATTCTAATCCAATTAGGGTTTGTACCTAATCTTGTGCATCCAATAAGTGATTTTGTATCATTCGTTGAACATTTAGTTCATTTACATACTCCCTTGGCTTATTCTAATCCAATTATGGTTTTTAACCATTCTTGTGCATCCAATAAGTGATTTTGTGTCATTTGTTGAACATTGAGGTCATTTTCGTCCTCCCTAGGCTTATTCTAATCCAATTAGGGTTTTTAACCAATCTTGTGCATCCAATAATTGATTTTGTGTCATTGGTTGAACATTAAGTCATTTTCGTCCTCCCTAGTCTTATTCTAATCAATCTAGGGTTTTTAACCAATCTTGTGCATCCAATAAGTGATTTTGTATCATTCGTTGAACATTTAGTTCATTTACGTACTCCCTTGGCTTATTCTAATCCAATTATGGTTTTTAACCATTCTTGTGCATCCAATAAGTGATTTAATGTCATTGGTTGAACATTTAGGTCATTTTCATCCTCCCTAGGCTTATTCTAATCCAATTAGGGTTTTTAACGAATCTTGTGCATCCAATAAGTGATTTTGTTTCATTCGTTGAACATTTAGTTCATTTACGTACTCCCTTGGCTTATTCTAATCCAATTATGGTTTTTAACCATTCTTGTGCATCCAATAAGTGATTTTGTGTCATTGGTTGAACATTAAGGTTATTTTCGTCATCCCTAGGCTTATTCTAATCCAATTAGGGTTTTTAACCAATCTTGTGCATCCAATAACTGATTTTGTGTCATTGGTTGAACATTGAGGTCATTTACGTCCTCCCTAGGCTTATTCTAATCCAATTAGGGTTTATAACTAATCTTGTGCCTCCAATAAGTGATTTTGTCTCATTCATTGAACATTTAGTTCATTTACGTATTCCCTTGGCTTATTCTAATCAAATTATGGTTTTTAACCATTCTTGTGCATCCAATTAGTGATTTTGTGTCATTTGTTGAACATTGAGGTCATTTTCGTCCTCCCTAGGCTTATTCTAATCCAATTAGGGTTTTTAACCAATCTTGTGCATCCAATAATTGATTTTGTGTCATTGGTTGAACATTAGGTCATTTTCGTCCTCCCTAGTCTTATTCTAATCCAATTAGGGGTTTTAACCAATCTTGTGCATCCAATAAGTGATTTTGTATCATTCGTTGAACATTTAGTTCATTTACGTACTCCCTTGGCTTATTCTAATCCAATTATGGTTTTTAACCATTCTTGTGCATCCAATAAGTGATTTTGTGTCATTGGTTGAACATTAAGGTTATTTTCGTCATCCCTAGGCTTATTCTAATCCAATTAGGGTTTTTAACCAATCTTGTGCATCCAATAATTGATTTTGTGTCATTTGTTGAACATTGAGGTCATTTTCGTCCTCCCTAGTCTTATTCTAATCCAATTAGGGTTTATAACTAATCTTGTGCATCCAATAAGTGATTTTGTATCATTCGTTGAACATTTAGTTCATTTACGGACTCCCTTGGCTTATTCTAATCCAATTATGGTTTTTAACCATTCTTGTGCATCCAATTAGTGATTTTGTGTCATTTGTTGAACATTGAGGTCATTTACGTCCTCCCTAGGCTTATTCTAATCCAATTAGGGTTTATAACTAATCTTGTGCATCCAATAAGTGATTTTGTATCATTCGTTGAACATTTAGTTCATTTACGTACTCCCTTGGCTTATTCTAATCCAATTATGGTTTTTAACCATTCTTGTGCATCCAATTAGTGATTTTGTGTCATTTGTTGAACATTGAGGTCATTTTCGTCCTCCCTAGGCTTATTCTAATCCAATTAGGGTTTTTAACCAATCTTGTGCATCCAATAATTGATTTTGTGTCATTGGTTGAACATTAGGTCATTTTCGTCCTCCCTAGTCTTATTCTAATCCAATTAGGGGTTTTAACCAATCTTGTGCATCCAATAAGTGATTTTGTATCATTCGTTGGACATTTAGTTCATTTACGTACTCCCTTGGCTTATTCTAATCCAATTATGGTTTTTAACCATTCTTGTGCATCCAATAAGTGATTTTGTGTCATTGGTTGAACATTTAAGTCATTTTCATCCTCCCTAGGCTTATTCTAATCCAATTATGGTTTTTATCCAATCTTGTGCATCCAATAAGTGATTTTGTGTCATTGGTTGAACATTTAGGTCATTTTCATCCTCCCTAGGCTTATTCTAATCTAATTAGGGTTTTTATCAAATCTTGTGCATATAATAATTGATTTTGTGTCATTGGTTGAACATTGAGTCATTTTCGTCCTCCCTAGTCTTATTCTAATCCAATTAGGGTTTTTAACAAATCTTGTGCATCCAATAAGTGATTTTGTATCATTCGTTGAACATTTAGTTCATTTACGTACTCCCTTGGCTTATTCTAATCCAATTATGGTTTTTAACCACTCTTGTGCATCCAATAAGTGATTTGGTGTCATTGGTTGAACATTTAGGTCATTTTCATCCTCCCTAGGCTTATTCTAATCCAATTAGGGTTTTTATCCAATCTTGTGCATCCAATAAGTGATTTTTTGTCATTGGTTGAACATTTAGATCATTTTCGTCCTCCATAGGCTTATTCTAATCCATTTAAGGTTTTTAACCAATCTTGAGCATCTAATAATTGATTTTGTGTCATTGGTTGAACATTAGGTCATTTTCGTCCTCCCTAGGCTTATTCTAATCCCATTAGGGTTTTTAACTAATCTTGTGCATCCAATAAGTGATTTTGTGTCATTGGTTGAACATTAGGTCATTTTCGTCCTCCCTAGTCTTATTCTAATCAAATTATGGTTTTTAACCATTCTTGTGCATCCAATAAGTGATTTTGTGTCATTGGTTTAACATTAAGGTTATTTTCGTCATCCCTAGGCTTATTCTAATCCAATAAGGGTTTTTAATTAATCTTGTGCATCCAATAAGTGATTTTGTGTCATTCGTTGAACATTGAGGTCATTTACGTCCTCCCTAGGCTTATTCTAATCCAATTACGGTTTATAACTAATCTTGTGCATCCAATAAGTGATTTTGTATCATTCGTTGAACATTTAGTTCATTTACGTACTCCCTTGGCTTATTCTAATCCAATTATGGTTTTTAACCATTCTTGTGCATCCAATAAGTGAGTTTGTGTCATTTGTTGAACATTGAGGTCATTTTAGTCCTCCCTAGGCTTATTCTAATCCAATTAGGGTTTTTAACCAATCTTGTGCATCCAATAAGTGATTTTGTTTCATTCGTTGAACATTTAGTTCATTTACGTACTCCCTTGGCTTATTCTAATCCAATGATGGTTTTTAACCATTCTTGTGCATCCAATAAGTGATTCTGTGTCATTTGTTGAACATTAAGGTTATTTTCGTCATCCCTAGGCTTATTCTAATCCAGTTAGGGTTTTTAACCAATCTTGTGCATCCAATAATTGATTTTGTGTCATTGGTTGAACGTTAGGTCATTTTTGTCCTCCCTAGGCTTATTCTAATCCAATTAGGGTTTTTAACCAATCTTGTGCATCCAATAAGTGATTTTGTATCATTCGTTGAACATTTAGTTCATTTACGTACTCCCTTTAATTATTCTAATCCAATTATGGTTTTTAACCATTCTTGTGCATCCAATAAGTGATTTTGTGTCATAGGTTGAACATTTAGGTCATTTTCATCCTCCCTAGGCTTATTCTAATCGAATTAGGGTTTTTATCCAATCTTGTGCATCCAATAAGTGATTTTGTGTCATTGGTTGAACATTTAGGTCATTTTCGTCCTCCATAGGCTTATTCTAATCCAATTAAGGTTTTTAACCAATCTTGTGCATCCAATAATTAATTTTGTGTCATTGGTTGAACATTAGGTCTTTTTCGTCCTCCCTATGCTTATTCTAATTCAATAAGGGTTTTTAACCAATCTTGTACATCCAATAATTGATTGTGTGTCATTGGTTGAACATTTAGGTCATTTTCATCCTCCCTAGGCTTATTCTAATCCAATTATGGTTTTTATCCAATCTTGTGCATCCAATAAGTGATTTTGTGTCATTGGTTGAACATTTAGGTCATTTTCATCCTCCCTAGGCTTATTCTAATCTAATTAGGGTTTTTATCCAATCTTGTGCATATAATAATTGATTTTGTGTCATTGGTTGAACATTGAGTCATTTTCGTCCTCCCTAGTCTTATTCTAATCCAATTAGGGTTTTTAACAAATCTTGTGCATCCAATAAGTGATTTTGTATCATTCGTTGAACATTTAGTTCATTTACGTACTCCCTTGGCTTATTCTAATCTAATTATGGTTTTTAACCACTCTTGTGCATCCAATAAGTGATTTGGTGTCATTGGTTGAACATTTAGGTCATTTACGTACTCCCTTGGCTTATTCTAATCTAATTATGGTTTTTAACCACTCTTGTGCATCCAATAAGTGATTTGGTGTCATTGGTTGAACATTTAGGTCATTTTCATCCTCCCTAGGCTTATTCTAATCTAATTAGGGTTTTTATCCAATCTTGTGCATCTAATAAGTGATTTTGTGTCATTGGTTGAACATTTAGGTCATTTTCGTCCTCCATAGGCTTATTCTAATCCATTTAAGGTTTTTAACCAATCTTGTGCATCTAATAATTGATTTTGTGTCATTGGTTGAACATTAGGTCATTTTCGTCCTCCCTAGGCTTATTCTAATCCCATTAGGGTTTTTAACTAATCTTGTGCATCCAATAAGTGATTTTGTGTCATTGGTTGAACATTAGGTCATTTTCGTCCTCCCTAGTCTTATTCTAATCCAATTAGGGTTTTTAACCAATCTTGTGCATCGTATTAGTGATTTTGTTTCATTCGTTGAACATTTAGTTCATTTACGTACTCCCTTGGCTTATTCTAATCCAATTATGGTTTTTAACCATTCTTGTGCATCCAATAAGTGAGTTTGTGTCATTTGTTGAACATTGAGGTCATTTTAGTCCTCCCCAGGCTTATTCTAATCCAATTAGGGTTTTTAACCAATCTTGTGCATCCAATAAGTGATTTTGTTTCATTCGTTGAACATTTAGTTCATTTACGTACTCCCTTGGCTTATTCTAATCAAATGATGGTTTTTAACCATTCTTGTGCATCCAATAAGTGATTCTGTGTCATTTGTTGAACATTAAGGTTATTTTCGTCATCCCTAGGCTTATTCTAATCCAATTAGGGTTTTTAACCAATCTTGTGCATCCAATAATTGATTTTGTGTCATTGGTTGAACGTTAGGTCATTTTTGTCCTCCCTAGGCTTATTCTAATCCAATTAGGGTTTTTAACCAATCTTGTGCATCCAATATGTGATTTTGTATCATTCGTTGAACATTTAGTTCATTTACGTACTCCCTTTACTTATTCTAATCCAATTATGGTTTTTAACAATTCTTGTGCATCCAATAAGTGATTTTGTGTCATAGGTTGAACATTTAGGTCATTTTCATCCTCCCTAGGCTTATTCTAATCCAATTAGGGTTTTTATCCAATCTTGTGCATCCAATAAGTGATTTTGTGTCATTGGTTGAACATTTAGGTCATTTTCGTCCTCCATAGGCTTATTCTAATCCAATTAAGGTTTTTAACCAATCTTGTGCATCCAATAATTAATTTTGTGTCATTGGTTGAACATTAGGTCTTTTTCGTCCTCCCTATGCTTATTCTAATTCAATAAGGGTTTTTAACCAATCTTGTACATCCAATAATTGATTGTGTGTCATTGGTTGAACATTTAGGTCATTTTCATCCTCCCTAGGCTTATTCTAATCCAATTATGGTTTTTATCCAATCTTGTGCATCCAATAAGTGATTTTGTGTCATTGGTTGAACATTTAGGTCATTTTCATCCTCCCTAGGCTTATTCTAATCTAATTAGGGTTTTTATCCAATCTTGTGCATATAATAATTGATTTTGTGTCATTGGTTGAACATTGAGTCATTTTCGTCCTCCCTAGTCTTATTCTAATCCAATTAGGGTTTTTAACAAATCTTGTGCATCCAATAAGTGATTTTGTATCATTCGTTGAACATTTAGTTCATTTACGTACTCCCTTGGCTTATTCTAATCCAATTATGGTTTTTAACCACTCTTGTGCATCCAATAAGTGATTTGGTGTCATTGGTTGAACATTTAGGTCATTTTCATCCTCCCTAGGCTTATTCTAATCCAATTAGGGTTTTTATCCAATCTTGTGCATCCAATAAGTGATTTTGTGTCATTGGTTGTACATTTAGGTCATTTTCGTCCTCCATAGGCTTATTCTAATCCATTTAAGGTTTTTAACCAATCTTGTGCATCTAATAATTGATTTTGTGTCATTGGTTGAACATTAGGTCATTTTCGTCCTCCCTAGGCTTATTCTAATCCCATTAGGGTTTTTAACTAATCTTGTGCATCCAATAAGTGATTTTGTGTCATTGGTTGAACATTAGGTCATTTTCGTCCTCCCTAGTCTTATTCTAATCCAATTAGGGTTTTTAACCAATCTTGTGCATCGTATTAGTGATTTTGTTTCATTCGTTGAACATTTAGTTCATTTACGTACTCCCTTGGCTTATTCTAATCCAATTATGGTTTTTAACCATTCTTGTGCATCCAATAAGTGAGTTTGTGTCATTTGTTGAACATTGAGGTCATTTTAGTCCTCCCCAGGCTTATTCTAATCCAATTAGGGTTTTTAACCAATCTTGTGCATCCAATAAGTGATTTTGTTTCATTCGTTGAACATTTAGTTCATTTACGTACTCCCTTGGCTTATTCTAATCCAATGATGGTTTTTAACCATTCTTGTGCATCCAATAAGTGATTTTGTGTCATTTGTTGAACATTAAGGTTATTTTCGTCATCCCTAGGCTTATTCTAATCCAATTAGCGTTTTTAACCAATCTTGTGCATCCAATAATTGATTTTGTGTCATTGGTTGAACGTTAGGTCATTTTTGTCCTCCCTAGGCTTATTCTAATCCAATTAGGGATTTTAACCAATCTTGTGCATCCAATATGTGATTTTGTATCATTCGTTGAACATTTAGTTCATTTACGTACTCCCTTTACTTATTCTAATCCAATTATGGTTTTTAACCATTCTTGTGCATCCAATAAGTGATTTTGTGTCATAGGTTGAACATTTAGGTCATTTTCATCCTCCCTAGGCTTATTCTAATCGAATTAGGGTTTTTATCCAATCTTTTGCATCCAATAAGTGATTTTGTGTCATTGGTTGAACATTTAGGTCATTTTCGTCCTCCATAGGCTTATTCTAATCCAATTCAGGTTTTTAACCAATCTTGTGCATCCAATAATTAATTTTGTGTCATTGGTTGAACATTAGGTCTTTTTCGTCCTCCCTATGCTTATTCTAATTCAATAAGGGTTTTTAACCAATCTTGTACATCCAATAATTGATTGTGTGTCATTGGTTGAACATTTAGGTCATTTTCATCCTCCCTAGGCTTATTCTAATCCAATTATGGTTTTTATCCAATCTTGTGCATCCAATAAGTGATTTTGTGTCATTGGTTGAACATTTAGGTCATTTTCATCCTCCCTAGGCTTATTCTAATCTAATTAGGGTTTTTATCCAATCTTGTGCATCCAATAAGTGATTTTGTGTCATTGGTTGAACATTTAGGTCATTTTCGTCCTCCATAGGCTTATTCTAATCCATTTAAGGTTTTTAACCAATCTTGTGCATCTAATAATTGATTTTGTGTCATTGGTTGAACATTAGGTCATTTTCGTCCTCCCTAGGCTTATTCTAATCCCATTAGGGTTTTTAACTAATCTTGTGCATCCAATAAGTGATTTTGGGTCATTGGTTGAACATTAGGTCATTTTCGTCCTCCCTAGTCTTATTCTAATCCAATTAGGGTTTTTAAACAATCTTGTGCATCGTATTAGTGATTTTGTTTCATTCGTTGAACATTTAGTTCATTTACGTACTCCCTTGGCTTATTCTAATCCAATTATGGTTTTTAACCATTCTTGTGCATCCAATAAGTGAGTTTGTGTCATTTGTTGAACATTGAGGTCATTTTAGTCCTCCCCAGGCTTATTCTAATCCAATTAGGGTTTTTAGCCAATCTTGTGCATCCAATAAGTGATTTTGTTTCATTCGTTGAACATTTAGTTCATTTACGTACTCCCTTGGCTTATTCTAATCCAATGATGGTTTTTAACCATTCTTGTGCATCCAATAAGTGATTCTGTGTCATTTGTTGAACATTAAGGTTATTTTCGTCATCCCTAGGCTTATTCTAATCCAATTAGGGTTTTTAACCAATCTTGTGCATCCAATAATTGATTTTGTGTCATTGGTTGAACGTTAGGTCATTTTTGTCCTCCCTAGGCTTATTCTAATCCAATTAGGGTTTTTAACCAATCTTGTGCATCCAATATGTGATTTTGTATCATTCGTTGAACATTTAGTTCATTTACGTACTCCCTTTACTTATTCTAATCCAATTATGGTTTTTAACAATTCTTGTGCATCCAATAAGTGATTTTGTGTCATAGGTTGAACATTTAGGTCATTTTCATCCTCCCTAGGCTTATTCTAATCCAATTAGGGTTTTTATCCAATCTTGTGCATCCAATAAGTGATTTTGTGTCATTGGTTGAACATTTAGGTCATTTTCGTCCTCCATAGGCTTATTCTAATCCAATTAAGGTTTTTAACCAATCTTGTGCATCCAATAATTAATTTTGTGTCATTGGTTGAACATTAGGTCTTTTTCGTCCTCCCTATGCTTATTCTAATTCAATAAGGGTTTTTAACCAATCTTGTACATCCAATAATTGATTGTGTGTCATTGGTTGAACATTAGGTCATTTTCGTCCTCCCTAGGCTTATTCTTATCTAATTAGGGTTTTTAATCAATCTTGTGCATCCAATAACTGATTTTGTGTCATTGGTTAAACATTTATTTGATTTTCGTCCTTCCTAGGCTTATTCTAATCCAATTAGGGTTTTTAACCAATCTTGTGCATCCAATAAGTGATTTTGCGTCATTCGTTGAACATTGAGGTCATTTACGTCCTCCCGAGGCTTATTCTAATCCAATTAGGGTTTATAACTAATCTTGGGCATCCAATTAGTGATTTTGTATCATTCGTTGAATATTTCGTTCATTTACGTACTCCCTTGGCTTATTCTAATCCAATTATGGTTTTTAACCATTCTTGTGCATCCAATAAGTGATTTTGTGTCATTTGTTGAACATTGAGGTCATTTTTGTCCTCCCTAGGCTTATTCTAACCCAATTAAGGTTTTTAACCAATCTTGTGCATCCAATAATTGATTTTGTGTCATTGGTTGAACATTAGGTCATTTTCGTCCTCCCTAGGCTTATTCTAATCCAATTAGGGTTTTTAACCAATCTTGGGCATCCAATAAGTGATTTTGTGTCATTCGTTGAACTTTGAGGTCATTTACGTCCTCCCTAGGCTTATTCTAATCCAATTAGGGTTTATAACTAATCTTGTGCATCCAATAAGTGATTTTGTATCATTCGTTGAACATTTAGTTCATTTACGTACTCCCTTGGCTTATTCTAATCCAATTATGGTTTTTAACCATTCTTGTGCATCCAATAAGTAAGTTTGTGTCATTTGTTGAACATTGAGGTCATTTTCGGCCTCCCTAGGCTTATTCTAATCCAATTAGGGTTTTTAACCAATCTTGTGCATCCAATAAGTGATTTTGTTTCATTCGTTGAACATTTAGTTCATTTACGTACTCCCTTGGCTTATTCTAATCCAATGATGGTTTTTAACCATTCTTGTGCATCCAATTAGTGATTTTGTGTCATTGGTTGAACATTAAGGTTATTTTCGTCATCCCTAGGCTTATTCTAATCCAATAAGGGTTTTTAACCAATCTAGTGCATCCAATAATTGATTTTGTGTCATTGGTTGAACGTTAGGTCATTTTTGTCCTCCCTAGGCTTATTCTAATCCAATTAGGGTTTTTAACCAATCTTGTGCATCCAATAAGTGATTTTGTATCATTCGTTGAACATTTAGTTCATTTACGTACTCCCTTGACTTATTCTAATCCAATTATGGTTTTTAACCATTCTTGTGCATCCAATAAGTGATTTTGTGTCATTGGTTGAACATTTAGGTCATTTTCATCCTCCCTAGGCTTATTCTAATCCAATTAGGGTTTTTATCCAATCTTGTGCATCCAATAAGTGATTATGTGTCATTGGTTGAACATTTAGGTCATTTTCGTCCTCCATAGGCTTGTTCTAATCCAATTAAGGTTTTTAACCAATCTTGTGCATCCAATAATTGATTTTGTGTCATTGGTTGAACATTAGGTCTTTTTCGTCCTCCCTAGGCTTATTCTAATCCAATAAGGGTTTTTAACCAATCTTGTACATCCAATAATTGATTGTGTGTCATTGGTTAAACATTTATTTGATTTTCGTCCTTCCTAGGCTTATTCTTATCCAATTAGGGTTTTTAACCAATCTTGTGCATCCAATAAGTGATTTTGTGTCATTCGTTGAACATTGAGGTCATTTACGTCCTCCCGAGGCTTATTCTAATCCAATTAGGGTTTATAACTAATCATGGGCATCCAATTAGTGATTTTGTATCATTCGTTGAATATTTAGTTCATTTACGTACTCCATTGGCTTATTCTAATCCAATTATGGTTTTTAACCATTCTTGTGCATCCAATAAGTGATTTTGTGTCATTTGTTGAACATTGAGGTCATTTTCGTCCTCCCTAGGATTATTCTAATCCAAATAAGGTTTTTAACCAATCTTGTACATCCAATAATTTATTTTGTGTCATTGGTTGAACATTAGGTCATTTTCGTCCTCCCTAGGCTTATTCTAATCCAATTAGGGTTTTTAACCAATCTTGTGCATCCAATAAGTGATTTTGTGTCATTCATTGAACATTGAGGTCATTTACGTCCTCCCTAGGCTTATTCTAATCCAATTAGGGTTTATAACTAATCTTGTGCATCCAATAAGTGATTTTGTATCATTCGTTGAACATTTAGTTCATTTACGTACTCCCTTGGCTTATTCTAATCCAATTATGGTTTTTAACCATTCTTGTCCATCCAATAAGTGAGTTTGTGTCATTTGTTGAACATTGAGGTCATTTTCGTCCTCCCTAGGCTTATTCTAATCCAATTAGGGTTTTTAAGCAATCTTGTGCATCCAATAATTGATTTTGTGTCATTGGTTGAACATTAAGTCATTTTCGTCCTCCCTAGTCTTATTCTAATCCAATTAGGGTTTTTAACCAATCTTGTGCATCCAATAAGTGACTTTGTATCATTTGTTGAACATTTAGTTCATTTACGTACTCCCTTGTCTTATTCTAATCAAATTATGGTTTTTAACCATTCTTGTGCATCCAATAAGTGATTTTATGTCATTGGTTGAACATTTAGGTCATTTTCATCCTCCCTAGGCTTATTCTAATCCAATTAGGGTTTTTAACCAATCTTGTGCATCCAATAAGGTATTTTGTTTCATTCGTTGAACATTTAGTTCATTTACGTACTCCCTTGGCTTATTCTAATCCAATGATGGTTTTTAACCATTCTTGTGCATCCAATAAGTGATTTTGTGTCATTGGTTGAACATTAAGGTTATTTTCGTTATCCCTAGGCTTATTCTAATCCAATTAGGGTTTTTACCCAATCTTGTGCATCCAATAATTGATTTTGTGTCATTGGTTGAACATTTAGGTCATTTTCGTCCTCCATAGGCTTATTCTAATCCAATTAGGGTTTATAACTAATCTTGGGCATCCAATTAGTGATTTTGTATCATTCGTTGAATATTTAGTTCATTTACGTACTCCCTTGGCTTATTCTAATCCAATTATGGTTTTTAACCATTCTTGTGCATCCAATAAGTGATTTTGTGTCATTTGTTGAACATTGAGGTCATTTTCGTCCTCCCTAGGCTTATTCTAATCCAATTAGGGTTTATAACTAATCTTGTGCATCCAATAAGTGATTTTGTATCATTCGTTGAACATTTAGTTCATTTACGTACTCCCTTGGCTTATTCTAATCCAATTATGGTTTTTAACCATTCTTGTGCATCCAATTAGTGATTTTGTGTCATTTGTTGAACATTGAGGTCATTTACGTCCTCCCTAGGCTTATTCTATTCCAATTAGGGTTTATAACTAATCTTGTGCATCCAATAAGTGATTTTGTATCATTCGTTGAACATTTAGTTCATTTACATACTCCCTTGGCTTATTCTAATCCAATTATGGTTTTTAACCATTCTTGTGCATCCAATAAGTGACTTTGTGTCATTTGTTGAACATTGAGGTCATTTTCGTCCTCCCTAGGCTTATTCTAATCCAATTAGGGTTTATAACTAATCTTGTGCATCCAATAAGTGATTTTGTATCATTCGTTGAACATTTAGTTCATTTACGTACTCCCTTGGCTTATTCTAATCCAATTATGGTTTTTAACCATTCTTGTGCATCCAATTAGTGATTTTGTGTCATTTGTTGAACATTGAGTTCATTTTCGTCCTCCCTAGGCTTATTCTAATCCAATTAAGGTTTTTAACCAATCTTGTGCATCCAATAATTGATTTTGTGTCATTGGTTGAACATTAGGTCATTTTCGTCCTCCCTAGGCTTATTCTAATCCAATTAGGGTTTTTAACCAATCTTGTGCATCCAATAAGTGATTTTGTATCATTCGTTGAACATTTAGTTCATTTACGTACTCCCTTGGCTTATTCTAATCCAATTATGGGTTTTAACCATTCTTGTGCATCCAATAAGTGATTTTGTGTCATTGGTTGAACATTTAGGTCATTTTCATCCTCCCTAGGCTTATTCTAATCCAATTAGGTTTTTTATCCAATCTTGTGCATCCAATAAGTGATTTTGTGTCATTGGTTGATAATTTAGTACATTTTCGTCCTCCATAGGCTTATTCTAATCCAATTAAGGTTTTTAACCAATCTTGTGCATCCAATAATTGATTTTGTGTCATAGGTTGAACATTAGGTCATTTTCGTCGTCCCTAGGCTTATTCTAATCCAATTAGGGTTTTTAACCAATCTTGTGCATCCAATAAGTGATTTTGTGTCATTGGTTGAACATTTAGGTCATTTTCATCCTCCCTAGGCTTATTCTAATCCAATTAGGGTTTTTATCCAATCTTGTGCATCCAATAAGTGATTTTGTGTCATTGGTTGAACATTTAGGTCATTTTCGTCCTCCATAGGCTTATTCTAATCCAATTAAGGTTTTTAACCAATCGTGTGCATCCAATAATTGATTTTGTGTCATTGGTTGAACATTAGGTCATTTTCGTCCATCCTAGGCTTATTATAATCCAATTAGGGTTTTTAACGATTCTTGTGCATCCAATAAGTGATTTTGTGTCATTCGTTGAACATTGAGGTCATTTACGTCCTCCCTAGGCTTATTCTAATCCAATTAGTGTTTATAACTAATCTTGTGCATCCAATAAGTGATTTTGTATCATTCGTTGAACATTTAGTTCAATTACGTACTCCCTTGGCTTATTCTAATCCAATTATGGTTTTTAACCATTCTTGTGTATCCAATAAGTGATTTTGTGTCATTTGTTGAACATTGAGGTCATTTTCGTCCTCCCTAGGCTTATTCTAATCCAATTAGGGTTTTTAACCAATCTTGTGCATCCAATAATTGATTTTGTGTCATTGGTTGAACATTAGGTCATTTTCGTCCTCCCTAGTCTTATTCTAATCCAATTAGGGTTTTTAACCAATCTTGTGCATCCAATAAGTGATTTTGTATCATTCGTTGAACATTTAGTTCATTTACGTACTCCCTTGGCTTATTCTAATCCAATTATTGTTTTTAACCATTCTTGTGCATCCAATAAGTGATTTTATGTCATTGGTTGAACATTTAGGTCATTTTCATCCTCCCTAGGCTTATTCTAATCCAATTAGGGTTTTTATCAAATCTTGTGCATCCAATAAGTGATTTTGTGTCATTGGTTGAACATTTAGGTCATTTTTGTCCTCCATAGGCTTATTCTAATCCAATTATGGTTTTTAACCATTCTTGTGCATCCAATAAGTGATTTTGTGTCATTGGTTGAACATTTAGGTCATTTTCATCCTCCCTAGGCTTATTCTAATCCAATTAGGGTTTTTATCCAATCTTGTGCATCCAATAAGTGATTTTGTGTCATTGGTTGAACATTTAGGTCATTTTCGTCCTCCATAGGCTTATTCTAATCCAATTAAGGTTTTTAACCAATCTTGTGCATCCAATAATTCATTTTGTGTCATTGGTTGAACATTAGGTCATTTTCGTCCTCCCTAGGCTTATTATAATCCAATTATGGTTTTTAACCATTCTTGTGCATCCAATAAGTGATTTTGTGTCATTGGTTGAACATTTAGGTCATTTTCATCCTCTCTAGGCTTATTCTAATCCAATTAGGGTTGTTATCCAATCTTGTGTATCCAATAAGTGATTTTGTGTCATTGGTTGAACATTTAGGTCATTTTCGTCCTCCATAGGCTTATTCTAATCCAATTAAGGTTTTTAACCAATCTTGTGCATCCAATAATTGATTTTGTGTCATTGGTTGAACATTAGGTCTTTTTCGTCCTCCCTAGGCTTATTCTAATCCAATAAGGGTTTTTAACCAATCTTGTACATCCAATAATTGATTGTCTGTCATTGGTTGAACATTAGGTCATTTTCGTCCTCCCTAGGCTTATTCTTATCTAATTAGGGTTTTTAATCAATCTTGTGCATCCAATAATTGATTTTGTGTCATTGGTTAAACATTTATTTGATTTTCGTCCTTCCTAGCCTTATTCTAATCCAATTAGGGTTTTTAACCAATCTTGTGCATCCAATAAGTGATTTTGTGTCATTCGTTGAACATTGAGGTCATTTACGTCCTCCCTAGGCTTATTCTAATCCAATTAGGGTTTATAACTAATCTTGGGCATCCAATTAGTGATTTTGTATCATTCGTTGAATATTTAGTTCATTTACGTACTCCCTTGGCTTATTCTAATCCAATTAGGGTTTTTAACCAATCTTGTGCATCCAATAAGTGATTCTGTGTCATTCGTTAAACATTGAGGTCATTTACGTCCTCCCTAGGCTTATTCGAATCCAATTAGTGTTTATAACTAATCTTGTGCATCCAATAAGTAATTTTGTATCATTCGTTGAACATTTAGTTCATTTACGTAATGCCTTGGCTTATTCTAATCCAATTATGGTTTTTAACCATTCTTGTGCATCCAATAAAAGATTTTGGGTCATTTGTTGAACATTGAGGTCATTTTCGTCCTCCCTAGGCTTATTCTAATCCAATTAGGGTTTTTAACCAATCTAGTGCATCCAATAATTGATTTTGTGTCATTGGTTGAACATTAGGTCATTTTCGTCCTCCCTAGTCTTATTCTAATCCAATTAGGGTTTTTAACCAATCTTGTGCATCCAATAAGTGATTTTGTATCATTCGTTGAACATTTAGTTCATTTACGTACTCCCTTGGCTTATTCTAATCCAATTATGGGTTTTAACCATTCTTGTGCATCCAATAAGTGATTTTGTGTCATTTGTTGTACATTTAGGTCATTTTCATCCTCCCTAGGCTTATTCTAATCCAATTAGGTTTTTTATCCAATATTGTGCATCCAATAAGTGATTTTGTGTCATTGGTTGAACATTTAGGTCATTTTCGTCCTCCATAGGCTTATTCTAATCCAATTAGGGTTTTTAACCAATCTTGTGCATCCAATAATTGATTGTGTTTCATTGGTTGAACATTAGGTCATTTTCGTCCTCCCTAGGCTTAATCTTATCTAATTAGGGTTTTTAATCAATCTTGTGCATCCAATAACTGATTTTGTGTCATTGGTTGAACATTTATTTGATTTTCGTCTTTCTTAGGCTTATTCTAATCCAATTAGGGGTTTTCACCAATCTTGTACATCCAATAAGTAATTTTGTGTCATTCGTTGAACATTTAAGTCATTCACGTCCTCCATAGTCTTATTCTAATCCAATTAGGGTTTTTAACAAATCTTGTGCATCCAATAAGTGATTTTGTTTCATTCGTTGAACATTTAGTTCATTTACGTACTCCCTTGGCTTATTCTAATCCAATTATGGTTTTTAACCATTCTTGTGCATCCAATACGTCATTTTGTGTCATTGGTTGAACATTAAGGTTATTTTCGTCATCCCTAGGCTTATTCTAATCCAATTAGGGTTTTTAACCATTCTTGTGCATCCAATACGTCATTTTGTGTCATTGGTTGAACATTAAGGTCATTTTCGTCCTCCCTAGGCTTATTATAATCCAATTAGGGTTTTTAACCAATCTTGTGCATCCAATAAGTGATATTGTTTCTTTCGTTGAACATTTAGTTCATTTACGTACTCCCATGGCTTATTCTAATCCAATTATGGTTTTTAACCATTCTTGTGCATCAAATAAGTGATTTTGTGTCATTAGTTGAACATTTAGGTCAATTTCGTCCTCCCTAGGCTTATTATAATCCAATTAGGGTTTTTAACCAATCTTGTGCATCCAATAAGTGATATTGTGGGTCATTCGTAAAACATTGAGGTCATTTACATCCTCCCTAGGCTTATTCGAATCCAATTAGTGTTTATAACTAATCTTGTGCATCCAATAAGTGATTTTGTATCATTCGTTGAACATTTAGTTCATTTACGTAATGCCTTGGCTTATTCTAATCCAATTATGGTTTTTAACCATTCTTGTGCATCCAATAAAAGATTTTGTGTCATTTGTTGAACATTGAGGTCATTTTCGTCCTCCCTAGGCTTATTCTAATCCAATTAGGGTTTTTAACCATTCTTGTGCATCCAATAATTGATTTTGTGTCATTGGTTGAACATTAGGTCATTTTCGTCCTCCCTAGTCTTATTCTAATCCAATTATGGTTTTTAACCATTCTTGTGCATTTAGGTCATTTTCATCCTCCCTAGGCTTATTCTAATCTAATTAGGTTTTTTATCCAATCTTGTGCATCCAATAAGTGATTTTGTGTCATTGGTTGAACATTTAGGTCATTTTCGTCCTCCATAGGCTTATTCTAATCCAATTAGGGTTTTTAACCAATCTTGTGCATCAAATAAGTGATTTTGTTTCTTTCGTTGAACATTTAGTTCATTTACGTACTCCCATGGCTTATTCTAATCCAATTATGGTTTTTAACCATTCTTGTGCATCAAATAAGTGATTTTGTGTCATTAGTTGAACATTTAGGTCAATTTCGTCCTCCCTAGGCTTATTATAATCCAATTAGGGTTTTTAACCAATCTTGTGCATCCAATAAGTGATATTGTGGGTCATTCGTTAAACATTGAGGTCATTTACATCCTCCCTAGGCTTATTCGAATCCAATTAGTGTTTATAACTAATCTTGTGCATCCAATAAGTGATTTTGTATCATTCGTTGAACATTTAGTTCATTTACGTAATGCCTTGGCTTATTCTAATCCAATTATGGTTTTTAACCATTCTTGTGCATCCAATAAAAGATTTTGTGTCATTTGTTGAACATTGAGGTCATTTTCGTCCTCCCTAGGCTTATTCTAATCCAATTAGGGTTTTTAACCATTCTTGTGCATCCAATAATTGATTTTGTGTCATTGGTTGAACATTAGGTCATTTTCGTCCTCCCTAGTCTTATTCTAATCCAATTATGGTTTTTAACCATTCTTGTGCATCGAATAAGTTATTTTGTATCATTCGTTGGACATTTAGTTCATTTACGTACTCCCTAGGCTTATTCTAATCCAATTAGGGTTTTTATCCAATCTTGTGCAACCAATAAGTGATTTTGTGTCATTAGTTGAACATTTAGGTCATTTTCGTCCTCCATAGGCTTATTCTAATCCAATTAAGGTTTTTAACCAATCTTGTGCATCCAATATTTGATTTTGTGTCATTGGTTGAACTTAGGTCTTTTTCGTCCTCCCTAGGCTTATTCTTATCTAATTAGGGTTTTTAATCAATCTTATGCATTCAATAACTGATTTTGTGTCATTGGTTAAACATTTATTTGATTTTCGTCCTTCCTAGGCTTATTCTAATCCAATTAGGGTTTTTAACCAATCTTGTGCATCCAATAAGTGATTTTGTGTCATTCGTTGAACATTGAGGTCATTTACGTCCTCCCTAGGCTTATTCTATTTCAATTAGGGTTTATAACTAATCTTGTGCATCCAATAAGTGATTTTGTATCATTCGTTGAACATTTAGTTCATTTACGTACTCCCTTGGCTTATTCTAATGCAATTATGGTTTTTAACCATTCTTGTGCATCCAATAAGTGATTTTGTGTCATTGGTTGAACATTTAGGTCATTTTAATCCTACCTAGGCTTATTCTAATCCAATTAGGGTTTTTAACCAATCTTGTGCATCCAATAAGTGATTTTGTGTCATTGGTTGAACATTTAGGTCATTTTCGTCCTCCCTAGGATTATTCTAATCCAGTTAGGGTTTTTAACTAATCTTGTGCATCCAATAAGTGATTTTGTTTCATTGGATTGACATTTAGGTCATTTAATTTCTCCCTATGCTTCTTCTTGTTCAATTAGGAATTATAATCAATCTTGTGCACCCAATAAGTGATTTTGTGTCATTCGTTGAACATTGAGGTCATTTACGTCCTCCCTAGGCTTATTCTAATCCAATTAGGGTTTATAACCATTCTTGTGCATCCAATAAGTGATTTTGTGTCATTTGTTGAACATTGAGGTCATTTTCGTCCTCCCTAGGCTTATTCTAATCCAATTAGGGTTTTTAACCATTCTTGTGCATCCAATAAGTTATTTTGTGTCATTGGTTGGACATTTAGTTCATTTACGTACTCCCTAGGCTTATTCTAATCCAATTAGGGTTTTTATCCAATCTTGTGCATCCAATAAGTGATTTTGTGTGATTGGTTGAACATTTAGGTCATTTTCGTCCTCCCTTGGCTTATTCTAATCCAATTATGGTTTTTAACCATTCTTGTGCATCCAATAATTGATTTTATGTCATTGGTTGAACATTTAGGTCATTTTCATCCTCCCTAGGCTTATTCTAATCCAATTAGGGTTTTTAACCAATCTTGTGCATCCAATATGTGATTTTGTTTCATTTGTTGAACATTTAGTTCATTTACGTACTCCCTTTGCTTATTCTAATCCAATTATGGTTTTTAACCATTCTTGTGCATCCAAAAAGTGATTTTGTGTCATTGGTTGAACATTAAGGTTATTTTCGTCATTCCTAGGCTTATTCTAATCCAATTAGGGTTTTTAACCTATCTTGTGCATCCTAAAATTGATTTTGTGTCATTGGTTGAACATTGAGGTCATTTACGTCCTCCCTAGGCTTATTCTAATCCAATTAGGGTTTATAACTAATCTTGTGCATCCAATAAGTGATTTTGTATCATTCGTTGAACATTTAGTTCATTTACGTACTCCCTTGGCTTATTCTAATCCAATTATGGTTTTTAACCATTCTTGTGCATCCAATTAGTGATTTTGTGTCATTTGTTGAACATTGAGCTCATTTTCGTCCTCCCTAGGCTTATTCTAATCCAATTAGGGTTTTTAACCAATCTTGAGCATCCAATAATTGATTTTGTGTCATTGGTTGAACATTAGGTCATTTTCGTCCTGCCTAGTCTTATTCTAATCCAATTAGGGTTTTTAACCAATCTTGTGCATCCAATAAGTGATTTTTTGTCATTGGTTGAACATTTAGGTCATTTTCATCCTCCCTAGGCTTATTCTAATTCAATTAGGGTTTTTATCCAATCTTGTGCATCCAATAAGTGATTTTGTGTCATTGGTTGAACATTTAAGTCATTTTCGTCCTCCATAGGCTTATTCTAATCCAATTAAGGTTTTTAACCAATCTTGTGCATCCAATAATTGATTTTGTGTCATTGGTTGAACATTAGATCATTTTCGTCCTCCCTAGGTTTATTCTAATCCAATTATGGTTTTTGTCCAATCTTGTGTATCCAATAAGTGATTTTGTGTCATTGGTTGAACATTTAGGTCATTTTCATCCTCCCTAGGCTTTTTCTAATCCAATTAGGGTTTTTATCCAATCTTGTGCATCCAATAAGTGATTTTGTATCATTCGTTGAACATTTAGTTCATTTACGTACTCCCTTGGCTTATTCTAATCCAATTATGGTTTTTAACCATTCTTGTGCATCCAATAAGTGATTTTATGTCATTGGTTGAACATTTAGGTCATTTTCATCCTCCCTAGGCTTATTCTAATCCAATTAGGGTTTTTATCCAATCTTGTGCATCCAATAAGTGATTTTGTGTCATTGGTTGAACATTTAGGTCATTTTCGTCCTCCATAGGCTTGTTCTAATCCATTTAAGGTTTTTAACCAATCTTGTGCATCCAATAATTGATTTTGTGTCATTGGTTGAACATTAGGTCATTTTCGTCCTCCTTAGGCTTATTCTAATCCAATTAGGGTTTTTAACCAATCTTGTGCATCCAATAAGTGATTTTGTGTCATTGGTTGAACATTTAGGTCATTTTCATCCTCCCTAGGCTTATTCTAATCCAATAATGGTTTTTATCCAATCTTGTGCATCCAATAAGTGATTTTGTGTCATTGGTTGAACATTTAGGTCATTTTCATCCTCCCTAGGCTTTTTCTAATCCAATTAGGGTTTTTATCCAATCTTGTGCATCCAATAAGTGATTTTGTATCATTCGTTGAACATTTAGTTCATTTACGTACTCCCTTGGCTTATTCTAATCCAATTATGGTTTCTAACCATTCTTGTGCATCCAATAAGTGATTTTATGTCATTGGTTGATTATTTAGGTCATTTTCATCCTCCCTAGGCTTATTCTAATCCAATTAGGGTTTTTAACCAATCTTGTGCATCCAATAAGTGATTTTGTTTCATTTGTTGAACATTTAGTTCATTTACGTACTCCCTAGGCTTATTCTAATCCAACTATGGTTTTTAACCATTCTCGTGCATCCAATAAGTGATTTTGTGTCATTGGTTGAACATTAAGGTTATTTTCGTCATCCCTAGGCTTATTCTAATCCAATTAGAGTTTTTAACCTATCTTGTGCATCCAATAATTGATTTTGTGTCATTCGTTGAACATTGAGGTCATTTACGTCCTCCCTAGGCTTATTCTAATCCAATTAGGGTTTCTAACTAATCTTGTGCATCCAATAAGTGATTTTGTATCATTCGTTGAACATTTAGTTCATTTACGTACTCCCTTGGCTTATTATAATCCAATTATGGTTTTTAATCATTCTTGTGCATCCAATAAGTGATTTTGTGTCATTGGTTGAACATTAGGTCATTTTCGTCCTCCCTAGTCTTATTCTAATCCAATTAGGGTTTTTAACCAATCTTGTGCATCCAATAAGTGATTTTGTATCATTCGTTGAACATTTAGTTCATTTACGTACTCCCTTGGCTTATTCTAATCCAATTATGGTTTTTAACCATTCTTGTGCATCCAATAAGTGATTTTGTGTCATTGGTTGAACATTAAGGTTATTTTCGTCATCCCTAGGCTTATTCTAATCCAATTAGGGTTTTTAACCAATCTTCTGCATCCAATAATTGATTTTGTGTCATTGGTTGAACATTAGGTCATTTTCGTCCTCCCTAGTCTTATTCTAATCCAATTAGGGTTTTTACCCAATCTTGTGCATCCAATAAGTGATTTTGTATCATTCGTTGAACATTTAGTTCATTTACGTACTCCCTTGGCTTATTCTAATCCAATTATGGTTTTTAACCATTCTTGTGCATCCAATAAGTGATTTTGTGTCATTGGTTGAACATTTAGGTCATTTTCATCCTCCCTAGGCTTATTCTAATCCAATTAGGGTTTTTAACCAATCTTGTGCATCCAATAAGTGATTTTGTGTCATTGGTTGAACATTTAGGTCATTTTCATCCTCCCTAGGCTTATTCTAATCCAATTAGGGTTTTTATCCAATCTTGTGCATCCAATAATTGATTTTGTGTCATTGGTTGAACATTGAGTCATTTTCGTCCACCCTAGTCTTATTCTAATCCAATTAAGGTTTTTAACAAATCTTGTGCATCCAATAAGTGATTTTGTATCATTCGTTGAACATTTAGTTCATTTACGTACTCCCTTGGCTTATTCTAATCCAATTATGGTTTTTAACCATTCTTGTGCATCCAATAAGTGATTTTGTGTCATTGGTTGAACATTTAGGTCATTTTCATCCTCCCTAGGCTTATTCTAATCCAATTAGGGTTTTTATCCAATCTTGTGCATCCAATAAGTGATTTTGTGTCATTGGTTGAACATTTAGGTCATTTTCGTCCTCCCTAGGCTTATTCTTATCTAATTAGGGTTTTTAATCAATCTTGTGCATCCAATAACTGATTTTGTGTCATTGGTTAAACATTTATTTGATTTTCGTCCTTCCTAGGTTTATTCTAATCCAATTAGGGTTTTTAACCAATCTTGTGCATCCAATAAGTGATTTTGTGTCATTCGTTGAACATTGAGGTCATTTACGTCCTCCCAAGGCTTATTCTAATCTAATTAGGGTTTATAACTAATCTTGTGCATCCAATAAGTGATTTTGTATCATTCGTTGAACATTTAGTTCATTTACGTACTCCCTTGGCTTATTCTAATCCAATTATGGTTTTTAACCATTCTTGTGCATCCAATAACTGACTTTGTGTCATTGGTTGAACATTTAGGTCATTTAAATCCTACCTACGCTTATTCTAATCCAATTAGGGTTTTTAACCAATCTTGTGCATCCAATAAGTGATTTTGTGTCATTGGTTGAACATTTAGGTCATTTTCGTCCTCCCTAGGCTTATTCTTATCTAATTAGGGTTTTTAATCAATCTTGTGCATCCAATAACTGATTTTGTGTCATTGGTTAAACATTTATTTGATTTTCGTCCTTCCTAGGTTTATTCTAATCCAATTAGGGTTTTTAACTAATCTTGTGCATCCAATAAGTGATTTTGTGTCATTCGTTGAACATTGAGGTCATTTACGTCCTCCCTAGGCTTATTCTAATCTAATTAGGGTTTATAACTAATCTTGTGCATCCAATAAGTGATTTTGTATCATTCGTTGAACATTTAGTTCATTTACGTACTCCCTTGGCTTATTCTAATCCAATTATGGTTTTTAACCATTCTTGTGCATCCAATAAGTGATTTTGTGTCATTTGTTGAACATTTGGGTCATTTTCGTCCTCCCTAGTCTTATTCTAATCCAATTAGGGTTTATAACTAATCTTGTGCATCCAATAAGTGATTTTGTATCATTCGTTGAACATTTAGTTCATTTACGTACTCCCTTGGCTTATTCTAATCCAATTATGGTTTTTAACCATTCTTGTGCATCCAATTAGTGATTTTGTGTCATTTGTTGAACATTGAGGTCATTTTCGTCCTCCCTAGGCTTATTCTAATCCAATTAGGGGTTTTAACCAATCTTGTGCATCTAATAATTGATTTTGTGTCATTGGTTGAACATTAAGTCATTTTCGTCCTCCCTAGTCTTATTCTAATCCAATTAGGGTTTTTAACCAATCTTGTGCATCCAATAAGTGATTTTGTGTCATTGGTTGAACATTGAGGTCATTTACGTCCTCCCTAGGCTTATTCTAATCCAATTAGGGTTTATAACTAATCTTGTGCATCCAATAAGTGATTTTGTATCATTCGTTGAACATTTAGTTCATTTACGTACTCCCTTGGCTTATTCTAATCCAATTATGGTTTTTAACCATTCTTGTGCATCCAATTAGTGATTTTGTGTCATTTGTTGAACATTGAGCTCATTTTCGTCCTCCCTAGGCTTATTCTAATCCAATTAGGGTTTTTAACCAATCTTGAGCATCCAATAATTGATTTTGTGTCATTGGTTGAACATTAGGTCATTTTCGTCCTGCCTAGTCTTATTCTAATCCAATTAGGGTTTTTAACCAATCTTGTGCATCCAATAAGTGATTTTTTGTCATTGGTTGAACATTTAGGTCATTTTCATCCTCCCTAGGCTTATTCTAATTCAATTAGGGTTTTTATCCAATCTTGTGCATCCAATAAGTGATTTTGTGTCATTGGTTGAACATTTAAGTCATTTTCGTCCTCCATAGGCTTATTCTAATCCAATTAAGGTTTTTAACCAATCTTGTGCATCCAATAATTGATTTTGTGTCATTGGTTGAACATTAGATCATTTTCGTCCTCCCTAGGTTTATTCTAATCCAATTATGGTTTTTGTCCAATCTTGTGTATCCAATAAGTGATTTTGTGTCATTGGTTGAACATTTAGGTCATTTTCATCCTCCCTAGGCTTTTTCTAATCCAATTAGGGTTTTTATCCAATCTTGTGCATCCAATAAGTGATTTTGTATCATTCGTTGAACATTTAGTTCATTTACGTACTCCCTTGGCTTATTCTAATCCAATTATGGTTTTTAACCATTCTTGTGCATCCAATAAGTGATTTTATGTCATTGGTTGATTATTTAGGTCATTTTCATCCTCCCTAGGCTTATTCTAATCCAATTAGGGTTTTTAACCAATCTTGTGCATCCAATAAGTGATTTTGTTTCATTTGTTGAACATTTAGTTCATTTACGTACTCCCTAGGCTTATTCTAATCCAATTATGGTTTTTAACCATTCTCGTGCATCCAATAAGTGATTTTGTGTCATTGGTTGAACATTAAGGTTATTTTCGTCATCCCTAGGCTTATTCTAATCCAATTAGAGTTTTTAACCTATCTTGTGCATCCAATAATTGATTTTGTGTCATTCGTTGAACATTGAGGTCATTTACGTCCTCCCTAGGCTTATTCTAATCCAATTAGGGTTTCTAACTAATCTTGTGCATCCAATAAGTGATTTTGTATCATTCGTTGAACATTTAGTTCATTTACGTACTCCCTTGGCTTATTATAATCCAATTATGGTTTTTAACCATTCTTGTGCATCCAATAAGTGATTTTGTGTCATTGGTTGAACATTAGGTCATTTTCGTCCTCCCTAGTCTTATTCTAATCCAATTAGGGTTTTTAACCAATCTTGTGCATCCAATAAGTGATTTTGTATCATTCGTTGAACATTTAGTTCATTTACGTACTCCCTTGGCTTATTCTAATCCAATTATGGTTTTTAACCATTCTTGTGCATCCAATAAGTGATTTTGTGTCATTGGTTGAACATTTAGGTCATTTTCATCCTCCCTAGGCTTATTCTAATCCAATTAGGGTTTTTATCCAATCTTGTGCATCCTATAATTGATTTTGTGTCATTGGTTGAACATTTAGGTCATTTACGTCCTCCCTAGGCTTATTCTAATCCAATTAGGGTTTATAACTAATCTTGTGCATCCAATAAGTGATTTTGTATCATTCGTTGAACATTTAGTTCATTTACGTACTCCCTTGGCTTATTCTAATCCAATTAAAGTTTTTAACCATTCTTGTGCATCCAATTAGTGATTTTGTGTCATTTGTTGAACATTGAGCTCATTTTCGTCCTCCCTAGGCTTATTCTAATCCAATTAAGGTTTTTAACCAATCTTGTGCATCCAATAATTGATTTTGTGTCATTGGTTGAACATTAGATCATTTTCGTCCTCCCTAGGTTTATTCTAATCCAATTATGGTTTTTGTCCAATCTTGTGTATCCAATAATTGATTTTGTGTCATTGGTTGAACATTTAGGTCATTTTCATCCTCCCTAGGCTTTTTCTAATCCAATTAGGGTTTTTATCCAATCTTGTGCATCCAATAAGTGATTTTGTATCATTCGTTGAACATTTAGTTCATTTACGTACTCCCTTGGCTTATTCTAATCCAATTATGGTTTTTAACCATTCTTGTGCATCCAATAAGTGATTTTATGTCATTGGTTGATTATTTAGGTCATTTTCATCCTCCCTAGGCTTATTCTAATCCAATTAGGGTTTTTAACCAATCTTGTGCATCCAATAAGTGATTTTGTTTCATTTGTTGAACATTTAGTTCATTTACGTACTCCCTAGGCTTATTCTAATCCAATTATGGTTTTTAACCATTCTCGTGCATCCAATAAGTGATTTTGTGTCATTGGTTGAACATTAAGGTTATTTTCGTCATCCCTAGGCTTATTCTAATCCAATTAGAGTTTTTAACCTATCTTGTGCATCCAATAATTGATTTTGTGTCATTCGTTGAACATTGAGGTCATTTACGTCCTCCCTAGGCTTATTCTAATCCAATTAGGGTTTCTAACTAATCTTGTGCATCCAATAAGTGATTTTATGTCATTGGTTGATTATTTAGGTCATTTTCATCCTCCCTAGGCTTATTCTAATCCAATTAGGGTTTTTAACCTATCTTGTGCATCCAATAATTGATGTTGTGTCATTGGTTGAACATTAGGTCATTTTCGTCCTCCCTAGGCTTATTCTAATCCAATTTGGGTTTTTAACCAATCTTGTGCATCCAATAAGTGATTTTGTGTCATTGGTTGAACATTTAGGTCATTTTCATCCTCCCTAGGCTTATTCTAATCCAATAATAGTTTTTATCCAATCTTGTGCATCCAATAAGTGATTTTGTGTCATTGGTTGAACATTTAGGTCATTTTCATCCTCCCTAGGCTTTTTCTAATCCAATTAGGGTTTTTATCCAATCTTGTGCATCCAATAAGTGATTTTGTATCATTCGTTGAACATTTAGTTCATTTACGTACTCCCTTGGCTTATTCTAATCCAATTATGGTTTCTAACCATTCTTGTGCATCCAATAAGTGATTTTATGTCATTGGTTGATTATTTAGGTCATTTTCATCCTCCCTAGGCTTATTCTAATCCAATTAGGGTTTTTAACCAATCTTGTGCATCCAATAAGTGATTTTGTTTCATTTGTTGAACATTTAGTTCATTTACGTACTCCCTAGGCTTATTCTAATCCAATTATGGTTTTTAACCATTCTCGTGCATCCAATAAGTGATTTTGTGTCATTGGTTGAACATTAAGGTTATTTTCGTCATCCCTAGGCTTATTCTAATCCAATTAGAGTTTTTAACCTATCTTGTGCATCCAATAATTGATTTTGTACCATTCGTTGAACATTGAGGTCATTTACGTCCTCCCTAGGCTTATTCTAATCCAATTAGGGTTTCTAACTAATCTTGTGCATCCAATAAGTGATTTTGTATCATTCGTTGAACATTTAGTTCATTTACGTACTCCCTTGGCTTATTATAATCCAATTATGGTTTTTAACCATTCTTGTGCATCCAATAAGTGATTTTGTGTCATTGGTTGAACATTAGGTCATTTTCGTCCTCCCTAGTCTTATTCTAATCCAATTAGGGTTTTTAACCAATCTTGTGCATCCAATAAGTGATTTTGTATCATTCGTTGAACATTTAGTTCATTTACGTACTCCCTTGGCTTATTCTAATCCAATTATGGTTTTTAACCATTCTTGTGCATCCAATAAGTGATTTTGTGTCATTGGTTGAACATTTAGGTCATTTTCATCCTCCCTAGGCTTATTCTAATTCAATTAGGGTTATTATCCAATCTTGTGCATCAAATAAGTGATTTTGTGTCATTGGTTGAACATTTAGGTCATTTTCGTCCTCCATAGGCTTATTCTAATCCAATTAAGGTTTTGAACCAATCTTGTACATCCAATAATTGATTTTGTGTCATTGGTTGAACATTAGGTCATATTCGTCCTCCCTAGGCTTATTCTAATCCAATTAGGGTTTTTAACCAATCTTGTGCATCCAATAAGTGATTTTGAGTCATTGGTTGAACATTTAGGTCATTTTCGTCCACCCTTGGCTTATTCTAATCCAATTAGGATTTTTAACCAATCTTGTGCATCCAATAAGTGATTTTGTGTCATTGGTTGAACATTTAGGTCATTTTCGTCCTCCCTAGGCTTATTCTAATCCAATAAGGTTTTTAACCAATCTTGTGCATCCAATAATTGATTTTGTCTCATTGGTTGAACATTAGGCCATTTTTGTCCTCCCTAGGCTTATTCTTATCTAATTAGGGTTTTTAATCAATCTTGTGCATCCAATAACTGATTTTGTGTTATTGGTTAAACATTTATTTGTTTTGTTTCCTTCCTAGGCTTATTCTAATCCAATTAGGGTTTTTAACCAATCTTGTGCATCCAATAATTGATTTTGTGTCATTGGTTGAACATTTAGGTCATTTTCATCCTCCCTAGGCTTATTCTAATCCAATTAGGGTTTTTATCCAATCTTGTGCATCCAATAAGTGATTTTGTGTCATTGGTTGAACATTTAGGTCATTTTCGTCCTCCATAGGCTTGTTCTAATCCATTTAAGGTTTTTAACCAATCTTGTGCATCCAATAATTGATTTTGTGTCATTGGTTGAACATTAGGTCATTTTCGTCCTCCTTAGGCTTATTCTAATCCAATTAGGGTTTTTAACCAATCTTGTGCATCCAATAAGTGATTTTGTGTCATTGGTTGAACATTTAGGTCATTTTCATCCTCCCTAGGCTTATTCTAATCCAATAATGGTTTTTATCCAATCTTGTGCATCCAATAAGTGATTTTGTGTCATTGGTTGAACATTTAGGTCATTTTCATCCTCCCTAGGCTTTTTCTAATCCAATTAGGGTTTTTATCCAATCTTGTGCATCCAATAAGTGATTTTGTATCATTCGTTGAACATTTAGTTCATTTACGTACTCCCTTGGCTTATTCTAATCCAATTATGGTTTCTAACCATTCTTGTGCATCCAATAAGTGATTTTATGTCATTGGTTGATTATTTAGGTCATTTTCATCCTCCCTAGGCTTATTCTAATCCAATTAGGGTTTTTAACCAATCTTGTGCATCCAATAAGTGATTTTGTATCATTCGTTGAACATTTAGTTCATTTACGTACTCCCTTGGCTTATTCTAATCCAATTATGGTTTTTAACCATTCTTGTGCATCCAATAAGTGATTTTGTGTCATTGGTTGAACATTTAGGTCATTTTCATCCTCCCTAGGCTTATTCTAATCCAATTAGGGTTTTTAACCAATCTTGTGCATCCAATAAGTGATTTTGTGTCATTGGTTGAACATTTAGGTCATTTTCATCCTCCCTAGGCTTATTCTAATCCAATTAGGGTTTTTATCCAATCTTGTGCATCCAATAATTGATTTTGTGTCATTGGTTGAACATTGAGTCATTTTCGTCCACCCTAGTCTTATTCTAATCCAATTAAGGTTTTTAACAAATCTTGTGCATCCAATAAGTGATTTTGTATCATTCGTTGAACATTTAGTTCATTTACGTACTCCCTTGGCTTATTCTAATCCAATTATGGTTTTTAACCATTCTTGTGCATCCAATAAGTGATTTTGTGTCATTGGTTGAACATTTAGGTCATTTTCATCCTCCCTAGGCTTATTCTAATCCAATTAGGGTTTTTATCCAATCTTGTGCATCCAATAAGTGATTTTGTGTCATTGGTTGAACATTTAGGTCATTTTCGTCCTCCCTAGGCTTATTCTTATCTAATTAGGGTTTTTAATCAATCTTGTGCATCCAATAACTGATTTTGTGTCATTGGTTAAACATTTATTTGATTTTCGTCCTTCCTAGGTTTATTCTAATCCAATTAGGGTTTTTAACCAATCTTGTGCATCCAATAAGTGATTTTGTGTCATTCGTTGAACATTGAGGTCATTTACGTCCTCCCAAGGCTTATTCTAATCTAATTAGGGTTTATAACTAATCTTGTGCATCCAATAAGTGATTTTGTATCATTCGTTGAACATTTAGTTCATTTACGTACTCCCTTGGCTTATTCTAATCCAATTATGGTTTTTAACCATTCTTGTGCATCCAATAACTGACTTTGTGTCATTGGTTGAACATTTAGGTCATTTTAATCCTACCTAGGCTTATTCTAATCCAATTAGGGTGTTTAACCAATCTTGTGCATCCAATAAGTGATTTTGTGTCATTGGTTGAACATTTAGGTCATTTTCGTCCTCCCTAGGTTTATTCAAATCCAGTTAGGGTTTTTAACTAATCTTGTGCATTCAATAAGTGATTTTGTTTCATTGGATTGACATTTAGGTCATTTAATTTCTCCCTATGCTTCTTCTAGTTCAATTAGGATTTTCAATCAATATTGTGCACCCAATAAGTGATTTTGTGTCATTTGTTGAACATTTAGGTCATTTACGACCTCCCTAGGCTTATTCTAATCCGATTAGGGTTTTTAACAAATCTTGTGCATCCAATAAGTGATTTTGTTTCATTCGTTGAACATTTAGTTCATTTACGTACTCCCTTGGCTTATTCTAATCCAATTATGGTTTTTAACCATTCTTGTGCATCCAATAAGTGATTTTGTGTCATTGGTTGAACATTTAGGTCATTTTCGTCCTCCATAGGCTTATTCTAATCCAATTAAGGTTTTTAACCAATCTTGTGCATCCAATAATTGATTTTGTGTCATTGGTTGAACATTAGGTCATTTTCGTCCTCCCTAGGCTTATTCTAATCCAATTAGGGTTTTTAATTAATCTTGTGCATCCAATAAGTGATTTTGTGTCATTGGTTGAACATTTAGGTCATTTTCATCCTCCCTAGGCTTATTCTAATCCAATTAGGGTTTTTATCCAATCTTGTGCATCCAATAAGTGATTTTGTGTCATTGGTTGAACATTAAGGTTATTTTCGTCATCCCTAGGCTTATTCTAATCCAATTAGGGTTTTTAACCTATCTTGTGCATCCAATAATTGATTTTGTGTCATTCGTTGAACATTGAGGTCATTTACGTCCTCCCTAGGCTTATTCTAATCCAATTAGGGTTTCTAACTAATCTTGTGCATCCAATAAGTGATTTTGTATCATTCGTTGAACATTTAGTTCATTTACGTACTCCCTTGGCTTATTATAATCCAATTATGGTTTTTAACCATTCTTGTGCATCCAATAAGTGATTTTGTGTCATTGGTTGAACATTAGGTCATTTTCGTCCTCCCTAGTCTTATTCTAATCCAATTAGGGTTTTTAACCAATCTTGTGCATCCAATAAGTGATTTTGTATCATTCGTTGAACATTTAGTTCATTTACGTACTCCCTTGGCTTATTCTAATCCAATTATGGTTTTTAACCATTCTTGTGCATCCAATAAGTGATTTTGTGTCATTGGTTGAACATTTAGGTCATTTTCATCCTCCCTAGGCTTATTCTAATCCAATTAGGGTTTTTATCCAATCTTGTGCATCCTATAATTGATTTTGTGTCATTGGTTGAACATTTAGGTCATTTACGTCCTCCCTAGGCTTATTCTAATCCAATTAGGGTTTATAACTAATCTTGTGCATCCAATAAGTGATTTTGT
Source organism: Cicer chorassanicum (assembly GCA_037974735.1). Lineage (NCBI taxonomy): Eukaryota > Viridiplantae > Streptophyta > Magnoliopsida > Fabales > Fabaceae > Cicer > Cicer chorassanicum. The sequence goes on from JBBPBP010009779.1 coordinate 37,875,663, forward strand.
ATCATTCGTTGAACATTTAGTTCATTTACGTACTCCCTTGGCTTATTCTAATCCAATTAAAGTTTTTAACCATTCTTGTGCATCCAATTAGTGATTTTGTGTCATTTGTTGAACATTGAGCTCATTTTCGTCCTCCCTAGGCTTATTCTAATCCAATTAGGGTTTTTAACCAATCTTGAGCATCCAATAATTGATTTTGTGTCATTGGTTGAACATTAGGTCATTTTCGTCCTGCCTAGTCTTATTCTAATCCAATTAGGGTTTTTAACCAATCTTGTGCATCCAATAAGTGATTTTGTGTCATTGGTTGAACATTTAGGTCATTTTCATCCTCCCTAGGCTTATTCTAATTCAATTAGGGTTTTTATCCAATCTTGTGCATCCAATAAGTGATTTTGTGTCATTGGTTGAACATTTAAGTCATTTTCGTCCTCCATAGGCTTATTCTAATCCAATTAAGGTTTTTAACCAATCTTGTGCATCCAATAATTGATTTTGTGTCATTGGTTGAACATTAGATCATTTTCGTCCTCCCTAGGTTTATTCTAATCCAATTATGGTTTTTGTCCAATCTTGTGTATCCAATAAGTGATTTTGTGTCATTGGTTGAACATTTAGGTCATTTTCATCCTCCCTAGGCTTTTTCTAATCCAATTAGGGTTTTTATCCAATCTTGTGCATCCAATAAGTGATTTTGTATCATTCGTTGAACATTTAGTTCATTTACGTACTCCCTTGGCTTATTCTAATCCAATTATGGTTTTTAACCATTTTTGTGCATCCAATAAGTGATTTTATGTCATTGGTTGATTATTTAGGTCATTTTCATCCTCCCTAGGCTTATTCTAATCCAATTAGGGTTTTTAACCAATCTTGTGCATCCAATAAGTGATTTTGTTTCATTTGTTGAACATTTAGTTCATTTACGTACTCCCTAGGCTTATTCTAATCCAATTATGGTTTTTAACCATTCTCGTGCATCCAATAAGTGATTTTGTGTCATTGGTTGAACATTAAGGTTATTTTCGTCATCCCTAGGCTTATTCTAATCCAATTAGAGTTTTTAACCTATCTTGTGCATCCAATAATTGATTTTGTGTCATTCGTTGAACATTGAGGTCATTTACGTCCTCCCTAGGCTTATTCTAATCCAATTAGGGTTTCTAACTAATCTTGTGCATCCAATAAGTGATTTTGTATCATTCGTTGAACATTTAGTTCATTTACGTACTCCCTTGGCTTATTATAATCCAATTATGGTTTTTAACCATTCTTGTGCATCCAATAAGTGATTTTGTGTCATTGGTTGAACATTAGGTCATTTTCGTCCTCCCTAGTCTTATTCTAATCCAATTAGGGTTTTTAACCAATCTTGTGCATCCAATAAGTGATTTTGTATCATTCGTTGAACATTTAGTTCATTTACGTACTCCCTTGGCTTATTCTAATCCAATTATGGTTTTTAACCATTCTTGTGCATCCAATAAGTGATTTTGTGTCATTGGTTGAACATTTAGGTCATTTTCATCCTCCCTAGGCTTATTCTAATTCAATTAGGGTTATTATCCAATCTTGTGCATCAAATAAGTGATTTTGTGTCATTGGTTGAACATTTAGGTCATTTTCGTCCTCCATAGGCTTATTCTAATCCAATTAAGGTTTTGAACCAATCTTGTACATCCAATAATTGATTTTGTGTCATTGGTTGAACATTAGGTCATATTCGTCCTCCCTAGGCTTATTCTAATCCAATTAGGGTTTTTAACCAATCTTGTGCATCCAATAAGTGATTTTGAGTCATTGGTTGAACATTTAGGTCATTTTCGTCCACCCTTGGCTTATTCTAATCCAATTAGGGTTTTTAAACAATCTTGTGCATCCAATAAGTGATTTTGTGTCATTGGTTGAACATTTAGGTCATTTTCGTCCTCCCTAGGCTTATTCTAATCCAATAAGGTTTTTAACCAATCTTGTGCATCCAATAATTGATTTTGTCTCATTGGTTGAACATTAGGCCATTTTCGTCCTCCCTAGGCTTATTCTTATCTAATTAGGGTTTTTAATCAATCTTGTGCATCCAATAACTGATTTTGTGTCATTGGTTAAACATTTATTTGATTTTCGTCCTTCCTAGGCTTATTCTAATCCAATTAGGGTTTTTAACAAATCTTGTGCATCCAATAAGTGATTTTGTGTCATTCGTTGAACATTGAGGTCATTTACGTCCTCCCTAGGCTTATTCTAATCCAATTAGGGTTTATAACGAATCTTGTGCATCCAATAAGTGATTTTATGTCAAATGGTTGAACATTTAGGTCATTTTCGTCCACCCCTGGCTTATTCTAATCCAATTATGGTTTTTAACCATTCTTGTGCATCCAATAAGTGATTTTGTGTCATTTGTTGAACATTGAGGTCATTTTCGTCCTCCCTAGGCTTATTCTAATCCAATTAGGGTTTTTAACCAATCTTGTGCATCCAATAATTGATTTTGTGTCATTGGTTGAACATTAAGTCATTTTCGTCCTCCCTAGTCTTATTCTAATCAATCTAGGGTTTTTAACCAATCTTGTGCATCCAATAAGTGATTTTGTATCATTCGTTGAACATTTAGTTCATTTACGTACTCCCTTGGCTTATTCTAATCCAATTATGGTTTTTAACCATTCTTGTGCATCCAATAAGTGATTTTATGTCATTGGTTGAACATTTAGGTCATTTTCATCCTCCCTAGGCTTATTCTAATCCAATTAGGGTTTTTAACGAATCTTGTGCATCCAATAAGTGATTTTGTTTCATTCGTTGAACATTTAGTTCATTTACGTACTCCCTTGGCTTATTCTAATCCAATTATGGTTTTTAACCATTCTTGTGCATCCAATAAGTGATTTTGTGTCATTGGTTGAACATTAAGGTTAATTTCGTCATCCCTAGGCTTATTCTAATCCAATTAGGGTTTTTAACCAATCTTGTGCATCCAATAATTGATTTTGTGTCATTGGTTGAACATTAGGTCATTTTCGTCCTCCCTAGTCTTATTCTAATCCAATTAGGGTTTTTACCCAATCTTGTGCATCCAATAAGTGATTTTGTATCATTCGTTGAACATTTAGTTCATTTACGTACTCCCTTGGCTTATTCTAATCCAATTATGGTTTTTAACCATTCTTGTGCATCCAATAAGTGATTTTGTGTCATTGGTTGAACATTTAGGTCATTTTCATCCTCCCTAGGCTTATTCTAATCCAATTAGGGTTTTTATCCAATCTTGTGCATCCAATAAGTGATTTTGTGTCATTGGTTGAACATTTAGGTCATTTTCGTCCTCCCTAGGCTTATTCTTATCTAATTAGGGTTTTTAATCAATCTTGTGCATCCAATAACTGATTTTGTGTCATTGGTTAAACATTTATTTGATTTTCGTCCTTCCTAGGTTTATTCTAATCCAATTAGGGTTTTTAACCAATCTTGTGCATCCAATAAGTGATTTTGTGTCATTCGTTGAACATTGAGGTCATTTACGTCCTCCCAAGGCTTATTCTAATCTAATTAGGGTTTATAACTAATCTTGTGCATCCAATAAGTGATTTTGTATCATTCGTTGAACATTTAGTTCATTTACGTACTCCCTTGGCTTATTCTAATCCAATTATGGTTTTTAACCATTCTTGTGCATCCAATAACTGACTTTGTGTCATTGGTTGAACATTTAGGTCATTTAAATCCTACCTACGCTTATTCTAATCCAATTAGGGTTTTTAACCAATCTTGTGCATCCAATAAGTGATTTTGTGTCATTGGTTGAACATTTAGGTCATTTTCGTCCTCCCTAGGCTTATTCTTATCTAATTAGGGTTTTTAATCAATCTTGTGCATCCAATAACTGATTTTGTGTCATTGGTTAAACATTTATTTGATTTTCGTCCTTCCTAGGTTTATTCTAATCCAATTAGGGTTTTTAACTAATCTTGTGCATCCAATAAGTGATTTTGTGTCATTCGTTGAACATTGAGGTCATTTACGTCCTCCCTAGGCTTATTCTAATCTAATTAGGGTTTATAACTAATCTTGTGCATCCAATAAGTGATTTTGTATCATTCGTTGAACATTTAGTTCATTTACGTACTCCCTTGGCTTATTCTAATCCAATTATGGTTTTTAACCATTCTTGTGCATCCAATAAGTGATTTTGTGTCATTTGTTGAACATTTGGGTCATTTTCGTCCTCCCTAGTCTTATTCTAATCCAATTAGGGTTTATAACTAATCTTGTGCATCCAATAAGTGATTTTGTATCATTCGTTGAACATTTAGTTCATTTACGTACTCCCTTGGCTTATTCTAATCCAATTAGGGTTTTTAACCAATCTTGTGCATCCAATAAGTGATTTTGTTTCATTTGTTGAACATTTAGTTCATTTACGTACTCCCTAGGCTTATTCTAATCCAATTATGGTTTTTAACCATTCTCGTGCATCCAATAAGTGATTTTGTGTCATTGGTTGAACATTAAGGTTATTTTCGTCATCCCTAGGCTTATTCTAATCCAATTAGAGTTTTTAACCTATCTTGTGCATCCAATAATTGATTTTGTGTCATTCGTTGAACATTCAGGTCATTTACGTCCTCCCTAGGCTTATTCTAATCCAATTAGGGTTTCTAACTAATCTTGTGCATCCAATAAGTGATTTTCTGTCATTGGTTGATTATTTAGGTCATTTTCATCCTCCCTAGGCTTATTCTAATCCAATTAGGGTTTTTATCCAATCTTGTGCATCCAATAAGTGATTTTGTGTCATTGGTTGAACATTTAGGTCATTTTCATCCTCCCTAGGCTTATTCTAATCCAATTAGGGTTTTTATCCAATCTTGTGCATCCAATAAGTGATTTTGTGTCATTGGTTGAACATTTAAGTCATTTTCGTCCTCCATAGGCTTATTCTAATCCAATTAAGGTTTTTAACCAATCTTGTGCATCCAATAATTGATTTTGTGTCATTGGTTGAACATTAGATCATTTTCGTCCTCCCTAGGCTTATTCTAATCCAATTATGGTTTTTATCCAATCTTGTGTATCCAATAACTGATTTTGTGTCACTGGTTGAACATTTAGGTCATTTTCATCCTCCCTAGGCTTTTTCTAATCCAATTAGGGTTTTTATCCAATCTTGTGCATCCAATAATTGATTTTGTGTCATTTGTTGAACATTAGGTCATTTTCGTCCTCCCTAGGCTTATTCTAATCCAATTAGGGTTTTTAATTAATCTTGTGCATCCAATAAGTGATTTTGTGTCATTGGTTGAAGATTTAGGTCATTTTCATCCTCCCTAGGCTTATTGTAATCCAATTAGGGTTTTTATCCAATCTTGTGCATCCAATAAGTGATTTTGTGTCATTGGTTGAACATTAAGGTTATTTTCGTCATCCCTAGGTTTATTCTAATCCAATTAGGGTTTTTAACCTATCTTGTGCATCCAATAATTGATTTTGTGTCATTGGTTGAACATTGAGGTCATTTACGTCCTCCCTAGGCTTATTCTAATCCAATTAGGGTTTATAACTAATCTTGTGCATCCAATAAGTGATTTTGTATCATTCGTTGAACATTTAGTTCATTTACGTACTCCCTTGGCTTATTCTAATCCAATTATGGTTTTTAACCATTCTTGTGCATCCAATAAGTGATTTTGTGTCATTGGTTGAACATTAGGTCATTTTCGTCCTCCCTAGTCTTATTCTAGTCCAATTAGGGTTTTTAACCAATCTTGTGCATCCAATAAGTGATTTTGTATCATTCGTTGAACATTTAGTTCATTTACGTACTCCTATGGCTTATTCTAATCCAATTATGGTTTTTAACCATTCTTGTGCATCCAATAATTGATTTTGTGTCATTGGTTGAACATTAGGTCATTTTCGTCCTCCCTAGGCTTATTCTAATCCAATTAGGGTTTTTAACCAATCTTGTGCATCCAATAAGTGATTTTGTGTCATTGGTTGAACATTTAGGTCATTTTCATCCTCCCTAGGCTTATTCTAATCCAATAATGGTTTTTATCCAATCTTGTGCATCCAATAAGTGATTTTGTGTCATTGGTTGAACATTTAGGTCATTTTCGTCCTCCATAGGCTTATTCTAATCCAATTAAGGTTTTTAACCAATCTTGTGCATCCAATAATTGATTTTGTCTCATTGGTTGAACATTAGGCCATTTTCGTCCTCCCTAATCTTATTCTAATCCAATTAGAGTTTTTAACCAATCTTGTGCATCCAATAAGTGGTTTTGTATCATTGGTTGAACATTTAGTTCATTTACGTACTCCCTTGGCTTATTCTAATCCAATTATGGTTTTTAACCATTCTTGTGCATCCAATAAGTGATTTTGTGTCATTGGTTGAACATTTAGGTCATTTTCATCCTCCCTAGGCTTATTCTACTCCAATTAGGGTTTTTATCCAATCTTGTGCATTCAATAAGTGATTTTGTGTCATTGGTTGAACATTTAGGTCATTTTCGTCCTCCATAGGCTTATTCTAATCCAATTAAGGTTTTTAACCAATCTTGTGCATCCAATAATTGATTTTGTGTCATTGGTTGAACATTAGGTCATTTTCGTGCTCCCTAGGCTTATTATAATCCAATTAGGGTTTTTAACCAATCTTGTGCATCCAATAAGTGATTTTGTGTCATTCGTTGAACATTGAGGTCATTTACGTCCTCCCTAGGCTTATTCTAATCCAATTAGTGTTTATAACTAATCTTGTGCATCCAATAAGTGATTTTGTATCATTCGTTGAACATTTAGTTCATTTACGTACTCCCTTGGCTTATTCTAATCCAATTATGGTTTTTAACCATTCTTGTGCATCCAATAAGTGATTTTGTGTCATTGGTTGAACATTTAGGTCATTTTCATCCTCCCTAGGCTTATTCTAATCCAATTAGGGTTTTTAACCAATCTTGTGCATCCAATAAGTGATTTTGTGTCATTGGTTGAACATTTAGGTCATTTTCATCCTCCCTAGGCTTATTCTAATCCAATTAGGGTTTTTATCCAATCTTGTGCATCCAATAATTGATTTTGTGTCATTGGTTGAACATTGAGTCATTTTCGTCCACCCTAGTCTTATTCTAATCCAATTAAGGTTTTTAACAAATCTTGTGCATCCAATAAGTGATTTTGTATCATTCGTTGAACATTTAGTTCATTTACGTACTCCCTTGGCTTATTCTAATCCAATTATGGTTTTTAACCATTCTTGTGCATCCAATAAGTGATTTTGTGTCATTGGTTGAACATTTAGGTCATTTTCATCCTCCCTAGGCTTATTCTAATCCAATTAGGGTTTTTATCCAATCTTGTGCATCCAATAAGTGATTTTGTGTCATTGGTTGAACATTTAGGTCATTTTCGTCCTCCATAGGCTTTTTCTAATCCAATTAAGGTTTTTAACCAATCTTGTGCATCCAATAATTGATTTTGTGTCATTGGTTGAACATTAGGTCATTTTCGTCTTCCCTAGGCTTATTCTAATCCAATTAGGGTTTTTAACCAATCTTGTGCATCAAATAATTGATTGTGTGTCATTGGTTGAACATTAGGTCATTTTCGTCCTCCCTAGGCTTATTCTTATCTAATTAGGGTTTTTAATCAATCTTGTGCATCCAATAACTGATTTTGTGTCATTGGTTAAACATTTATTTGATTTTCGTCCTTCCTAGGCTTATTCTAATCCAATTAGGGTTTTTAACAAATCTTGTGCATCCAATAAGTGATTTTGTGTCATTCGTTGAACATTGAGGTCATTTACGTCCTCCCTAGGCTTATTCTAATCCAATTAGGGTTTATAACTAATCTTGTGCATCCAATAAGTGATTTTGTGTCAAATGGTTGAACATTTAGGTAATTTTCGTCCACCCTTGGCTTATTCTAATCCAATTATGGTTTTTAACCATTCTTGTGCATCCAATAAGTGATTTTGTGTCATTTGTTGAACATTGAGGTCATTTTCGTCCTCCCTAGGCTTATTCTAATCCAATTAGGGTTTTTAACCAATCTTGTGCATCCAATAATTGATTTTGTGTCATTGGTTGAACATTAGGTCATTTTCGTCCTTCCTAGGCTTATTCTAATCCAATTAGGGTTTTTAACCATTCTTGTGCATCCAATAAGTGATTTTGTGTCATTTGTTGAACATTAAATTCATTTTCGTCCTCCCTGGGCTTATTCTAAACCAATTAGGGTTTTTAACCAATCTTGTGCATCCAATAATTGATTTTGTGTCATTGGTTGAACATTAAGTCATTTTCATCCTCCCTAGTCTTAGTCTAATCCAAATAGGGTTTTTATCCAATCTTGTGCATCCAATAAGTGATTTTGTGTCATTGGTTGAACATTAGGTCATTTTCGTCCTCCATAGGCTTATTCTAATCCATTTAAGGTTTTTAACCAATCTTGTGCATCCAATAATTGATTTTGTGTCTTTGGTTGAACATTAGGTCATTTTCGTCCTCACTAGGCTTATTCTAACCCAATTAGGGTTTTTAACCATTCTTGTGCATCCAATAAGTAATTTTATGTCATTGGTTGAACATTTAAGTCATTTTCATCCTCCCTAGGCTTATTCTAATCCAATTAGGGTTTTATCCAATCTTGTGCATCCAATAAGTGATTTTGTGTCATTGGTTGAACATTTAGGTCATTTTCATCCTCCCTAGGCTTATTCTAATCCAATTAGGGTTTTTATCCAATCTTGTGCATCCAATAAGTGATTTTGTGTCATTGGTTGAACATTTAAGTCATTTTCGTCCTCCATAGGCTTATTCTAATCCAATTAAAGTTTTTAACCAATCTTGTGCATCCAATAATTGATTTTGTGTCATTGGTTGAACATTTAGTTCATTTACGTACTCCCTTGGCTTATTCTAATCCAATTATGGTTTTTAACCATTCTTGTGCATCCAATAAGTGATTTTATGTCATTGGTTGAACATTTAGGTCATTTTCATCCTCCCTAGGCTTATTCTAATCCAATTAGGGTTTTTATCCAATCTTGTGCATCCAATAAGTGATTTTGTGTCATTGGTTGAACATTTAGGTCATTTTCATCCTCCCAAGGCTTATTCTAATCCAATTAGGGTTTTTATCCAATCTTGTGCATCCAATAAGTGATTTTGTGTCATTGGTTGAACATTAAAGTCATTTTCGTCCTCCATAGGCTTATTCTAATCCAATTAAGGTTTGTAACCAATCTTGTGCATCCAATAATTGATTTTGTGTCATTGGTTGAACATTAGATCTATTTCGTCCTCCCTAGGCTTATTCTAATCCAATATAGGTTTTTATCCAATCTTGTGTATCCAATAAGTGATTTTGTGTCATTGGTTGAACATTTAGGTCATTTTCATCCTCCCTAGGCTTTTTCTAATCCAATTAGGGTTTTTATCCAATCTTGTGCATCCAATAATTGATTTTGTGTCATTTGTTGAACATTGAGTCATTTTCGTCCTCCCTAGTCTTATTCTAATCCAATTAGGGTTTTTAACAAATCTTGTGCATCCAATAAGTGATTTTGTATCATTCGTTGAACATTTAGTTCATTTACGTACTCCCTTGGCTTATTCTAATCCAATTATGGTTTTTAACCATTCTTGTGCATCCAATAAGTGATTTTATGTCATTGGTTGAACATTTAGGTCATTTTCATCCTCCCTAGGCTTATTCTAATCCAATTAGGGTTTTTATCCAATCTTGTGCATCCAATAAGTGATTTTGTGTCATTGGTTGAACATTTAGGTCATTTTCGTCCTCCATAGGCTTGTTCTAATCCATTTAAGGTTTTTAACCAATCTTGTGCATCCAATAATTGATTTTGTGTCATTGGTTGAACATTAGGTCATTTTCGTCCTCCCTAGGCTTATTCTAATCCAATTAGGGTTTTTAACCAATCTTGTGCATCCAATAAGTGATTTTGTGTCATTGGTTGAACATTTAGGTCATTTTCATCCTCCCTAGGCTTATTCTAATCCAATAATGGTTTTTATCCAATCTTGTGCATCCAATAAGTGATTTTGTGTCATTGGTTGAACATTTAGGTCATTTTCGTCGTCCATAGGCTTATTCTAATCCAATTAAGGTTTTTAACCAATCTTGTGCATCCAATAATTGATTTTGTGTCATTGGTTGAACATTAGGTCATTTTCGTCCTCCCTAGGCTTATTCTAATCCAATTAGGGTTTTTAATTAATCTTGTGCATCCAAT
>JBBPBP010009779.1:37887590-37926290 GCA_037974735.1 Cicer chorassanicum
TTATTCTAATCCAATTAGGGTTTTTAACCTATCTTGTGCATCCAATAATTGATTTTGTGTCATTGGTTGAACATTGAGGTCATTTACGTCCTCCCTAGGCTTATTCTAATCCAATTAGGGTTTATAACTAATCTTGTGCATCCAATAAGTGATTTTGTATCATTCGTTGAACATTTAGTTCATTTACGTACTCCCTTGGCTTATTCTAATCCAATTATGGTTTTTAACCATTCTTGTGCATCCAATAAGTGATTTTGTGTCATTGGTTGAACATTAGGTCATTTTCGTCCTCCCTAGTCTTATTCTAGTCCAATTAGGGTTTTTAACCAATCTTGTGCATCCAATAAGTGATTTTGTATCATTCGTTGAACATTTAGTTCATTTACGTACTCCTATGGCTTATTCTAATCCAATTATGGTTTTTAACCATTCTTGTGCATCCAATAAGTGATTTTGTGTCATTGGTTGAACATTTAGGTCATTTTCATCCTCCCTAGGCTTATTCTAATCCAATTAGGGTTTTTATCCAATCTTGTGCATCCAATAAGTGATTTTGTGTCATTGGTTGAACATTTAAGTCATTTTCGTCCTCCATAGGCTTATTCTAATCCAATTAAAGTTTTTAACCAATCTTGTGCATCCAATAATTGATTTTGTGTCATTGGTTGAACATTTAGTTCATTTACGTACTCCCTTGGCTTATTCTAATCCAATTATGGTTTTTAACCATTCTTGTGCATCCAATAAGTGATTTTATGTCATTGGTTGAACATTTAGGTCATTTTCATCCTCCCTAGGCTTATTCTAATCCAATTAGGGTTTTTATCCAATCTTGTGCATCCAATAAGTGATTTTGTGTCATTGGTTGAACATTTAGGTCATTTTCGTCCTCCATAGGCTTGTTCTAATCCATTTAAGGTTTTTAACCAATCTTGTGCATCCAATAATTGATTTTGTGTCATTGGTTGAACATTAGGTCATTTTCGTCCTCCCTAGGCTTATTCTAATCCAATTAGGGTTTTTAACCAATCTTGTGCATCCAATAAGTGATTTTGTGTCATTGGTTGAACATTTAGGTCATTTTCATCCTCCCTAGGCTTATTCTAATCCAATAATGGTTTTTATCCAATCTTGTGCATCCAATAAGTGATTTTGTGTCATTGGTTGAACATTTAGGTCATTTTCGTCGTCCATAGGCTTATTCTAATCCAATTAAGGTTTTTAACCAATCTTGTGCATCCAATAATTGATTTTGTGTCATTGGTTGAACATTAGGTCATTTTCGTCCTCCCTAGGCTTATTCTAATCCAATTAGGGTTTTTAATTAATCTTGTGCATCCAATAAGTGATTTTGTGTCATTGGTTGAACATTTAGGTCATTTTCATCCTCCCTAGGCTTATTCTAATCCAATTAGGGTTTTTATCCAATCTTGTGCATCCAATAAGTGATTTTGTGTCATTGGTTGAACATTAAGGTTATTTTCGTCATCCCTAGGCTTATTCTAATCCAATTAGGGTTTTTAACCTATCTTGTGCATCCAATAATTGATTTTGTGTCATTGGTTGAACATTGAGGTCATTTACGTCCTCCCTAGGCTTATTCTAATCCAATTAGGGTTTATAACTAATCTTGTGCATCCAATAAGTGATTTTGTATCATTCGTTGAACATTTAGTTCATTTACGTACTCCCTTGGCTTATTCTAATCCAATTATGGTTTTTAACCATTCTTGTGCATCCAATAAGTGATTTTGTGTCATTGGTTGAACATTAGGTCATTTTCGTCCTCCCTAGTCTTATTCTAGTCCAATTAGGGTTTTTAACCAATCTTGTGCATCCAATAAGTGATTTTGTATCATTCGTTGAACATTTAGTTCATTTACGTACTCCTATGGCTTATTCTAATCCAATTATGGTTTTTAACCATTCTTGTGCATCCAATAAGTGATTTTGTGTCATTGGTTGAACATTTAGGTCATTTTCATCCTCCCTAGGCTTATTCTAATCCAATTAGGGTTTTGATCCAATCTTGTGCATCCAATAAGTGATATTGTGTCATTGGTTGAACATTTAGGTAATTTTCATCCTCCCTAGGCTTATTCTAATCCAATTAGGGTTTTTATCCAATCTTGTGCATCCAATAAGTGATTTTGTGTCATTGGTTGAACATTTAAGTCATTTTCGTCCTCCATAGGCTTATTCTAATCCAATTAAGGTTTTTAACCAATCTTGTGCATCCAATAATTGATTTTGTGTCATTGGTTGAACATTAGATCATTTTCGTCCTCCCTAGGCTTATTCTAATCCAATTATGGTTTTTATCCAATCTTGGGTATCCAATAACTGATTTTGTGTCATTGCTTGAACATTTAGGTCATTTTCATCCTCCCTAGGCTTTTTCTAATCCAATTAGGGTTTTTATCCAATCTTGTGCATCCAATAATTGATTTTGTGTCATTTGTTGAACATTAGGTCATTTTCGTCCTCCCTAGGCTTATTCTAATCCAATTAGGGTTTTTAATTAATCTTGTGCATCCAATAAGTGATTTTGTGTCATTGGTTGAACATTTAGGTCATTTTCATCCTCCCTAGGCTTATTCTAATCCAATTAGGGTTTTTATCCAATCTTGTGCATCCAATAAGTGATTTTGTGTCATTGGTTGAACATTAAGGTTATTTTCGTCATCCCTAGGCTTATTCTAATCCAATTAGGGTTTTTAACCTATCTTGTGCATCCAATAATTGATTTTGTGTCATTGGTTGAACATTGAGGTAATTTACGTCCTCCCTAGGCTTATTCTAATCCAATTAGGGTTTATAACTAATCTTGTGCATCCAATAAGTGATTTTGTATCATTCGTTGAACATTTAGTTCATTTACGTACTCCCTTGGCTTATTCTAATCCAATTATGGTTTTTAACCATTCTTGTGCATCCAATAAGTGATTTTGTGTCATTGGTTGAACATTAGGTCATTTTCGTCCTCCCTAGTCTTATTCTAATCCAATTAGGGTTTTTAACCAATCTTGTGCATCCAATAAGTGATTTTGTATCATTCGTTGAACATTTAGTTCATTTACGTACTCCCTTGGCTTATTCTAATCCAATTATGGTTTTTAACCATTCTTGTGCATCCAATAAGTGATTTTGTCTCATTGGTTGAACATTTAGGTCATTTTCATCCTCCCTAGGCTTATTCTAATCCAATTAGCGTTTTGATCCAATCTTGTGCATCCAATAAGTGAATCTGTGTCATTGGTTGAACATTTAGGTAATTTTCATCCTCCCTAGGCTTATTCTAATCCAATTAGGGTTTTTATCCAATCTTGTGCATCCAATAAGTGATTTTGTGTCATTGGTTGAACATTTAAGTCATTTTCGTCCTCCATAGGCTTATTCTAATCCAATTAAGGTTTTTAACCAATCTTGTGCATCCAATAATTGATTTTGTGTCATTGGTTGAACATTAGATCATTTTCGTCCTCCCTAGGCTTATTCTAATCCAATTATGGTTTTTATCCAATCTTGTGTATCCAATAACTGATTTTGTGTCACTGGTTGAACATTTAGGTCATTTTCATCCTCCCTAGGCTTTTTCTAATCCAATTAGGGTTTTTATCCAATCTTGTGCATCCAATAATTGATTTTGTGTCATTTGTTGAACATTAGGTCATTTTCGTCCTCCCTAGGCTTATTCTAATCCAATTTGGGTTTTTAATTAATCTTGTGCATCCAATAAGTGATTTTGTGTCATTGGTTGAACATTTAGGTCATTTTCATCCTCCCTAGGCTTATTGTAATCCAATTAGGGTTTTTATCCAATCTTGTGCATCCAATAAGTGATTTTGTGTCATTGGTTGAACATTAAGGTTATTTTCGTCATCCCTAGGTTTATTCTAATCCAATTAGGGTTTTTAACCTATCTTGTGCATCCAATAATTGATTTTGTGTCATTGGTTGAACATTGAGGTCATTTACGTCCTCCCTAGGCTTATTCTAATCCAATTAGGGTTTATAACTAATCTTGTGCATCCAATAAGTGATTTTGTATCATTCGTTGAACATTTAGTTCATTTACGTACTCCCTTGGCTTATTCTAATCCAATTATGGTTTTTAACCATTCTTGTGCATCCAATAAGTGATTTTTTGTCATTGGTTGAACATTAGGTCATTTTCGTCCTCCCTAGTCTTATTCTAATCCAATTAGGGTTTTTAACCAATCTTGTGCATCCAATAAGTGATTTTGTATCATTCGTTGAACATTTAGTTCATTTACGTACTCCCTTGGCTTATTCTAATCCAATTATGGTTTTAAACCATTCTTGTGCATCCAATAAGTGATTTTGTGTCATTGGTTGAACATTTAGGTCATTTTCATCCTCCCTAGGCTTATTCTAATCCAATTAGGGTTTTTATCCAATCTTGTGCATCCAATAAGTTATTTTGTGTCATTGGTTGAACATTTAGGTAATTTTCATCCTCCCTAGGCTTATTCTAATCCAATTAGGGTTTTTATCCAATCTTGTGCATTCAATAAGTGATTTTGTGTCATTGGTTGAACATTTAAGTCATTTTCGTCCCCCATAGGCTTATTCTAATCCAATTAAGGTTTTTAACCAATCTTGTGCATCCGATAATTGATTTTGTGTCATTGGTTGAACATTAGATCATTTTCGTCCTCCCTAGGCTTATTCTAATCCAATTATGGTTTTTATCCAATCTTGTGCATCCAATAAGTGATTTTGTATCATTCGTTGAACAATTAGTTCATTTACCTACTCCCTTGGCTAATTCTAATCCAATTATGGTTTTTAACCATTCTTGTGCATCCAATAAGTGATTTTGTGTCATTTGATGAACATTGAGGTCATTTTCGTCCTCCTTAGGCTTATTCTAATCCAATTAAGGTTGTTAACCAATCTTGTGCATCCAATAATTGATTTTGTGTCATTGGTTGAACATTAGATCATTTTCGTCCTCCCTAGGCTTATTCTAATCCAATTATGGTTTTTATCCTATCTTGTGCATCCAATAAGTGATTTTGTGTCATTTGTTGAACATTGAGGTCATTTTCGTCCTCCCTAGGCTTATTCTAATCCAATTAGGGTTTTTAACCAATCTTGTGCTTCTAATATTTGATTTTGTGTCATTGGTTGAACATTAGGTCATTTTCGTCCTTTAGTCTTATTCTAATCCAATTAGGGTTTTTAACCAATCTTGTGCATCCAATTAGTGATTTTGTTTCATTCGTTGAACATTTAGTTCATTTACGTACTCCCTTGGCTTATTCTAATCCAATTATGGTTTTTATTCATTCTTGTGCATCCAATAAGTGATTTTGTGTCATTAGTTTAACATTAAGGTTATTTTCGTCATCCCTAGGCTTATTCTAATCCAATTAGGGTTTTTAACCAATCTTGTGCATCCAATAATTGATTTTGTGTCATTGATTGAAAGTTAGGTCATTTTCGTCCTCCTTAGGCTTATTCTAATCCAATTAGGGTTTTTAACCAATCTTGTGTATCCAATAAGTGATTTTGTATCATTCGTTGAACATTTAGTTCATTTACGTACTCCCTTGACTTATTCTAGTCCAATTATGGTTTTTAACCATTCTTGTGCATCCAATAAGTGATTTTGTGTCATTGGTTGAACATTTAGGTCATTTTCATCCTCCCTAGGCTTATTCTAATCCAATTAGGGTTTTTTTATGCAATCTTGTGCATCCAATAAGTGATTTTGTGTCATTAGTTGAACATTTAGGTCATTTTCGTCCTCGATAGGCTTATTCTAATCCAATTAAGGTTTTTAACCAATCTTGTGCATCCAATAATTGATTTTGTGTCATTGGTTGAACATTAGGTCATTTTCGTCCTCCCTAGGCTTATTCTAATCCAATTAGGGTTTTTAACCAATCTTGTGCATCCAATAAGTGATTTTGTATCATTCGTTGAACATTTAGTTCATTTACGTACTCCCTTGGCTTATTCTAATCCAATTATGGTTTTTAACCATTCTTGTGCATCCAATAAGTGATTTTGTGTCATTGGTTGAACATTTAGGTCATTTTCATCCTCCCTACGCTTATTCTAATCCAATTATGGTTTTTATCCAATCTTGTGCATCCAAAAATTGATTTTGTGTCATTGGTTGAACATTTAGGTCATTTTCATCCTCCCTAGGCTTATTCTAATCCAATTAGGGTTTTTATCCAATCTTGTGCATCCAATAAGTGATTTTGTGTCATTGGTTGAACATTTAAGTCATTTTCGTCCTCCATAGGCTTATTCTAATCCAATTAAGGTTTTTAACCAATCTTGTGCATCCAATAATTGATTTTGTGTCATTGGTTGAACATTAGATCATTTTCGTCCTCCCTAGGCTTATTCTAATCCAATTATGGTTTTTATCCAATCTTGTGTATCCAATAACTGATTTTGTGTCATTGGTTGAACATTTAGGTCATTTTCATCCTCCCTAGGCTTTTTCTAATCCAATTAGGGTTTTTATCCAATCTTGTGCATCCAATAATTGATTTTGTGTCATTTGTTGAACATTAGGTCATTTTCGTCCTCCCTAGGCTTATTCTAATCCAATTAGGGTTTTTAATTAATCTTGTGCATCCAATAAGTGATTTTGTGTCATTGGTTGAAGATTTAGGTCATTTTCATCCTCCCTAGGCTTATTGTAATCCAATTAGGGTTTTTATCCAATCTTGTGCATCCAATAAGTGATTTTGTGTCATTGGTTGAACATTAAGGTTATTTTCGTCATCCCTAGGTTTATTCTAATCCAATTAGGGTTTTTAACCTATCTTGTGCATCCAATAATTGATTTTGTGTCATTGGTTGAACATTGAGGTCATTTACGTCCTCCCTAGGCTTATTCTAATCCAATTAGGGTTTATAACTAATCTTGTGGATCCAATAAGTGATTTTGTGTCCTTGGTTGAACATTTAGTTCATTTACGTACTCCCTTGGCTTATTCTAATCCAATTATGGGTTTTAACCATTCTTGTGCATCCAATAAGTGATTTTGTGTCATTGGTTGAACATTAGGTCATTTTCGTCCTCCCTAGTCTTATTCTAATCCAATTAGGGTTTTTAACCAATCTTGTGCATCCAATAAGTGATTTTGTATCATTCGTTGAACATTTAGTTCATTTACGTACTCCCTTGGCTTATTCTAATCCAATTATGGTTTTAAACCATTCTTGTGCATCCAATAAGTGATTTTGTGTCATTGGTTGAACATTTAGGTCATTTTCATCCTCCCTAGGCTTATTCTAATCCAATTAGCGTTTTGATCCAATCTTGTGCATCCAATAAGTGATTTTGTGTCATTGGTTGAACATTTAGGTAATTTTCATCCTCCCTAGGCTTATTCTAATCCAATTAGGGTTTTTATCCAATCTTGTGCATCCAATAAGTGATTTTGTGTCATTGGTTGAACATTTAAGTCATTTTTGTCCTCCATAGGCTTATTCTAATCCAATTAAGGTTTTTAACCAATCTTGTGCATCCAATAATTGATTTTGTGTCATTGGTTGAACATTAGATCATTTTCGTCCTCCCTAGGCTTATTCTAATCCAATAATGGTTTTTATCCAATCTTGTGCATCCAATAACTGATTTTGTGTCATTGGTTGAACATTTAGGTCATTTTCATCCTCCCTAGGCTTATTCTAATCCAATTAGGGTTTTTATGCAATCTTGTGCATCCAATAAGTGATTTTGTGTCATTGGTTGAACATTTAGGTCATTTTCGTCCTCCATAGGCTAAATCTAATCCAATTAGGGTTTTTATCCAATCTTGTGCATCCAATAAGTGATTTTGTGTCATTGGATGAACATTAGGTCATTTTCGTCCTCCCTAGTCTTATTCTAATCCAATTAGGGTTTTTAACCAATCTTGTGCATCCAATAAGTGATTTTGTGTCATTCGTTGAACATTGAGGTCATTTACGTCCTCCCTAGGCTTATTCTAATCCAAATAGGGTTTTTAACCAATCTTGTGCATCCAATAAGTGATTTTGTGTCATTGGTTGAACGTTAGGTCATTTTCGTCGTCCCTAGGCTTATTCTAATCCAATTAGGGTTTTTAACCAATCTTGTGTATCCAATAAGTGATTTTGTATCATTCGTTGACTATTTAGTTCATTTACGTACTCCCTTGACTTATTCTAGTCCAATTATGGTTTTTAACCATTTTTGTGCATCCAATAAGTGATTTTGTGTCATTGGTTGAACATTTAGGTCATTTTCATCCTCCCTAGGCTTATTCTAATCCAATTAGGGTTTTTATGCAATCTTGTGCATCCAATAAGTGATTTTGTGTCATTGGTTGAACGTTAGGTCATTTTCGTCCTCCCTATGCTTATTCTAATCAAATTAGGGTTTTTAACCAATCTTGTGTATCTAATAAGTGATTTTGTATCATTCGTTGACTATTTAGTTCATTTACGTACTCCCTTGACTTATTCTAGTCCAATTATGGTTTTTAACCATTCTTGTGCATCCAATAAGTGATTTTGTGTCATTGGTTGAACATTTAGGTCATTTTCATCCTCCCTAGGCTTATTCTAATCCAATTAGGGTTTTTATGCAATCTTGTGCATCCAATAAGTGATTTTGTGTCATTGGTTGAACATTTAGGTCATTTTCGTCCTCCATAGGCTTATTCTAATCCAATTAAGGTTTTTAACCAATCTTGTGCATCCAATAATTGATTTTGTGTCATTGGTTGAACATTAGGTCATTTTCGTCCTCCCTAGGCTTATTCTAATCCAATTAGGGTTTTTAACCAATCTTGTGCATCCAATAAGTGATTTTGTGTCATTCGTTGAACATTGAGGTCATTTACGTCCTCCCTAGGCTTATTCTAATCCAAATAGGGTTTTTAACCAATCTTGTGCATCCAATAAGTGATTTTGTGTCATTCGTTGAACGTTGAGGTCATTTACGTCCTCCCTAGGCTTATTCTAATCCAATTAGGGTTTATAACAAATCTTGTGCATCCAATAAGTGATTTTGTATCATTCCTTGAACATTTAGTTCATTTACGTACTCCCTTGGCTTATTCTAATCCAATTATGGTTTTTAACCAATCTTGTGCATCCAATAAGTGATTTTGTATCATTCGTTGAACATTTAGTTCATTTACGTACTCCCTTGGCTTATTCTAATCCAATTATGGTTTTTAACCATTCTTGTGCATCCAATAAGTGATTTTGTGTCATTGGTCGAACATTTAGGTCATTTTCATCCTCCCTAGGCTTATACTAATCCAATTAGGGTTTTTATCCAATCTTGTGCATCCAATAAGTGATTTTGTGTTATTGGTTGAACATTTAGGTCATTTTCATCCTCCCTAGGCTTATTTTAATCCAATTAGGGTTTTTATCCAATCTTGTGCATCCAATAATTGATTTTGTGTCATTGGTTGAACATTAGGTCATTTTCGTCCTCCCTAGTCTTATTCTAATCCAATTATGGTTTTTAACCATTCTTGTGCATCCAATAAGTGATTTTGTGTCATTTGTTGAACATTGAGGTCATTTTCGTCCTCCCTAGGCTTATTTTAATCCAATTAGGGTTTTTAACCAATCTTGTGCTTCCAATAATTGATTTTGTGTCATTGGTTGAACATTAGGTCATTTTCGTCCTCTAGTCTTATTCTAATCCAATTAGGGTTTTTAACCAATCTTGTGCATCCAATTAGTGATTTTGTTTCATTCGTTGAACATTTAGTTCATTTACGTACTCCCTTGGCTTATTCTAATCCAATTATGGTTTTTATTCATTCTTGTGCATCCAATAAGTGATTTTGTGTCATTGGTTTAACATTAAGGTTATTTTCGTCATCCCTAGGCTTATTCTAATCCAATTAGGGTTTTTAACCAATCTTGTGCATCCAATAATTGATTTTGTGTCATTGGTTGAACGTTAGGTCATTTTCGTCCTCCCTAGGTTTATTCTAATCCAATTAGGGTTTTTAACCAATCTTGTGTATCCAATAAGTGATTTTGTATCATTCGTTGAACATTTAGTTCATTTACGTACTCCCTTGACTTATTCTAGTCCAATTATGGTTTTTAACCATTCTTGTGCATCCAATAAGTGATTTTGTGTCATTGGTTGAACATTTAGGTCATTTTCATCCTCCCTAGGCTTATTCTAATCCAATTAGGGTTTTTATGCAATCTTGTGCATCCAATAAGTGATTTTGTGTCATTGGTTGAACATTTAGGTCATTTTCGTCCTCCATAGGCTTATTCTAATCCAATTAAGGTTTTTAACCTATCTTGTGCATCCAATAATTGATTTTGTGTCATTGGTTGAACATTAGGTCATTTTCGTCCTCCCTAGGCTTATTCTAATCCAATTAGGGTTTTTAATCAATCTTGTGCATCCAATAAGTGATTTTGTGACATTCGTTGAACATTGAGGTCATTTACGTCCTCCCTAGGGTTATTCTAATCCAATTAGGGTTTTTAACCAATCTTGTGCATCCAATAAGTGATTTTGTGTCATTCGTTGAACATTGAGGTCATTTACGTCCTCCCTAGGCTTATTCTAATCCAATTAGGGTTTATAACTAATCTTGTGCATCCAATAAGTGATTTTGTATCATTCGTTGAACATTTAGTTCATTTACGTACTCCCTTGGCTTATTCTAATCCAATTATGGTTTTTAACCATTCTTGTGCATCCAATAAGTGAGTTTCTGTCATTTGTTGCACATTGAGGTCATTTTCGTCCTCCCAAGGCTTATTCTAATCCAATTAGGGTTTTTAACCAGTCTTGTGCATCCAATAATTGATTTTGTGTCATTGGTTGAACATTAGGTCATTTTCGTCCTCCCAAATCTTATTCTGATCCAATTAGGGTTTTTAACCAATTTTGTGCATCCAATAAGTGATTTTGTATCATTCGTTGAACATTTAGTTCATTTACGTACTCCCTTGGCTTATTCTAATCCAATTATGGTTTTTAACCATTCTTGTGCATCCAATAAGTAATTTTGTGTCATTGGTTGAACATTTAGGTCATTTTCATCCTCCCTAGGCTTATTCTAATCCAATTAGGGTTTTTATCCAATCTTGTGCATCCAATAAGTGATTTTGTGTCATTGGTTGAACATTTAGGTCATTTTCGTCCTCCATATGCTTATTCTAATCCAATTAAGGTTTTTAACCAATCTTGTGTATCCAA
This sequence comes from Cicer chorassanicum, assembly GCA_037974735.1. Classification (NCBI taxonomy): domain Eukaryota; kingdom Viridiplantae; phylum Streptophyta; class Magnoliopsida; order Fabales; family Fabaceae; genus Cicer; species Cicer chorassanicum. The sequence goes on from JBBPBP010009779.1 coordinate 37,898,806, forward strand.
TAATTGATTTTGTGTCCTTGGTTGAACATTAGATCATTTTCGTCCTCCCTAGGCTTATTTTAATCCAATTATGGTTTTTATCCAATCTTGTGCAGCCAATAAGTGATTTTGTGTCATTGGTTGAACATTTAGGTCATTTTCGTCCTCCATAGGCTTATTCTAATCCAATTAAGGTTTTTAACCAATCTTGTGCATCCAATAATTGATTTTGTGTCATTAGTTGAACATTAGGTAATTTTTGAACTCCCTAGGCTTATTCTAATCCAATTAGGGTTTTTAACCAATCTTGTGCATCCAATAAGTGATTTTGTGTCATTCGTTGAATATTGAGGTCATTTACGTCCTCCCTAGGCTTATTCTAATCCAATTAGGGTTTATAACTAATCTTGTGCATCCAATAAGTGATTTTGTATCATTCGTTGAACATTTAGTTCATTTACGTACTCCCTTGGCTTATTCTAATCCAATTATGGTTTTTAACCATTCTTGTGCATCCAATAAGTGATTTTGTGTCATTTGTTGAACATTGAGGTCATTTTCGTCCTCCCTAGGCTTATTCTAATCCAATTAGGGTTTTTAACCAATCTTGTGCATCCAATAATTGATTTTGTGTCATTGGTTGAACATTAGGTCATTTTCGTCCTTCCTAGGCTTATTCTAATCCAATTAGGGTTTTAATCCAATCTTGTGCATCCAATAAGTGATTCTGTGTCATTGGTTGAACATTTAGGTCATTTTCATCCTCCCTAGGCTTATTCTAATCCAATTAGGGTTTTTATCCAATCTTGTGCATCCAATAAGTGATTTTGTGTCATTGGTTGAACATTTAAGTCATTTTCGTCCTGCATAGGCTTATTCTAATCCAATTAAGGTTTTTAACCAATCTTGTGCATTCAATAATTGATTTTGTGTCATTGGTTGAACATTAGATCATTTTCGTCCTCCCTAGGCTTATTCTAATCCAATAATGGTTTTTATCCAATCTTGTGCATCCAATAAGTGATTTTGTGTCATTGTTTGAACATTTAGGTCATTTTCATCCTCCCTAGGCTTATTCTAATCCAATTAGGGTTTTTATCCAATCTTGTGCATCCAATAAGTGATTTTGTGTCATTGGTTGAACATTTAGGTCATTTTCGTCCTCCATAGGCTTATTCTAATCTAATTAAGGTTTTTAACCAATCTTGTGCATCCAATAATTGATTTTGTGTCATTGGTTAAACATTAGGTAATTTTTGAATTGCCTAGGCTTATTCTAATCCAATTAGGGTTTTTAACCAATCTTGTGCATCCAATAAGTGATTTTGTGTCATTCGTTGAACATTGAGGTCATTTACGTCCTCCCTAGGCTTATTCTAATCCAATTAGGGTTTATAACTAATGTTGTGCATCCAATAAGTGATTTTGTATCATTCGTTGAACATTTAGTTCATTTACGTACTCCCTTGGCTTATTCTAATCCAATTATGGTTTTTAACCATTCTTGTGCATCCAATAAGTGATTTTGTGTCATTTGTTGAACATTGAGGTCATTTTCGTCCTCCCTAGGCTTATTCTAATCCAATTAGGGTTTTTAACCAATCTTGTGCATCCAATTAGTGATTTTGTTTCATTCGTTGAACATTTAGTTCATTTACGTACTCCCTTGGCTTATTCTTATCCAATTATGGTTTTTATTCATTCTTGTGCATCCAATAAGTGATTTTGTGTCATTGGTTTAACATTAAGGTTATTTTCGTCATCCCTATGCTTATTCTAATCCAATTAGGGTTTTTAACCAATCTTGTGCATCCAATAATTGATTTTGTGTCATTGGTTGAACGTTAGGTCATTTTCGTCCTCCCTAGGCTTATTCTAATCCAATTAGGGTTTTTAACCAATCTTGTGTATCCAATAAGTGATTTTGTGTCATTGGTTGAACATTTAGGTCATTTTCATCCTCCCTAGGCTTATTCTAATCCAATTAGGGTTTTTATGCAATCTTGTGCATCCAATAAGTGATTTTGTGTCATTGGTTGAACATTTAGGTCATTTTCGTCCTCCATAGGCTTATTCTAATCCAATTAAGGTTTTTAACCAATCTTGTGCATCCAATAATTGATTTTGTGTCATTGGTTGAACATTAGGTCATTTTCGTCCTCCCTAGGCTTATTCTAATCCAATTAGGGTTTTTAACCAATCTTGTGCATCCAATAAGTGATTTTGTGTCATTCGTTGAACATTGAGGTCATTTACGTCCTCCCTAGGGTTATTCTAATCCAATTAGGGTTTTTAACCAATCTTGTGCATCCAATAAGTGATTTTGTGTCATTCGTTGAACATTGAGGTCATTTACGTCCTCCCTAGGCTTATTTTAATCCAATTAGGGTTTATAACTAATCTTGTGCATCCAATAAGTGATTTTGTATCATTCGTTGAACATTTAGTTCATTTACGTACTCCCTTGGCTTATTCTAATCCAATTATGGTTTTTAACCATTCTTGTGCATCCAATAAGTGAGTTTCTGTCATTTGTTGCACATTAGGTAATTTTTGTCCTCCCAAGGCTTATTCTAATCAAATTAGGGTTTTTAACCAATCTTGTGCATCCAATAAGTGATTTTGTGTCATTGGTTGAACATTAGGTCTTTTTCGTCCTCCCTAGGCTTATTCTTATCTAATTAGGGTTTTTAATCAATCTTGTGCATCCAATAACTGATTTTGTGTCATTGGTTAAACATTTATTTGATTTTCGTCCTTCCTAGGCTTATTCTAATCCAATTAGGGTTTTTAACAAATCTTGTGCATCCAATAAGTGATTTTGTGTCATTCGTTGAACATTGAGGTCATTTACGTCCTCCCTAGGCTTATTCTAATCCAATTAGGGTTTATAACTAATCTTGTGCATCCAATAAGTGATTTTGTGTCAAATGGTTGAACATTTAGGTCATTTTCGTCCACCCTTTGCTTATTCTAATCCAATTATGGTTTTTAACCATTCTTGTGCATCCAATAAGTGATTTTGTGTCATTTGTTGAACCTTGAGGTTATTTTCGTCATCCCTAGGCTTATTCTAATCCAATTAGGGTTTTTAACCAATCTTGTGCATCCAGTAATTGATTTTGCGTCATTGGTTGAACATTAGGTCATTTTCGTCCTTCCTAGGCTTATTCTAATCCAATTAGGGTTTTTAACCAATCTTGTGCATCCAATAAGTGATTTTGTGTCATTCGTTGAACATTGAGGTCATTTACGTCCTCCCTAGGCTTATTCTAATCCAATTAGGGTTTATAACTAATCTTGTGCATCCAATAAATGATTTTGTATCATTCGTTGAACATTTAGTTCATTTACGTACTCCCTCGGCTTTTTCTAATCCAATTATGGTTTTTAACCATTCTTGTGCATCTAATAAGTGATTTTGTGTCATTTGTTGAACATTGAATTCATTTTCGTCCTCCCTAGGCCTATTCTAAACCAATTAGGGTTTTTAACCAATCTTGTGCATCCAATAATTGATTTTGTGTCATTGGTTGAACATTAAGTCATTTTCATCCTCCCTAGTCTTAGTCTAATCCAAATAGGGTTTTTATCCAATCTTGTGCATCCAATAAGTGATTTTGTGTCATTGGTTGAACATTAGGTCATTTTCGTCCTCCATAGGCTTATTCTAATCCATTTAAGGTTTTTAACCAATCTTGTGCATCCAATAATTGATTTTGTGTCTTTGGTTGAACATTAGGTCATTTTCGTCCTCACTAGGCTTATTCTAACCCAATTAGGGTTTTTAACCATTCTTGTGCATCCAATAAGTGATTTTATGTCATTGGTTGAACATTTAGGTCATTTTCATCCTCCCTAGGCTTATTCTAATCCAATTAGGGTTTTATGCAATCTTGTGCATCCAATAACTGATTTTGTGTCATTGGTTGAACATTTAGGTCATTTTCGTCCTCCCTAGGCTTATTCTAATCCAATTAGGGTTTTTATCCAATCTTGTGCATCCAATAAGTGATTTTGTGTCATTGGTTGAACATTTAGGTTATTTTCGTCCTCCGTAGGCTTATTCTAATCCAATTAAGGTTTTTAACCAATCTTGTGCATGCAATAATTGATTTTGTGTCATTGGTTGATCATTAGGCCATTTTCGTCCTCCCTAGGCTTATTCTAATCCAATTAGGATTTTTAACCAATCTTGTGCATCCAATAAGTGATTTTGTGTCATTGGTTGAACATTAGGTCTTTTTCGTCCTCCCTAGGCTTATTCTTATCTAATTAGGGTTTTTAATCAATCTTGTGCATCCAATAACTAATTTTGTGTCATTGGTTAAACATTTATTTGATTTTCGTCCTTCCTAGGCTTATTCTAATCCAATTAGGGTTTTTAACAAATCTTGTGCATCCAATAAGTGATTTTGTGTCATTCGTTGAACATTGAGGTCATTTACGTCCTCCCTAGGCTTATTCTAATCCAATTAGGGTTTATAACGAATCTTGTGCATCCAATAAGTGATTTTATGTCAAATGGTTGAACATTTAGGTCATTTTCGTCCACCCCTGGCTTATTCTAATCCAATTATGGTTTTTAACCATTCTTGTGCATCCAATAAGTGATTTTGTGTCATTTGTTGAACATTGAGGTCATTTTCGTCCTCCCTAGGCTTATTCTAATCCAATTAGGGTTTTTAACCAATCTTGTGCATCCAATAATTGATTTTGTGTCATTGGTTGAACATTAAGTCATTTTCGTCCTCCCTAGTCTTATTCTAATCAATCTAGGGTTTTTAACCAATCTTGTGCATCCAATAAGTGATTTTGTATCATTCGTTGAACATTTAGTTCATTTACGTACTCCCTTGGCTTATTCTAATCCAATTATGGTTTTTAACCATTCTTGTGCATCCAATAAGTGATTTTGTGTCATTTGTTGAACATTGAGGTCATTTTCGTCCTCCCTAGGCTTATTCTAATCCAATTAGGGTTTTTAACCAATCTTGTGCATCCAATAATTGATTTTGTGTCATTGGTTGAACATTAGGTCATTTTCGTCCTTCCTAGGCTTATTCTAATCCAATTAGGGTTTTTAACCAATCTTGTGCATCCAATAAGTGATTTTGTGTCATTCGTTGAACATTGAGGTCATTTACGTCCTCCCTAGGCTTATTCTAATCCAATTAGGGTTTATAACTAATCTTGTGCATCCAATAAGTGATTTTGTATCATTCGTTGAACATTTAGTTCATTTACGTACTCCCTTGGCTTATTCTAATCCAATTATGGTTTTTAACCATTCTTGTGCATCCAATTAGTGATTTTGTGTCATTTGTTGAACATTGAGGTCATTTTCGTCCTCCCTAGGCTTATTCTAATCCAATTAAGGTTTTTAACCAATCTTGTGCATCCAATAATTGATTTTGTGTCATTGGTTGAACATTAGGTCATTTTCGTCCTCCCTAGGCTTATTCTTATCTAATTAGGGTTTTTAATCAATCTTGTGCATCCAATAACTGATTTTGTGTCATTGGTTAAACATTTATTTGATTTTCGTCCTTCCTAGGCTTATTCTAATCCAATTAGGGTTTTTAACAAATCTTGTGCATCCAATAAGTGATTTTGTGTCATTCGTTGAACATTGAGGTCATTTACGTCCTCCCTAGGCTTATTCTAATCCAATTAGGGTTTATAACTAATCTTGTGCATCCAATAAGTGATTTTGTGTCAAATGGTTGAACATTTAGGTAATTTTCGTCCACCCTTGGCTTATTCTAATCCAATTATGGTTTTTAACCATTCTTGTGCATCCAATAAGTGATTTTGTGTCATTTGTTGAACATTGAGGTCATTTTCGTCCTCCCTAGGCTTATTCTAATCCAATTAGGGTTTTTAACCAATCTTGTGCATCCAATAATTGATTTTGTGTCATTGGTTGAACATTAGGTCATTTTCGTCCTTCCTAGGCTTATTCTAATCCAATTAGGGTTTTTAACCATTCTTGTGCATCCAATAAGTGATTTTGTGTCATTTGTTGAACATTAAATTCATTTTCGTCCTCCCTGGGCTTATTCTAAACCAATTAGGGTTTTTAACCAATCTTGTGCATCCAATAATTGATTTTGTGTCATTGGTTGAACATTAAGTCATTTTCATCCTCCCTAGTCTTAGTCTAATCCAAATAGGGTTTTTATCCAATCTTGTGCATCCAATAAGTGATTTTGTGTCATTGGTTGAACATTAGGTCATTTTCGTCCTCCATAGGCTTATTCTAATCCAATTAGGGTTTATAACTAATCTTGTGCATCCAATAAGTGATTTTGTATCATTCGTTGAACATTTAGTTCATTTACGTACTCCCTTGGCTTTTTCTAATCCAATTATGGTTTTTAACCATTCTTGTGCATCCAATAAGTGATTTTGTGTCATTTGTTGAACATTGAATTCATTTTCGTCCTCCCTAGGCTTATTCTAAACCAATTAGGGTTTTTAACCAATCTTGTGCATCCAATAATTGATTTTGTGTCATTTGTTGAACATTAAGTCATTTTCAACCTCCCTAGTCTTAGTCTAATCCAAATAGGGTTTTTATCCAATCTTGTGCATCCAATAAGTGATTTTGTGTCATTGGTTGAACATTAGGTCATTTTCGTCCTCCATAGGCTTATTCTAATCCATTTAAGGTTTTTAACCAATCTTGTGCATCCAATAAGTGATTTTGTATCATTCGTTGAACATTTAGTTCATTTACGTACTCCCTTGGCTTTTTCTAATCCAATTATGGTTTTTAACCATTCTTGTGCATCCAATAAGTGATTTTGTGTCATTTGTTGAACATTGAATTCATTTTCGTCCTCCCTAGGCTTATTCTAAACCAATTAGGGTTTTTAACCAATCTTGTGCATCCAATAATTGATTTTGTGTCATTTGTTGAACATTAAGTCATTTTCAACCTCCCTAGTCTTAGTCTAATCCAAATAGGGTTTTTATCCAATCTTGTGCATCCAATAAGTGATTTTGTGTCATTGGTTGAACATTAGGTCATTTTCGTCCTCCATAGGCTTATTCTAATCCATTTAAGGTTTTTAACCAATCTTGTGCATCCAATAATTGATTTTGTGTCTTTGGTTGAACATTAGGTCATTTTCGTCCTCACTAGGCTTATTCTAACCCAATTAGGGTTTTTAACCATTCTTGTGCATCCAATAAGTGATTTTATGTCATTGGTTGAACATTTAGGTCATTTTCATCCTCCCTAGGCTTATTCTAATCCAATTAGGGTTTTATCCAATCTTGTGCATCCAATAAGTGATTTTGTGTCATTGGTTGAACATTTAGGTCATTTTCATCCTCCCTAGGCTTATTCTAATTCAATTAGGGTTTTTATCCAATCTTGTGCATCCAATAAGTGATTTTGTGTCATTGGTTGAACATTTAGGTTATTTTCGTCCTCCGTAGGCTTATTCTAATCCAATTAAGGTTTTTAACCAATCTTGTGCATGCAATAATTGATTTTGTGTCATTGGTTGATCATTAGGCCATTTTCGTCTTCCCTAGGTTTATTCTAATCCAATTAGGGTTTTTAACCAATCTTGTGCATCCAATAAGTGATTTTGTGTCATTGGTTGAACATTAGGTCTTTTTCGTCCTCCCTAGGCTTATTCTTATCTAATTAGAGTTATTAATCAATCTTGTGCATCCAATAACTGATTTTGTGTCATTGGTTAAACATTTATTTGATTTTCGTCCTTCCTAGGCTTATTCTAATCCAATTAGGGTTTTTAACAAATCTTGTGCATCCAATAAGTGATTTTGTGTCATTCGTTGAACATTGAGGTCATTTACGTCCTCCCTAGGCTTATTCTAATCCAATTAGGGTTTATAACTAATCTTGTGCATCCAATAAGTGATTTTGTGTCAAATGGTTGAACATTTAGGTCATTTTCGTCCACCCTTGGCTTATTCTAATCCAATTATGGTTTTTAACCATTCTTGTGCATCCAATAAGTGATTTTGTGTCATTTGTTGAACATTGAGGTCATTTTCGTCCTCCCTAGGCTTATTCTAATCCAATTAGGGTTTTTAACCAATCTTGTGCATCCAATAATTGATTTTGTGTCATTGGTTGAACATTAGGTCATTTTCGTCCTTCCTAGGCTTATTCTAATCCAATTAGGGTTTTTAACCAATCTTGTGCATCCAATAAGTGATTTTGTGTCATTCGTTGAACATTGAGGTCATTTACGTCCTCCCTAGGCTTATTCTACTCCAATTAGGGTTTATAACTAATCTTGTGCATCCAGTAAGTGATTTTGTATCATTCGTTGAACATTTAGTTCATTTACGTACTCCCTTGGCTTTTTCTAATCCAATTATGGTTTTTAACCATTCTTGTGCATCCAATAAGTGATTTTGTGTCATTTGTTGAACATTAAATTCATTTTCGTCCTCCCTGGGCTTATTCTAAACCAATTAGGGTTTTTAACCAATCTTGTGCATCCAATAATTGATTTTGTGTCATTGGTTGAACATTAAGTCATTTTCATCCTCCCTAGTCTTAGTCTAATCCAAATAGGGTTTTTATCCAGTCTTGTGCATCCAATAAGTGATTTTGTGTCATTGGTTGAACATTAGGTCATTTTCGTCCTCCATAGGCTTATTCTAATCCAATTAGGGTTTATAACTAATCTTGTGCATCCAATAAGTGATTTTGTATCATTCGTTGAACATTTAGTTCATTTACGTACTCCCTTGGCTTTTTCTAATCCAATTATGGTTTTTAACCATTCTTGTGCATCCAATAAGTGATTTTGTGTCATTTGTTGAACATTAAATTCATTTTCGTCCTCCCTGGGCTTATTCTAAACCAATTAGGGTTTTTAACCAATCTTGTGCATCCAATAATTGATTTTGTGTCATTGGTTGAACATTAAGTCATTTTCATCCTCCCTAGTCTTAGTCTAATCCAAATAGGGTTTTTATCCAATCTTGTGCATCCAATAAGTGATTTTGTGTCATTGGTTGAACATTAGGTCATTTTCGTCCTCCATAGGCTTATTCTAATCCAATTAGGGTTTATAACTAATCTTGTGCATCCAATAAGTGATTTTGTATCATTCGTTGAACATTTAGTTCATTTACGTACTCCCTTGGCTTTTTCTAATCCAATTATGGTTTTTAACCATTCTTGTGCATCCAATAAGTGATTTTGTGTCATTTGTTGAACATTGAATTCATTTTCGTCCTCCCTAGGCTTATTCTAAACCAATTAGGGTTTTTAACGAATCTTGTGCATCCAATAATTGATTTTGTGTCATTTGTTGAACATTAAGTCATTTTCATCCTCCCTAGTCTTAGTCTAATCCTAATAGGGTTTTTATCCAATCTTGTGCATCCAATAAGTGATTTTGTGTCATTGGTTGAACATTAGGTCATTTTCGTCCTCCATAGGCTTATTCTAATCCAATTAGGGTTTATAACTAATCTTGTGCATCCAATAAGTGATTTTGTATCATTCGTTGAACATTTAGTTCATTTACGTACTCCCTTGGCTTTTTCTAATCCAATTATGGTTTTTAACCATTCTTGTGCATCCAATAAGTGATTTTGTGTCATTTGTTGAACATTGAATTCATTTTCGTCCTCCCTAGGCTTATTCTAAACCAATTAGGGTTTTTAACCAATCTTGTGCATCCAATAATTGATTTTGTGTCATTTGTTGAACATTAAGTCATTTTCAACCTCCCTAGTCTTAGTCTAATCCAAATAGGGTTTTTATCCAATCTTGTGCATCCAATAAGTGATTTTGTGTCATTGGTTGAACATTAGGTCATTTTCGTCCTCCATAGGCTTATTCTAATCCATTTAAGGTTTTTAACCAATCTTGTGCATCCAATAAGTGATTTTGTATCATTCGTTGAACATTTAGTTCATTTACGTACTCCCTTGGCTTTTTCTAATCCAATTATGGTTTTTAACCATTCTTGTGCATCCAATAAGTGATTTTGTGTCATTTGTTGAACATTGAATTCATTTTCGTCCTCCCTAGGCTTATTCTAAACCAATTAGGGTTTTTAACCAATCTTGTGCATCCAATAATTGATTTTGTGTCATTTGTTGAACATTAAGTCATTTTCAACCTCCCTAGTCTTAGTCTAATCCAAATAGGGTTTTTATCCAATCTTGTGCATCCAATAAGTGATTTTGTGTCATTGGTTGAACATTAGGTCATTTTCGTCCTCCATAGGCTTATTCTAATCCATTTAAGGTTTTTAACCAATCTTGTGCATCCAATAATTGATTTTGTGTCTTTGGTTGAACATTAGGTCATTTTCGTCCTCACTAGGCTTATTCTAACACAATTAGGGTTTTTAACCATTCTTGTGCATCCAATAAGTGATTTTATGTCATTGGTTGAACATTTAGGTCATTTTCATCCTCCCTAGGCTTATTCTAATCCAATTAAGGTTTTTAACCAATCTTGTGCATCCAATAATTGATTTTGTGTCATTGGTTGAACATTAGGTCATATTCGTCCTCCCTAGGCTTATTCTAATCCAATTAGGGTTTATAACTAATCTTGTGCATCCAGTAAGTGATTTTGTATCATTCGTTGAACATTTAGTTCATTTACGTACTCCCTTGGCTTTTTCTAATCCAATTATGGTTTTTAACCATTCTTGTGCATCCAATAAGTGATTTTGTGTCATTTGTTGAACATTAAATTCATTTTCGTCCTCCCTGGGCTTATTCTAAACCAATTAGGGTTTTTAACCAATCTTGTGCATCCAATAATTGATTTTGTGTCATTGGTTGAACATTAAGTCATTTTCATCCTCCCTAGTCTTAGTCTAATCCAAATAGGGTTTTTATCCAATCTTGTGCATCCAATAAGTGATTTTGTGTCATTGGTTGAACATTAGGTCATTTTCGTCCTCCATAGGCTTATTCTAATCCATTTAAGGTTTTTAACCAATCTTGTGCATCCAATAATTGATTTTGTGTCTTTGGTTGAACATTAGGTCATTTTCGTCCTCACTAGGCTTATTCTAACACAATTAGGGTTTTTAACCATTCTTGTGCATCCAATAAGTGATTTTATGTCATTGGTTGAACATTTAGGTCATTTTCATCCTCCCTAGGCTTATTCTAATCCAATTAGGGTTTTTAACCAATCTTGTGCATCCAATAAGTGATTTTGTGTCATTGGTTGAACATTAGGTCTTTTTCATCCTCCCTAGGCTTATTCTTATCTAATTAGGGTTATTAATCAATCTTGTGCATCCAATAACTGATTTTGTGTCATTGGTTAAACATTTATTTGATTTTCGTCCTTCCTAGGCTTATTCTAATCCAATTAGGGTTTTTAACAAATCTTGTGCATCCAATAAGTGATTTTGTGTCATTCGTTGAACATTGAGGTCATTTACGTCCTCCCTAGGCTTATTCTAATCCAATTAGGGTTTATAACTAATCTTGTGCATCCAATAAGTGATTTTGTATCATTCGTTGAACATTTAGTTCATTTACGTACTCCCTTGGCTTTTTCTAATCCAATTATGGTTTTTAACCATTCTTGTGCATCCAATAAGTGATTTTGTGTCAATTGTTGAACATTGAATTCATTTTCGTCCTCCCTAGGCTTATTCTAAACCAATTAGGGTTATTAATCAATCTTGTGCATCCAATAACTGATTTTGTGTCATTGGTTAAACATTTATTTGATTTTCGTCCTTCCTAGGCTTATTCTAATCCAATTAGGGTTTTTAACAAATCTTGTGCATCCAATAAGTGATTTTGTGTCATTCGTTGAACATTGAGGTCATTTACGTCCTCCCTAGGCTTATTCTAATCCAATTAGGGTTTATAACTAATCTTGTGCATCCAATAAGTGATTTTGTGTCAAATGGTTGAACATTTAGGTCATTTTCGTCCACCCTTAGCTTATTCTAATCCAATTATGGTTTTTAACCATTCTTGTGCATCCAATAAGTGATTTTGTGTCATTTGTTGAACATTGAGGTCATTTTCGTCCTCCCTAGGCTTATTCTAATCCAATTAGGGTTTTTAACCAATCTTGTGCATCCAATAATTGATTTTGTGTCATTGGTTGAACATTAGGTCATTTTCGTCCTCCCTAGTCTTATTCTAATCCAATTAGGGTTTTTACCCAATCTTGTGCATCCAATAAGTGATTTTGTATCATTCGTTGAACATTTAGTTCATTTACGTACTCCCTTGGCTTATTCTAATCCAATTATGGTTTTTAACCATTCTTGTGCATCCAATAAGTGATTTTGTGTCATTGGTTGAACATTTAGGTCATTTTCGTCCCCCATAGGCTTATTCTAATCCAATTAAGGTTTTTAACCAATCTTGTGCATCCAATAATTGATTTTGTGTCATTGGTTGAACTTAGGTCTTTTTCGTCCTCCCTAGGCTTATTCTTATCTAATTAGGGTTTTTAATCAATCTTGTGCATCCAATAACTGATTTTGTGTCATTGGTTAAACATTTATTTGATTTTCGTCCTTCCTATGCTTATTCTAATCCAATTAGGGTTTTTAACCAATCTTGTGCATCCAATAAGTGATTTTCTGTCATTCGTTGAACATTGAGGTCATTTACGTCCTCCCTAGGCTTATTCTAATCTAATTAGGGTTTATAACTAATCTTGTGCATCCAATAAGTGATTTTGTATCATTCGTTGAACATTTAGTTCATTTACGTACTCCCTTGGCTTATTCTAATCCAATTATGGTTTTTAACCATTCTTGTGCATCCAATAACTGACTTTGTGTCATTGGTTGAACATTTAGGTCATTTAAATCCTACCTACGCTTATTCTAATCCAATTAGGGTTTTTAACCAATCTTGTGCATCCAATAAGTGATTTTGTGTCATTGGTTGAACATTTAGGTCATTTTCGTCCTCCCTAGGCTTATTCTTATCTAATTAGGGTTTTTAATCAATCTTGTGCATCCAATAACTGATTTTGTGTCATTGGTTAAACATTTATTTGATTTTCGTCCTTCCTAGGTTTATTCTAATCCAATTAGGGTTTTTAACTAATCTTGTGCATCCAATAAGTGATTTTGTGTCATTCGTTGAACATTGAGGTCATTTACGTCCTCCCTAGGCTTATTCTAATCTAATTAGGGTTTATAACTAATCTTGTGCATCCAATAAGTGATTTTGTATCATTCGTTGAACATTTAGTTCATTTACGTACTCCCTTGGCTTATTCTAATCCAATTATGGTTTTTAACCATTCTTGTGCATCCAATAAGTGATTTTGTGTCACTGGTTGAACATTTAGGTCATTTTAATCCTCCCTAGGCTTATTCTAATCCAATTAGGGTTTTTAACCAATCTTGTGCATCCAATAAGTGATTTTGTGTCATTGGTTGAACATTTAGATCATTTTCGTCCTCCCTAGAATTATTCTAATCCAGTTAGGGTTTTTACCTAATCTTGTGCATCCAATAAGTGATTTTGTTTCATTGGATTGACATTTAGGTCATTTAATTTCTCCCTATGCTTCTTCTAGTTCAATTAGGATTTTCAATCAATCTTGTGCACCCAATAAGTGATTTTGTGTCATTGGTTGAACATTTAGGTCATTTACGACCTCCCTAGGCTTATTCTAATCCGATTAGGGTTTTTAACAAATCTTGTGCATCCAATAAGGGACTTTGTGTCATTGGTTGAACATTTAGGTCATTTTCGTCCACCTTTGGCTTATTCTAATCCAATTAGGGTTTTTAACCAATCTTGTGCATCCAATAAGTGATTTTGTGTCATTGGTTGAACATTTAGGTCATTTTCGTCCTCCCTAGGCTTAATCTTATCTAATTAGGGTTTTTAATCAATCTTGTGCATCCAATAACTGATTTTGTGTCATTGGTTAAACATTTATTTGATTTTCGTCCTTCCTAGGCTTATTCTAATCCAATTAGGGTTTTTACCAATCTTATGCATCCAATAAGTGATTTTGTGTCATTCGTTGAACATTGAGGTCATTTACGTCCTCCCTAGGCTTATTCTAATCCAATTAGGGTTTATAACTAATCTTGTGCATCCAATAAGTGATTTTGTATCATTCGTTGAACATTTAGTTCATTTACGTACTCCCTTGGCTTATTCTAATCCAATTATGGTTTTTAACCATTCTTGTGCATCCAATTAGTGATTTTGTGTCATTTGTTGAACATTGAGGTCATTTACGTCCTCCCTAGGCTTATTCTATTCCAATTAGGGTTTATAACTAATCTTGTGCATCCAATAAGTGATTTTGTATCATTCGTTGAACATTTAGTTCATTTACATACTCCCTTGGCTTATTCTAATCCAATTATGGTTTTTAACCATTCTTGTGCATCCAATAAGTGACTTTGTGTCATTTGTTGAACATTGAGGTCATTTTCGTCCTCCCTAGGCTTATTCTAATCCAATTAGGGTTTATAACTAATCTTGTGCATCCAATAAGTGATTTTGTATCATTCGTTGAACATTTAGTTCATTTACGTACTCCCTTGGCTTATTCTAATCCAATTATGGTTTTTAACCATTCTTGTGCATCCAATTAGTGATTTTGTGTCTTTTGTTGAACATTGAGGTCATTTACGTCCTCCCTAGGCTTATTCTAATCCAATTAGGGTTTATAACTAATCTTGTGCATCCAATAAGTGATTTTGTATCATTCGTTGAACATTTAGTTCATTTACATACTCCCTTGGCTTATTCTAATCCAATTATGGTTTTTAACCATTCTTGTGCATCCAATAAGTGATTTTGTGTCATTTGTTGAACATTGAGGTCATTTTCGTCCTCCCTAGGCTTATTCTAATCCAATTAGGGTTTTTAACCAATCTTGTGCATCCAATAACTGATTTTGTGTCATTGGTTGAACATTAAGTCATTTTCGTCCTCCCTAGTCTTATTCTAATCCAATTAAGGTTTTTAACCAATCTTGTGCATCCAATAATTGATTTTGTGTCATTGGTTGAACATTGAGGTCATTTACGTCCTCCCTAGGCTTATTCTAATCCAATTAGGGTTTTTAACCAATCTTGTGCATCCAATAATTGATTTTGTGTCATTTGTTGAACATTGAGGTCATTTTCATCCTCCCTAGTCTTATTCTAATCCAATTAGGGTTTATAACTAATCTTGTGCATCCAATAAGTGATTTTGTATCATTCGTTGAACATTTAGTTCATTTACGGACTCCCTTGGCTTATTCTAATCCAATTATGGTTTTTAACCATTCTTGTGCATCCCATTAGTGATTTTGTGTCATTTGTTGAACATTGAGGTCATTTACGTCCTCCCTAGGCTTATTCTAATCCAATTAGGGTTTATAACTAATCTTGTGCATCCAATAAGTGATTTTGTATCATTCGTTGAACATTTAGTTCATTTACATACTCCCTTGGCTTATTCTAATCCAATTATGGTTTTTAACCATTCTTGTGCATCGAATAAGTGATTTTGTGTCATTTGTTGAACATTTTGGTCATTTTCGTCCTCCCTAGGCTTATTCTAATCCAATTAGGGTTTTTAACCAATCTTGTGCATCCAATAATTGATTTTGTGTCATTGGTTGAACATTAAGTCATTTTCGTCCTCCCTAGTCTTATTCTAATCCAATTAGGGTTTTTAACCAATCTTGTACATCCAATAAGTGATTTTGTATCATTCGTTGAACATTTAGTTCATTTACGTACTCCCTTAGCTTATTCTAATCCAATTATGGTTTTTAACCATTCTTGTGCATCCAATAAGTGAATTTATGTCATTGGTTGAACATTTAGGTCATTTTCATCATCCCTAGGCTTATTCTAATCCAATTAGGGTTTTTAACCAATCTTGTGCATCCAATAAGTGATTTTGTTTCATTCGTTGAACATTTAGTTCATTTACGTACTCCCTTGGCTTATTCTAATCCAATTATGGTTTTTAACCATTCTTGTGCATCCAATAAGTGATTTTGTGTCATTGGTTGAACATTAAGGTTAATTTCGTCATCCCTAGGCTTATTCTAATCCAATTAGGGTTTTTAACCAATCTTGTGCATCCAATAATTGATTTTGTGTCATTGGTTGAACATTAGGTCATTTTCGTCCTCCCTAGTCTTATTCTAATCCAATTAGGGTTTTTACCCAATCTTGTGCATCCAATAAGTGATTTTGTATCATTCGTTGAACATTTAGTTCATTTACGTACTCCCTTGGCTTATTCTAATCCAATTATGGTTTTTAACCATTCTTGTGCATCCAATAAGTGATTTTGTGTCATTGGTTGAACATTTAGGTCATTTTCATCCTCCCTAGGCTTATTCTAATCCAATTAGGGTTTTTATCCAATCTTGGGCATCCAATAAGTGATTTTGTGTCATTGGTTGAACATTTAGGTCATTTTCGTCCTCCATAGGCTTTTTCTAATCCAATTAAGGTTTTTAACCAATCTTGTGCATCCAATAATTGATTTTGTGTCATTGGTTGAACATTAGGTCATTTTCGTCCTCCCTAGGCTTATTCTAATCCAATTAGGGTTTTTAACCAATCTTGTGCATCCAATAAGTGATTTTGTGTCATTCGTTGAACATTGAGGTCATTTACGTCCTCCCTAGGCTTATTCTAATCCAATTAGGGTTTATAACTAATCTTGTGCATCCAATAAGTGATTTTGTATCATTCGTTGAACATTTAGTTCATTTACGTACTCCCTTGGCTTTTTCTAATCCAATTATGGTTTTTAACCATTCTTGTGCATCCAATAAGTGATTTTGTGTCATTGGTTGAACATTAGGTCATTTTCGTCCTCCCTAGTCTTATTCTAGTCCAATTAGGGTTTTTAATCAATCTTGTGCATCCAATAACTGATTTTGTGTCATTGGTTAAACATTTATTTGATTTTCGTCCTTCCTAGGCTTATTCTAATCCAATTAGGGTTTTTAACAAATCTTGTGCATCCAATAAGTGATTTTGTGTCATTCGTTGAACATTGAGGTCATTTACGTCCTCCCTAGGCTTATTCTAATCCAATTAGGGTTTATAACTAATCTTGTGCATCCAATAAGTGATTTTGTGTCAAATGGTTGAACATTTAGGTAATTTTCGTCCACCCTTGGCTTATTCTAATCCAATTATGGTTTTTAACCATTCTTGTGCATCCAATAAGTGATTTTGTGTCATTTGTTGAACATTGAGGTCATTTTCGTCCTCCCTAGGCTTATTCTAATCCAATTAGGGTTTTTAACCAATCTTGTGCATCCAATAATTGATTTTGTGTCATTGGTTGAACATTAGGTCATTTTCGTCCTTCCTAGGCTTATTCTAATCCAATTAGGGTTTTTAACCATTCTTGTGCATCCAATAAGTGATTTTGTGTCATTTGTTGAACATTAAATTCATTTTCGTCCTCCCTGGGCTTATTCTAAACCAATTAGGGTTTTTAACCAATCTTGTGCATCCAATAATTGATTTTGTGTCATTGGTTGAACATTAAGTCATTTTCATCCTCCCTAGTCTTAGTCTAATCCAAATAGGGTTTTTATCCAATCTTGTGCATCCAATAAGTGATTTTGTGTCATTGGTTGAACATTAGGTCATTTTCGTCCTCCATAGGCTTATTCTAATCCATTTAAGGTTTTTAACCAATCTTGTGCATCCAATAATTGATTTTGTGTCTTTGGTTGAACATTAGGTCATTTTCGTCCTCACTAGGCTTATTCTAACACAATTAGGGTTTTTAACCATTCTTGTGCATCCAATAAGTGATTTTATGTCATTGGTTGAACATTTAGGTCATTTTCATCCTCCCTAGGCTTATTCTAATCCAATTAGGGTTTTTAACCAATCTTGTGCATCCAATAAGTGATTTTGTGTCATTGGTTGAACATTAGGTCTTTTTCGTCCTCCCTAGGCTTATTCTTATCTAATTAGGGTTATTAATCAATCTTGTGCATCCAATAACTGATTTTGTGTCATTGGTTAAACATTTATTTGATTTTCGTCCTTCCTAGGCTTATTCTAATCCAATTAGGGTTTTTAACAAATCTTGTGCATCCAATAAGTGATTTTGTGTCATTCGTTGAACATTGAGGTCATTTACGTCCTCCCTAGGCTTATTCTAATCCAATTAGGGTTTATAACTAATCTTGTGCATCCAATAAGTGATTTTGTATCATTCGTTGAACATTTAGTTCATTTACGTACTCCCTTGGCTTATTCTAATCCAATTATGGTTTTTAACTATTCTTGTGCATCCAATAAGTGATTTTTTGTCATTTGCTGAACATTGAGGTCATTTTCATCCTCCCTAGGCTTATTCTAATCTAATTAGGGTTTTTAACCAATCTTGTGCATCCAATAATTGATTTTGTGTCATTGGTTGAACATTAAGTCATTTTCGTCCTCCCTAGTCTTATTCTAATCCAATTAGGGTTTTTATCCAATCTTGTGCATCCAATAAGTGATTTTGTGTCATTGGTTGAACATTTAGGTCATTTTCGTCCACCCATGGCTTATTCTAATCCAATTATGGTTTTTAACCATTCTTGTGCATCCAATAAGTGATTTTGTGTCATTTGCTGAACATTGAGGTCATTTTCGTCCTCCCTAGGCTTATTCTAATCCAATTAGGGTTTTTAACCAATCTTGTGCATCCAATAATTGATTTTGTGTCATTGGTTGAACATTAGGTCATTTTCGTCCTTCCTAGGCTTATTCTAATCCAATTAGGGTTTTTAACCAATCTTGTGCATCCAATAAGTGATTTTGTGTCATTCGTTGAACATTGAGGACATTTACGTCCTCCCTAGGCTTATTCTAATCCAATTAGGGTTTATAACTAATCTTGTGCATCCAATAAGTGATTTTGTATCATTCGTTGAACATTTAGTTCATTTACGTACTCCCTTGGCTTTTTCTAATCCAATTATGGTTTTTAACCATTCTTGTGCATCCAATAAGTGATTTTGTGTCATTTGTTGAACATTGAATTCATTTTCGTCCTCCCTAGGCTTATTCTAAACCAATTAGGGTTTTTAACCAATCTTGTGCATCCAATAATTGATTTTGTGTCATTTGTTGAACATTAAGTCATTTTCAACCTCCCTAGTCTTAGTCTAATCCAAATAGGGTTTTTATCCAATCTTGTGCATCCAATAAGTGATTTTGTGTCATTGGTTGAACATTAGGTCATTTTCGTCCTCCATAGGCTTATTCTAATCCATTTAAGGTTTTTAACCAATCTTGTGCATCCAATAAGTGATTTTGTATCATTCGTTGAACATTTAGTTCATTTACGTACTCCCTTGGCTTTTTCTAATCCAATTATGGTTTTTAACCATTCTTGTGCATCCAATAAGTGATTTTGTGTCATTTGTTGAACATTGAATTCATTTTCGTCCTCCCTAGGCTTATTCTAAACCAATTAGGGTTTTTAACCAATCTTGTGCATCCAATAATTGATTTTGTGTCATTTGTTGAACATTAAGTCATTTTCAACCTCCCTAGTCTTAGTCTAATCCAAATAGGGTTTTTATCCAATCTTGTGCATCCAATAAGTGATTTTGTGTCATTGGTTGAACATTAGGTCATTTTCGTCCTCCATAGGCTTATTCTAATCCATTTAAGGTTTTTAACCAATCTTGTGCATCCAATAATTGATTTTGTGTCTTTGGTTGAACATTAGGTCATTTTCGTCCTCACTAGGCTTATTCTAACCCAATTAGGGTTTTTAACCATTCTTGTGCATCCAATAAGTGATTTTATGTCATTGGTTGAACATTTAGGTCATTTTCATCCTCCCTAGGCTTATTCTAATCCAATTAGGGTTTTATCCAATCTTGTGCATCCAATAAGTGATTTTGTGTCATTGGTTGAACATTTAGGTCATTTTCATCCTCCCTAGGCTTATTCTAATCCAATTAGGGTTTTTATCCAATCTTGTGCATCCAATAAGTGATTTTGTGTCATTGGTTGAACATTTAGGTTATTTTCGTCCTCCGTAGGCTTATTCTAATCCAACTAAGGTTTTTAACCAATCTTGTGCATGCAATAATTGATTTTGTGTCATTGGTTGATCATTAGGCCATTTTCGTCCTCCCTAGGCTTATTCTAATCCAATTCGGGTTTTTAACCAATCTTGTGCATCCAATAAGTGATTTTTGTCATTGGTTGAACATTAGGTCTTTTTCGTCCTCCCTAGGCTTATTCTTATCTAATTAGGGTTTTTAATAAATCTTGTGCATCCAATAACTGATTTTGTGTCATTGGTTAAACATTTATTTGATTTTCGTCCTTCCTAGGCTTATTCTAATCCAATTAGGGTTTTTAACAAATCTTGTGCATCCAATAAGTGATTTTGTGTCATTCGTTGAACATTGAGGTCATTTACGTCCTCCCTAGGCTTATTCTAATCCAATTAGGGTTTATAACTAATCTTGTGCATCCAATAAGTGATTTTGTATCATTCGTTGAACATTTAGTTCATTTACGTACTCCCTTGGCTTATTCTAATCCAATTATGGTTTTTAACTATTCTTGTGCATCCAATAAGTGATTTTTTGTCATTTGTTGAACATTGAGGTCATTTTCGTCCTCCCTAGGCTTATTCTAATCTAATTAGGGTTTTTAACCAATCTTGTGCATCCAATAATTGATTTTGTGTCATTGGTTGAACATTAAGTCATTTTCGTCCTCCCTAGTCTTATTCTAATCCAATTAGGGTTTTTATCCAATCTTGTGCATCCAATAAGTGATTTTGTGTCATTGGTTGAACATTTAGGTCATTTTCAACCTCCCTAGGCTTATTCTAATCCAATTAGGGTTTTTATCCAATCTTGTGCATCCAATAAGTGATTTTGTGTCATTGGTTGAACATTTAGGTCATTTTCGTCCTCCATAGGCTTATTCTAATCCAATTAAGGTTTTTAACCATTCTTGTGCATCCAATAATTGATTTTGTGTCATTGGTTGAACATTTAGGTCATTTTCATCCTCCCTAGGCTTATTCTAATCCAATTAGGGTTTTTATCCAATCTTGTGCATCCAATAAGTGATTTTGTGTCATTGGTTGAACATTTAGGTCATTTTCAACCTCCCTAGGCTTATTCTAATCCAATTAGGGTTTTTAACCAATCTTGTGCATCCAATAATTGATTTTGTGTCATTGGTTGAACATTAGGTCATTTTCGTCCTCCGTAGGCTTATTCTAATCCAATTAGGGTTGTTAACCAATCTTGCGCATCCAATAAGTGATTTTGTGTCATTGGTTGAACATTTACGTCATTTTTGACCTCCATAGGCTTATTCTAATCCAATTAGGGTTTTTAACCAATCTTGTGCATCCAATAAGTGTGTTTGTGTCATTGGATTAACATTTAGGTCTTGTAATTCCTCCCTATTCTTATTCTAATCGAATTAGGGTTGTTAACCAATTTTGTGCATCCAATAAGGGATTTTATGTCATAGGTTTAACATTAGGTCATTTTAGTCCTCCCTAGGCTTATTATAATCCAATTAGGGTTGTTAAATAATCTTGTGCATCCAATAAGTGATTTTAGGTCATTGGATGAACATTTAGGTCATTTTCGTCCTCCCTAGCCTTATTCTTATCTAATTAGGGTTTTTAATCAATTTTGTACATCCAATAAGTGATTATGTGTCATCGGTTGAACATTTAGGTCATTTTCGTCTTCCCTAGGTTTATTCTAATCCAATTAGGGTTTTTAACCAAGATTTTGCATCCAATAAGTGATTAGGTGTCATTGGTTGAACATTTAGGTCAGTTTCGTCCTCCCTAGGGTTATTCTAATCCAATTAGGGTTTTTATTCAATCTTGTGCATCCAATAAGTGATTTTGTGTCATTGGTTGAACATTTAGGTCATTTGCGTCCTCCCTAGGCTTATTCTAATCCAATTAGGGTTTTTAACCAATCTTGTTCATCCAATAATTGATTTTGTGTCATTGGTTGAACATTAGGTCATTTTCGTCCTCCCTAGGCTTATTCTTATGTAATTAGGGTTTTTAATCAATGTTGTGCATCCAATAAGTGATTTTGTGTCATTGGTTGAACATTTATTTGATTTTCGTCCTCCCTAGGCTTATTCTAATCCAATTAGGGTTTATATCCATTCTTGTGCATCCAATAAGTGATTTTGTGTCATTGGTTGAACATTTAGGTCATTTGCGTCGTCCTTAGGCTTATTCTAATCCAATTAGGGTTTTTAAGCAATCTTGTGCATCCAATAAGTGATTTTGTGTCATTGGTTGAACATTTAGGTCATTTTCATCCTCCCTAGGCTTATTCTAATCCAATTAGGGTTTTTATCCAATCTTGTGCATCGAATAAGTGATTTTGTGTCATTGGTTGAACATTTAGCTCATTTTCGTCCTCCATAGGCTTATTCTAATCCAATTAAGGTTTTTAACCAATCTAGTGCATCAAATAATTGATTTTGTGTCATTGGTTGAACATTAGGTCATTTTCGTCCTCCGTAGGCTTATTCTAATCCAATTAGGGTTGTTAACCAATCTTGCGCATCCAATAAGTGATTTTGTGTCATTGGTTGAACATTTAAGTCATTTTTGTCCTCCCTAGGCTTATTCTAATCCAATTAGGGTTTTTAACCAATCTTGTGCATCCAATAAGTGCGTTTGTGTCATTGGATTAACATTTAGGTCTTGTAATTCCTCCCTATTCTTATTCTAATCGAATTAGGGTTGTTAACCAATTTTGTGCATCCAATAAGGGATTTTATGTCATAGGTTTAACATTTAGGACATTTTCGTCCTCCATAGCCTTATTCTTATCTAATTAGGGTTTTTAATCAATTTTGTGCATCCAATAAGTGATTATGTGTCATTGGTTGAACATTTAGGTCATTTTCGTCATCCCTAGGTTTATTCTAATCCAATTAGGGTTTTTAATCAATCTTTTGCATCCAATAAGTGATTATGTGTCATTGGTTGAACATTTAGGTCAGTTTCGTCCTCCCTAGGCTTATTTTTATCCAATTAGGGTTTTTAACCAATCTAGTGCATCCAGTAATTGATTTTGTGTCATTGGTTGAACATTTAGGTCAGTTTCATCCTCCTTAGGCTTATTCTAATCCAATTAGGGTTTTTCTTCAATCTTGTGCATCCAATAAGTGATTTTGTGTCATTGGTTGAACATTAGGTCATATTCGTCGTCCATAGGATTATTCTAATCCATTTAAGGTTTTTAACCAATCTTGTGCATCCAATAATTGATTTTGTGTCTTTGGTTGAACATAAGGTCATTTTCGTCCTCACTAGGCTTATTCTAACCCAATTAGGGTTTTTAACCATTCTTGTGCATCCAATAAGTGATTTTATGTCATTGGTTGAACATTTAGGTCATTTTCATCCTCCCTAGGCTTATTCTAATCCAATTAGGGTTTTATCCAATCTTGTGCATCCAATAAGTGATTTTGTGTCATTGGTTGAACATTTAGGTCATTTTCATCCTCCCTGGGCTTATTCTAATTCAATTAGGGTTTTTATCCAATCTTGTGCATCCAATAAGTGATTTTGTGTCATTGGTTGAACATTTAGGTTATTTTCGTCCTCCGTAGGCTTATTCTAATCCAATTAAGGTTTTTAACCAATCTTGTGCATGCAATAATTGATTTTGTGTCATTGGTTGATCATTACGCCATTTTCGTCCTCCCTAGGCTTATTCTAATCCAATTAGGGTTTTTAACCAATCTTGTGCATCCAATAAGTGATTTTGTGTCATTGGTTGAACATTAGGTCTTTTTCGTCCTCCCTAGGCTTATTCTTATCTAATTAGGGTTTTTAATCAATCTTGTGCATCTAATAACTGATTTTGTGTCATTGGTTAAACATTTATTTGATTTTCGTCCTTCCTAGGCTTATTCTAATCCAATTAGGGTTTTTAACAAATCTTGTGCATCCAATAAGTGATTTTGTGTCATTCGTTGAACATTGAGGTCATTTACGTCCTCCCTAGGCTTATTCTAATCCAATTAGGGTTTATAACTAATCTTGTGCATCCAATAAGTGATTTTGTATCATTCGTTGAACATTTAGTTCATTTACGTACTCCCTTGGCTTTTTCTAATCCAATTATGGTTTTTAACCATTCTTGTGCATCCAATAAGTGATTTTGTGTCATTTGTTGAACATTGAATTCATTTTCGTCCTCCCTAGGCTTATTCTAAACCAATTAGGGTTTTTAACCAATCTTGTGCATCCAATAATTGATTTTGTGTCATTTGTTGAACATTAAGTCATTTTCAACCTCCCTAGTCTTAGTCTAATCCAAATAGGGTTTTTATCCAATCTTGTGCATCCAATAAGTGATTTTGTGTCATTGGTTGAACATTAGGTCATTTTCGTCCTCCATAGGCTTATTCTAATCCATTTAAGGTTTTTAACCAATCTTGTGCATCCAATAAGTGATTTTGTATCATTCGTTGAACATTTAGTTCATTTACGTACTCCCTTGGCTTTTTCTAATCCAATTATGGTTTTTAACCATTCTTGTGCATCCAATAAGTGATTTTGTGTCATTTGTTGAACATTGAATTCATTTTCGTCCTCCCTAGGCTTATTCTAAACCAATTAGGGTTTTTAACCAATCTTGTGCATCCAATAATTGATTTTGTGTCATTTGTTGAACATTAAGTCATTTTCAACCTCCCTAGTCTTAGTCTAATCCAAATAGGGTTTTTATCCAATCTTGTGCATCCAATAAGTGATTTTGTGTCATTGGTTGAACATTAGGTCATTTTCGTCCTCCATAGGCTTATTCTAATCCATTTAAGGTTTTTAACCAATCTTGTGCATCCAATAATTGATTTTGTGTCTTTGGTTGAACATTAGGTCATTTTCGTCCTCACTAGGCTTATTCTAACCCAATTAGGGTTTTTAACCATTCTTGTGCATCCAATAAGTAATTTTATGTCATTGGTTGAACATTTAAGTCATTTTCATCCTCCCTAGGCTTATTCTAATCCAATTAGGGTTTTATCCAATCTTGTGCATCCAATAAGTGATTTTGTGTCATTGGTTGAACATTTAGGTCATTTTCATCCTCCCTAGGCTTATTCTAATCCAATTAGGGTTTTTATCCAATCTTGTGCATCCAATAAGTGATTTTGTGTCATTGGTTGAACATTTAGGTCATTTTCGTCCTCCATAGGCTTATTCTAATCCAATTAAGGTTTTTAACCAATCTTGTGCATCCAATAATTGATTTTGTGTCATTGGTTGAACATTAGGTCATTTTCGTCCTCCCTGGGCTTATTCTTATCTAATTAGGGTTTTTAATCAATCTTGTGCATCCAATAACTGATTTTGTGTCATTGGTTAAACATTTATTTGATTTTCGTCCTTCCTAGGCTTATTCTAATCCAATTAGGGTTTTTAACCAATCTTGTGCATCCAATAAGTGATTTTGTGTCATTCGTTGAACATTGAGGTCATTTACGTCCTCCCTAGGCTTATTCTAATCCAATTAGGGTTTATAACTAATCTTGTGCATCCAATAAGTGATTTTGTATCATTCGTTGAACATTTAGTTCATTTACGTACTCCCTTGGCTTATTCTAATCCAATTATGGTTTTTAACCATTCTTGTGCATCCAATAAGTGATTTTGTGTCATTGGTTGAACATTTAGGTCATTTTCATCCTCCCTAGGCTTATTCTAATCCAATTAGGGTTTTTATCCAATCTTGTGCATCCAATAAGTGATTTTGTGTCATTGGTTGAACATTTAGGTCATTTTCGTCCTCCCTAGGCTTATTCTTATCTAATTAGGGTTTTTAATCAATCTTGTGCATCCAATAACTGATTTTGTGTCATTGGTTAAACATTTATTTGATTTTCGTCCTTCCTAGGTTTATTCTAATCCAATTAGGGTTTTTAACCAATCTTGTGCATCCAATAAGTGATTTTGTGTCATTCGTTGAACATTGAGGTCATTTACGTCCTCCCAAGGCTTATTCTAATCTAATTAGGGTTTATAACTAATCTTGTGCATCCAATAAGTGATTTTGTATCATTCGTTGAACATTTAGTTCATTTACGTACTCCCTTGGCTTATTCTAATCCAATTATGGTTTTTAACCATTCTTGTGCATCCAATAACTGACTTTGTGTCATTGGTTGAACATTTAGGTCATTTAAATCCTACCTACGCTTATTCTAATCCAATTAGGGTTTTTAACCAATCTTGTGCATCCAATAAGTGATTTTGTGTCATTGGTTGAACATTTAGGTCATTTTCGTCCTCCCTAGGCTTATTCTTATCTAATTAGGGTTTTTAATCAATCTTGTGCATCCAATAACTGATTTTGTGTCATTGGTTAAACATTTATTTGATTTTCGTCCTTCCTAGGCTTATTCTAATCCAATTAGGGTTTTTAACAAATCTTGTGCATCCAATAAGTGATTTTGTGTCATTCGTTGAACATTGAGGTCATTTACGTCCTCCCTAGGCTTATTATAATCCAATTAGGGTTTATAACTAATCTTGTGCATCCAATAAGTGATTTTGTGTCAAATGGTTGAACATTTAGGTCATTTTCGTCCACCCTTAGCTTATTCTAATCCAATTATGGTTTTTAACCATTCTTGTGCATCCAATAAGTGATTTTGTGTCATTTGTTGAACATTGAGGTCATTTTCGTCCTCCCTAGGCTTATTCTAATCCAATTAGGGTTTTTAACCAATCTTGTGCATCCAATAATTGATTTTGTGTCATTGGTTGAACATTAGGTCATTTTCATCCTCCCTAGTCTTAGTCTAATCCAAATAGGGTTTTTATCCAATCTTGTGCATCCAATAAGTGATTTTGTGTCATTGGTTGAACATTAGGTCATTTTCGTCCTCCATAGGCTTATTCTAATCCATTTAAGGTTTTTAACCAATCTTGTGCATCCAATAATTGATTTTGTGTCTTTGGTTGAACATTAGGTCATTTTCGTCCTCACTAGGCTTATTCTAACCCAATTAGGGTTTTTAACCATTCTTGTGCATCCAATAAGTGATTTTATGTCATTGGTTGAACATTTAGGTCATTTTCATCCTCCCTAGGCTTATTCTAATCCAATTAGGGTTTTATCCAATCTTGTGCATCCAATAAGTGATTTTGTGTCATTGGTTGAACATTTAGGTCATTTTCATCCTCCCTAGGCTTATTCTAATCCAATTAGGGTTTTTATCCAATCTTGTGCATCCAATAAGTGATTTTGTGTCATTGGTTGAACATTTAGGTTATTTTCGTCCTCCGTAGGCTTATTCTAATCCAATTAAGGTTTTTAACCAATCTTGTGCATGCAATAATTGATTTTGTGTCATTGGTTGATCATTAGGCCATTTTCGTCCTCCCTAGGCTTATTCTAATCCAATTAGGGTTTTTAACCAATCTTGTGCATCCAATAAGTGATTTTGTGTCATTGGTTGAACATTAGGTCTTTTTCGTCCTCCCTAGGCTTATTCTTATCTAATTAG
>JBBPBP010009779.1:37926667-37975152 GCA_037974735.1 Cicer chorassanicum
GCCATTTTCGTCCTCCCTAGGCTTATTCTAATCCAATTAGGGTTTTTAACCAATCTTGTGCATCCAATAAGTGATTTTGTGTCATTGGTTGAACATTAGGTCTTTTTCGTCCTCCCTAGGCTTATTCTTATCTAATTAGAGTTATTAATCAATCTTGTGCATCCAATAACTGATTTTGTGTCATTGGTTAAACATTTATTTGATTTTCGTCCTTCCTAGGCTTATTCTAATCCAATTAGGGTTTTTAACAAATCTTGTGCATCCAATAAGTGATTTTGTGTCATTCGTTGAACATTGAGGTCATTTACGTCCTCCCTAGGCTTATTCTAATCCAATTAGGGTTTATAACTAATCTTGTGCATCCAATAAGTGATTTTGTGTCAAATGGTTGAACATTTAGGTCATTTTCGTCCACCCTTGGCTTATTCTAATCCAATTATGGTTTTTAACCATTCTTGTGCATCCAATAAGTGATTTTGTGTCATTTGTTGAACATTGAGGTCATTTTCGTCCTCCCTAGGCTTATTCTAATCCAATTAGGGTTTTTAACCAATCTTGTGCATCCAATAATTGATTTTGTGTCATTGGTTGAACATTAGGTCATTTTCGTCCTTCCTAGGCTTATTCTAATCCAATTAGGGTTTTTAACCAATCTTATGCATCCAATAAGTGATTTTGTGTCATTCGTTGAACATTGAGGTCCTTTACGTCCTCCCTAGGCTTATTCTACTCCAATTAGGGTTTATAACTAATCTTGTGCATCCAGTAAGTGATTTTGTATCATTCGTTGAACATTTAGTTCATTTACGTACTCCCTTGGCTTTTTCTAATCCAATTATGGTTTTTAACCATTCTTGTGCATCCAATAAGTGATTTTGTGTCATTTGTTGAACATTAAATTCATTTTCGTCCTCCCTGGGCTTATTCTAAACCAATTAGGGTTTTTAACCAATCTTGTGCATCCAATAATTGATTTTGTGTCATTGGTTGAACATTAAGTCATTTTCATCCTCCCTAGTCTTAGTCTAATCCAAATAGGGTTTTTATCCAATCTTGTGCATCCAATAAGTGATTTTGTGTCATTGGTTGAACATTAGGTCATTTTCGTCCTCCATAGGCTTATTCTAATCCAATTAGGGTTTATAACTAATCTTGTGCATCCAATAAGTGATTTTGTATCATTCGTTGAACATTTAGTTCATTTACGTACTCCCTTGGCTTTTTCTAATCCAATTATGGTTTTTAACCATTCTTGTGCATCCAATAAGTGATTTTGTGTCATTTGTTGAACATTGAATTCATTTTCGTCCTCCCTAGGCTTATTCTAAACCAATTAGGGTTTTTAACCAATCTTGTGCATCCAATAATTGATTTTGTGTCATTTGTTGAACATTAAGTCATTTTCAACCTCCCTAGTCTTAGTCTAATCCAAATAGGGTTTTTATCCAATCTTGTGCATCCAATAAGTGATTTTGTGTCATTGGTTGAACATTAGGTCATTTTCGTCCTCCATAGGCTTATTCTAATCCATTTAAGGTTTTTAACCAATCTTGTGCATCCAATAAGTGATTTTGTATCATTCGTTGAACATTTAGTTCATTTACGTACTCCCTTGGCTTTTTCTAATCCAATTATGGTTTTTAACCATTCTTGTGCATCCAATAAGTGATTTTGTGTCATTTGTTGAACATTGAATTCATTTTCGTCCTCCCTAGGCTTATTCTAAACCAATTAGGGTTTTTAACCAATCTTGTGCATCCAATAATTGATTTTGTGTCATTTGTTGAACATTAAGTCATTTTCAACCTCCCTAGTCTTAGTCTAATCCAAATAGGGTTTTTATCCAATCTTGTGCATCCAATAAGTGATTTTGTGTCATTGGTTGAACATTAGGTCATTTTCGTCCTCCATAGGCTTATTCTAATCCATTTAAGGTTTTTAACCAATCTTGTGCATCCAATAATTGATTTTGTGTCTTTGGTTGAACATTAGGTCATTTTCGTCCTCACTAGGCTTATTCTAACCCAATTAGGGTTTTTAACCATTCTTGTGCATCCAATAAGTAATTTTATGTCATTGGTTGAACATTTAAGTCATTTTCATCCTCCCTAGGCTTATTCTAATCCAATTAGGGTTTTATCCAATCTTGTGCATCCAATAAGTGATTTTGTGTCATTGGTTGAACATTTAGGTCATTTTCATCCTCCCTAGGCTTATTCTAATCCAATTAGGGTTTTTATCCAATCTTGTGCATCCAATAAGTGATTTTGTGTCATTGGTTGAACATTTAGGTCATTTTCGTCCTCCATAGGCTTATTCTAATCCAATTAAGGTTTTTAACCAATCTTGTGCATCCAATAATTGATTTTGTGTCATTGGTTGAACATTAGGTCATTTTCGTCCTCCCTGGGCTTATTCTTATCTAATTAGGGTTTTTAATCAATCTTGTGCATCCAATAACTGATTTTGTGTCATTGGTTAAACATTTATTTGATTTTCGTCCTTCCTAGGCTTATTCTAATCCAATTAGGGTTTTTAACCAATCTTGTGCATCCAATAAGTGATTTTGTGTCATTCGTTGAACATTGAGGTCATTTACGTCCTCCCTAGGCTTATTCTAATCCAATTAGGGTTTATAACTAATCTTGTGCATCCAATAAGTGATTTTGTATCATTCGTTGAACATTTAGTTCATTTACGTACTCCCTTGGCTTATTCTAATCCAATTATGGTTTTTAACCATTCTTGTGCATCCAATTAGTGATTTTGTGTCATTTGTTGAACATTGAGGTCATTTTCGTCCTCCCTAGGCTTATTCTAATCCAATTAAGGTTTTTAACCAATCTTGTGCATCCAATAATTGATTTTGTGTCATTGGTTGAACATTAGGTCATTTTCGTCCTCCCTAGGCTTATTCTTATCTAATTAGGGTTTTTAATCAATCTTGTGCATCCAATAACTGATTTTGTGTCATTGGTTAAACATTTATTTGATTTTCGTCCTTCCTAGGCTTATTCTAATCCAATTAGGGTTTTTAACAAATCTTGTGCATCCAATAAGTGATTTTGTGTCATTCGTTGAACATTGAGGTCATTTACGTCCTCCCTAGGCTTATTCTAATCCAATTAGGGTTTATAACTAATCTTGTGCATCCAATAAGTGATTTTGTATCATTCGTTGAACATTTAGTTCATTTACGTACTCCCTTGGCTTTTTCTAATCCAATTATGGTTTTTAACCATTCTTGTGCATCCAATAAGTGATTTTGTGTCATTTGTTGAACATTGAATTCATTTTCGTCCTCCCTAGGCTTATTCTAAACCAATTAGGGTTTTTAACCAATCTTGTGCATCCAATAATTGATTTTGTGTCATTTGTTGAACATTAAGTCATTTTCAACCTCCCTAGTCTTAGTCTAATCCAAATAGGGTTTTTATCCAATCTTGTGCATCCAATAAGTGATTTTGTGTCATTGGTTGAACATTAGGTCATTTTCGTCCTCCATAGGCTTATTCTAATCCATTTAAGGTTTTTAACCAATCTTGTGCATCCAATAATTGATTTTGTGTCTTTGGTTGAACATTAGGTCATTTTCGTCCTCACTAGGCTTATTCTAACACAATTAGGGTTTTTAACCATTCTTGTGCATCCAATAAGTGATTTTATGTCATTGGTTGAACATTTAGGTCATTTTCATCCTCCCTAGGCTTATTCTAATCCAATTAGGGTTTTTAACCAATCTTGTGCATCCAATAAGTGATTTTGTGTCATTGGTTGAACATTAGGTCTTTTTCATCCTCCCTAGGCTTATTCTTATCTAATTAGGGTTATTAATCAATCTTGTGCATCCAATAACTGATTTTGTGTCATTGGTTAAACATTTATTTGATTTTCGTCCTTCCTAGGCTTATTCTAATCCAATTAGGGTTTTTAACAAATCTTGTGCATCCAATAAGTGATTTTGTGTCATTCGTTGAACATTGAGGTCATTTACGTCCTCCCTAGGCTTATTCTAATCCAATTAGGGTTTATAACGAATCTTGTGCATCCAATAAGTGATTTTATGTCAAATGGTTGAACATTTAGGTCATTTTCGTCCACCCCTGGCTTATTCTAATCCAATTATGGTTTTTAACCATTCTTGTGCATCCAATAAGTGATTTTGTGTCATTTGTTGAACATTGAGGTCATTTTCGTCCTCCCTAGGCTTATTCTAATCCAATTAGGGTTTTTAACCAATCTTGTGCATCCAATAATTGATTTTGTGTCATTGGTTGAACATTAGGTCATTTTCGTCCTTCCTAGGCTTATTCTAATCCAATTAGGGTTTTTAACCAATCTTATGCATCCAATAAGTGATTTTGTGTCATTCGTTGAACATTGAGGTCCTTTACGTCCTCCCTAGGCTTATTCTACTCCAATTAGGGTTTATAACTAATCTTGTGCATCCAGTAAGTGATTTTGTATCATTCGTTGAACATTTAGTTCATTTACGTACTCCCTTGGCTTTTTCTAATCCAATTATGGTTTTTAACCATTCTTGTGCATCGAATAAGTGATTTTGTGTCATTTGTTTAACATTAAATTCATTTTCGTCCTCCCTGGGCTTATTCTAAACCAATTAGGGTTTTTAACCAATCTTGTGCATCCAATAATTGATTTTGTGTCATTGGTTGAACATTAAGTCATTTTCATCCTCCCTAGTCTTAGTCTAATCCAAATAGGGTTTTTATCCAATCTTGTGCATCCAATAAGTGATTTTGTGTCATTGGTTGAACATTAGGTCATTTTCGTCCTCCATAGGCTTATTCTAATCCAATTAGGGTTTATAACTAATCTTGTGCATCCAATAAGTGATTTTGTATCATTCGTTGAACATTTAGTTCATTTACGTACTCCCTTGGCTTTTTCTAATCCAATTATGGTTTTTAACCATTCTTGTGCATCCAATAAGTGATTTTGTGTCATTTGTTGAACATTGAATTCATTTTCGTCCTCCCTAGGCTTATTCTAAACCAATTAGGGTTTTTAACCAATCTTGTGCATCCAATAATTGATTTTGTGTCATTTGTTGAACATTAAGTCATTTTCAACCTCCCTAGTCTTAGTCTAATCCAAATAGGGTTTTTATCCAATCTTGTGCATCCAATAAGTGATTTTGTGTCATTGGTTGAACATTAGGTCATTTTCGTCCTCCATAGGCTTATTCTAATCCATTTAAGGTTTTTAACCAATCTTGTGCATCCAATAAGTGATTTTGTATCATTCGTTGAACATTTAGTTCATTTACGTACTCCCTTGGCTTTTTCTAATCCAATTATGGTTTTTAACCATTCTTGTGCATCCAATAAGTGATTTTGTGTCATTTGTTGAACATTGAATTCATTTTCGTCCTCCCTAGGCTTATTCTAAACCAATTAGGGTTTTTAACCAATCTTGTGCATCCAATAATTGATTTTGTGTCATTTGTTGAACATTAAGTCATTTTCAACCTCCCTAGTCTTAGTCTAATCCAAATAGGGTTTTTATCCAATCTTGTGCATCCAATAAGTGATTTTGTGTCATTGGTTGAACATTAGGTCATTTTCGTCCTCCATAGGCTTATTCTAATCCATTTAAGGTTTTTAACCAATCTTGTGCATCCAATAATTGATTTTGTGTCTTTGGTTGAACATTAGGTCATTTTCGTCCTCACTAGGCTTATTCTAACCCAATTAGGGTTTTTAACCATTCTTGTGCATCCAATAAGTAATTTTATGTCATTGGTTGAACATTTAAGTCATTTTCATCCTCCCTAGGCTTATTCTAATCCAATTAGGGTTTTATCCAATCTTGTGCATCCAATAAGTGATTTTGTGTCATTGGTTGAACATTTAGGTCATTTTCATCCTCCCTAGGCTTATTCTAATCCAATTAGGGTTTTTATCCAATCTTGTGCATCCAATAAGTGATTTTGTGTCATTGGTTGAACATTTAGGTCATTTTCGTCCTCCATAGGCTTATTCTAATCCAATTAAGGTTTTTAACCAATCTTGTGCATCCAATAATTGATTTTGTGTCATTGGTTGAACATTAGGTCATTTTCGTCCTCCCTGGGCTTATTCTTATCTAATTAGGGTTTTTAATCAATCTTGTGCATCCAATAACTGATTTTGTGTCATTGGTTAAACATTTATTTGATTTTCGTCCTTCCTAGGCTTATTCTAATCCAATTAGGGTTTTTAACCAATCTTGTGCATCCAATAAGTGATTTTGTGTCATTCGTTGAACATTGAGGTCATTTACGTCCTCCCTAGGCTTATTCTAATCCAATTAGGGTTTATAACTAATCTTGTGCATCCAATAAGTGATTTTGTATCATTCGTTGAACATTTAGTTCATTTACGTACTCCCTTGGCTTATTCTAATCCAATTATGGTTTTTAACCATTCTTGTGCATCCAATTAGTGATTTTGTGTCATTTGTTGAACATTGAGGTCATTTTCGTCCTCCCTAGGCTTATTCTAATCCAATTAAGGTTTTTAACCAATCTTGTGCATCCAATAATTGATTTTGTGTCATTGGTTGAACATTAGGTCATTTTCGTCCTCCCTAGGCTTATTCTTATCTAATTAGGGTTTTTAATCAATCTTGTGCATCCAATAACTGATTTTGTGTCATTGGTTAAACATTTATTTGATTTTCGTCCTTCCTAGGCTTATTCTAATCCAATTAGGGTTTTTAACAAATCTTGTGCATCCAATAAGTGATTTTGTGTCATTCGTTGAACATTGAGGTCATTTACGTCCTCCCTAGGCTTATTCTAATCCAATTAGGGTTTATAACTAATCTTGTGCATCCAATAAGTGATTTTGTATCATTCGTTGAACATTTAGTTCATTTACGTACTCCCTTGGCTTATTCTAATCCAATTATGGTTTTTAACTATTCTTGTGCATCCAATAAGTGATTTTTTGTCATTTGTTGAACATTGAGGTCATTTTCGTCCTCCCTAGGCTTATTCTAATCTAATTAGGGTTTTTAACCAATCTTGTGCATCCAATAATTGATTTTGTGTCATTGGTTGAACATTAAGTCATTTTCGTCCTCCCTAGTCTTATTCTAATCCAATTAGGGTTTTTATCCAATCTTGTGCATCCAATAAGTGATTTTGTGTCATTGGTTGAACATTTAGGTCATTTTCAACCTCCCTAGGCTTATTCTAATCCAATTAGGGTTTTTATCCAATCTTGTGCATCCAATAAGTGATTTTGTGTCATTGGTTGAACATTTAGGTCATTTTCGTCCTCCATAGGCTTATTCTAATCCAATTAAGGTTTTTAACCATTCTTGTGCATCCAATAATTGATTTTGTGTCATTGGTTGAACATTTAGGTCATTTTCATCCTCCCTAGGCTTATTCTAATCCAATTAGGGTTTTTATCCAATCTTGTGCATCCAATAAGTGATTTTGTGTCATTGGTTGAACATTTAGGTCATTTTCAACCTCCCTAGGCTTATTCTAATCCAATTAGGGTTTTTAACCAATCTTGTGCATCCAATAATTGATTTTGTGTCATTGGTTGAACATTAGGTCATTTTCGTCCTCCGTAGGCTTATTCTAATCCAATTAGGGTTGTTAACCAATCTTGCGCATCCAATAAGTGATTTTGTGTCATTGGTTGAACATTTACGTCATTTTTGACCTCCATAGGCTTATTCTAATCCAATTAGGGTTTTTAACCAATCTTGTGCATCCAATAAGTGTGTTTGTGTCATTGGATTAACATTTAGGTCTTGTAATTCCTCCCTATTCTTATTCTAATCGAATTAGGGTTGTTAACCAATTTTGTGCATCCAATAAGGGATTTTATGTCATAGGTTTAACATTAGGTCATTTTAGTCCTCCCTAGGCTTATTATAATCCAATTAGGGTTGTTAAATAATCTTGTGCATCCAATAAGTGATTTTAGGTCATTGGATGAACATTTAGGTCATTTTCGTCCTCCCTAGCCTTATTCTTATCTAATTAGGGTTTTTAATCAATTTTGTACATCCAATAAGTGATTATGTGTCATCGGTTGAACATTTAGGTCATTTTCGTCTTCCCTAGGTTTATTCTAATCCAATTAGGGTTTTTAACCAAGATTTTGCATCCAATAAGTGATTAGGTGTCATTGGTTGAACATTTAGGTCAGTTTCGTCCTCCCTAGGGTTATTCTAATCCAATTAGGGTTTTTATTCAATCTTGTGCATCCAATAAGTGATTTTGTGTCATTGGTTGAACATTTAGGTCATTTGCGTCCTCCCTAGGCTTATTCTAATCCAATTAGGGTTTTTAACCAATCTTGTTCATCCAATAATTGATTTTGTGTCATTGGTTGAACATTAGGTCATTTTCGTCCTCCCTAGGCTTATTCTTATGTAATTAGGGTTTTTAATCAATGTTGTGCATCCAATAAGTGATTTTGTGTCATTGGTTGAACATTTATTTGATTTTCGTCCTCCCTAGGCTTATTCTAATCCAATTAGGGTTTATATCCAATCTTGTGCATCCAATAAGTGATTTTGTGTCATTGGTTGAACATTTAGGTCATTTGCGTCCTCCTTAGGCTTATTCTAATCCAATTAGGGTTTTTAAGCAATCTTGTGCATCCAATAAGTGATTTTGTGTCATTGGTTGAACATTTAGGTCATTTTCATCCTCCCTAGGCTTATTCTAATCCAATTAGGGTTTTTATCCAATCTTGTGCATCGAATAAGTGATTTTGTGTCATTGGTTGAACATTTAGCTCATTTTCGTCCTCCATAGGCTTATTCTAATCCAATTAAGGTTTTTAACCAATCTAGTGCATCAAATAATTGATTTTGTGTCATTGGTTGAACATTAGGTCATTTTCGTCCTCCGTAGGCTTATTCTAATCCAATTAGGGTTGTTAACCAATCTTGCGCATCCAATAAGTGATTTTGTGTCATTGGTTGAACATTTAAGTCATTTTTGTCCTCCCTAGGCTTATTCTAATCCAATTAGGGTTTTTAACCAATCTTGTGCATCCAATAAGTGCGTTTGTGTCATTGGATTAACATTTAGGTCTTGTAATTCCTCCCTATTCTTATTCTAATCGAATTAGGGTTGTTAACCAATTTTGTGCATCCAATAAGGGATTTTATGTCATAGGTTTAACATTAGGTCATTTTAGTCCTCCCTAGGCTTATTATAATCCAATTAGGGTTGTTAAATAATCTTGTGCATCCAATAAGTGATTTTAGGTCATTGGATGAACATTTAGGTCATTTTCGTCCTCCCTAGCCTTATTCTTATCTAATTAGGGTTTTTAATCAATTTTGTACATCCAATAAGTGATTATGTGTCATCGGTTGAACATTTAGGTCATTTTCGTCTTCCCTAGGTTTATTCTAATCCAATTAGGGTTTTTAACCAAGATTTTGCATCCAATAAGTGATTAGGTGTCATTGGTTGAACATTTAGGTCAGTTTCGTCCTCCCTAGGCTTATTCTTATCCAATTAGGGTTTTTAACCAATCTAGTGCATCCAGTTATTGATTTTGTGTCATTGGTTGAACATTTAGGTCAGTTTCATCCTCCCTAGGGTTATTCTAATCCAATTAGGGTTTTTATTCAATCTTGTGCATCCAATAAGTGATTTTGTGTCATTGGTTGAACATTTAGGTCATTTGCGTCATCCCTAGGCTTATTCTAATCCAATTAGGGTTTTTAACCAATCTTGTTCATCCAATAATTGATTTTGTGTCATTGGTTGAACATTAGGTCATTTTCGTCCTCCCTAGGCTTATTCTTATGTAATTAGGGTTTTTAATCAATGTTGTGCATCCAATAAGTGATTTTGTGTCATTGGTTGAACATTTATTTGATTTTCGTCCTCCCTAGGCTTATTCTAATCCAATTAGGGTTTATATCCATTCTTGTGCATCCAATAAGTGATTTTGTGTCATTGGTTGAACATTTAGGTCATTTGCGTCGTCCTTAGGCTTATTCTAATCCAATTAGGGTTTTTAAGCAATCTTGTGCATCCAATAAGTGATTTTGTGTCATTGGTTGAACATTTAGGTCATTTTCATCCTCCCTAGGCTTATTCTAATCCAATTAGGGTTTTTATCCAATCTTGTGCATCGAATAAGTGATTTTGTGTCATTGGTTGAACATTTAGCTCATTTTCGTCCTCCATAGGCTTATTCTAATCCAATTAAGGTTTTTAACCAATCTAGTGCATCAAATAATTGATTTTGTGTCATTGGTTGAACATTAGGTCATTTTCGTCCTCCGTAGGCTTATTCTAATCCAATTAGGGTTGTTAACCAATCTTGCGCATCCAATAAGTGATTTTGTGTCATTGGTTGAACATTTAAGTCATTTTTGTCCTCCCTAGGCTTATTCTAATCCAATTAGGGTTTATAACCAATCTTGTGCATCCAATAAGTGCGTTTGTGTCATTGGATTAACATTTAGGTCTTGTAATTCCTCCCTATTCTTATTCTAATTGAATTAGGGTTGTTAACCAATTTTGTGCATCCAATAAGGGATTTTATGTCATAGGTTTAACATTTAGGACATTTTCGTCCTCCATAGCCTTATTCTTATCTAATTAGGGTTTTTAATCAATTTTGTGCATCCAATAAGTGATTATGTGTCATTGGTTGAACATTTAGGTCATTTTCGTCATCCCTAGGTTTATTCTAATCCAATTAGGGTTTTTAATCAATCTTTTGCATCCAATAAGTGATTATGTGTCATTGGTTGAACATTTAGGTCAGTTTCGTCCTCCCTAGGCTTATTTTTATCCAATTAGGGTTTTTAACCAATCTAGTGCATCCAGTAATTGATTTTGTGTCATTGGTTGAACATTTAGGTCAGTTTCATCCTCCTTAGGCTTATTCTAATCCAATTAGGGTTTTTCTTCAATCTTGTGCATCCAATAAGTGATTTTGTGTCATTGGTTGAACATTAGGTCATATTCGTCGTCCATAGGATTATTCTAATCCATTTAAGGTTTTTAACCAATCTTGTGCATCCAATAATTGATTTTGTGTCTTTGGTTGAACATAAGGTCATTTTCGTCCTCACTAGGCTTATTCTAACCCAATTAGGGTTTTTAACCATTCTTGTGCATCCAATAAGTGATTTTATGTCATTGGTTGAACATTTAGGTCATTTTCATCCTCCCTAGGCTTATTCTAATCCAATTAGGGTTTTATCCAATCTTGTGCATCCAATAAGTGATTTTGTGTCATTGGTTGAACATTTAGGTCATTTTCATCCTCCCTGGGCTTATTCTAATTCAATTAGGGTTTTTATCCAATCTTGTGCATCCAATAAGTGATTTTGTGTCATTGGTTGAACATTTAGGTTATTTTCGTCCTCCGTAGGCTTATTCTAATCCAATTAAGGTTTTTAACCAATCTTGTGCATGCAATAATTGATTTTGTGTCATTGGTTGATCATTACGCCATTTTCGTCCTCCCTAGGCTTATTCTAATCCAATTAGGGTTTTTAACCAATCTTGTGCATCCAATAAGTGATTTTGTGTCATTGGTTGAACATTAGGTCTTTTTCGTCCTCCCTAGGCTTATTCTTATCTAATTAGGGTTTTTAATCAATCTTGTGCATCTAATAACTGATTTTGTGTCATTGGTTAAACATTTATTTGATTTTCGTCCTTCCTAGGCTTATTCTAATCCAATTAGGGTTTTTAACAAATCTTGTGCATCCAATAAGTGATTTTGTGTCATTCGTTGAACATTGAGGTCATTTACGTCCTCCCTAGGCTTATTCTAATCCAATTAGGGTTTATAACGAATCTTGTGCATCCAATAAGTGATTTTATGTCAAATGGTTGAACATTTAGGTCATTTTCGTCCACCCCTGGCTTATTCTAATCCAATTATGGTTTTTAACCATTCTTGTGCATCCAATAAGTGATTTTGTGTCATTTGTTGAACATTGAGGTCATTTTCGTCCTCCCTAGGCTTATTCTAATCCAATTAGGGTTTTTAACCAATCTTGTGCATCCAATAATTGATTTTGTGTCATTGGTTGAACATTAGGTCATTTTCGTCCTCCTAGGCTTATTCTAATCCAATTAGGGTTTTTAACCAATCTTGTGCATCCAATAAGTGATTTTGTGTCATTCGTTGAACATTGAGGTCATTTACGTCCTCCTTAGGCTTATTCTAATCCAATTAGGGTTTATAACTAATCTTGTGCATCCAATAAGTGATTTTGTATCATTCGTTGAACATTTAGTTCATTTACGTACTCCCTTGGCTTTTTCTAATCCAATTATGGTTTTTAACCATTCTTGTGCATCCAATAAGTGATTTTGTGTCATTGGTTGAACATTAGGTCATTTTCGTCCTCCCTAGTCTTATTCTAGTCCAATTAGGGTTTTTAATCAATCTTGTGCATCCAATAACTGATTTTGTGTCATTGGTTAAACATTTATTTGATTTTCGTCCTTCCTAGGCTTATTCTAATCCAATTAGGGTTTTTAACAAATCTTGTGCATCCAATAAGTGATTTTGTGTCATTCGTTGAACATTGAGGTCATTTACGTCCTCCCTAGGCTTATTCTAATCCAATTAGGGTTTATAACTAATCTTGTGCATCCAATAAGTGATTTTGTATCATTCGTTGAACATTTAGTTCATTTACGTACTCCCTTGGCTTATTCTAATCCAATTATGGTTTTTAACTATTCTTGTGCATCCAATAAGTGATTTTTTGTCATTTGTTGAACATTGAGGTCATTTTCGTCCTCCCTAGGCTTATTCTAATCGAATTAGGGTTTTTAACCAATCTTGTGCATCCAATAATTGATTTTGTGTCATTGGTTGAACATTAAGTCATTTTCGTCCTCCCTAGTCTTATTCTAATCCAATTAGGGTTTTTATCCAATCTTGTGCATCCAATAAGTGATTTTGTGTCATTGGTTGAACATTTAGGTCATTTTCAACCTCCCCAGGCTTATTCTAATCCAATTAGGGTTTTTATCCAATCTTGTGCATCCAATAAGTGATTTTGTGTCATTGGTTGAACATTTAGGTCATTTTCGTCCTCCATAGGCTTATTCTAATCCAATTAAGGTTTTTAACCAATCTTGTGCATCCAATAATTGATTTTGTGTCATTGGTTGAACATTAGGTCATATTCGTCCTCCCTAGGCTTATTCTAATCCAATTAGGGTTTTTAACCAATCTTGTGCATCCAATAAGTGATTTTGAGTCATTGGTTGAACATTTAGGTCATTTTCGTCCACCCTTGGCTTATTCTAATCCAATTAGGGTTTTTAAACAATCTTGTGCATCCAATAAGTGATTTTGTGTCATTGGTTGAACATTTAGGTCATTTTCGTCCTCCCTAGGCTTATTCTAATCCAATAAGGTTTTTAACCAATCTTGTGCATCCAATAATTGATTTTGTCTCATTGGTTGAACATTAGGCCATTTTCGTCCTCCCTAGGCTTATTCTTATCTAATTAGGGTTTTTAATCAATCTTGTGCATCCAATAACTGATTTTGTGTCATTGGTTAAACATTTATTTGATTTTCGTCCTTCCTAGGCTTATTCTAATCCAATTAGGGTTTTTAACAAATCTTGTGCATCCAATAAGGGATTTTGTGTCATTGGTTGAAATTTAGGTCATTTTCGTCCACCCTTGGCTTATTCTAATCCAATTAGGGTTTTTAACCAATCTTGTGCATCCAATAAGTGATTTTGTGTCATTTGTGTAACATTTAGGTCATTTTCGTCCTCCCTAGGCTTATGCTAATCCAATTAGGGTTTTTAACCAATCTTGTGCATCTAATAATTGAATGTGTGTCATCGGTTGAACATTTAGGTCATTTTCGTCCACCCTTGGGTTACTCTAATCCAATTAGGGTTTTTAACCAATCTGTGCATCCAATAAGTGATTTTGTGTCATTGGTATAACATTTAGGTTATTTTCGTCCTCCACAGGCTTATTCTAATCCAATTAGGGTTTTTAACAAATCTTGTGCATCCAATAAGGGATTTTGTGTCATTGGTTGAACACTTAGGTCATTTTCGTCCACCCTTGGCTTATTCTAATCCAATTAGGGTTTTTAACCAATCTTGTGCATCCAATAAGTGATTTTGTGTCATTGGTGTAACATTTAGGTCACTTACGTCCTCCCTAGGCTTATTATAATCCAATTAGGGTTTTTAACCAATCTTGTGCATCCAATAATTAATTGTGTGTCATTGGTTGAACATTAGGTCATTTTCGTCCTCTATAGGCTTATTCTTATCTAATTAGTGTTTTTAATCAATCTTGTGCATCCAATAACTGATTTTTTGTCATTGGTTGAACATTTATTTGATTTTCGTCCTTCCTAGGCTTATTCTAATCCAATTAGGGTTTTTAACAAATTTTGTGCATCCAAAAAGGAATTTTGTGTCATTGGTTGAACATTTAGGTTATTTTCGTCGACCCTTGGCTTATTCTAATCCAATTAGGGTTTTTAACCAATCTTGTGCATCCAATAAGTGATTTTGTGTCATTGGTGTAACATTTAGGTCATTTTGGTCCTCCCTAGGCTTATTTTAATCCAATTGGGTTTTTAACCAATCTTGTGCATCCAATAATTGATTGTGTGTCATTGGTTGAACATTAGGTCATTTTCGTCCTCCCTAGGCTTATTCTTATCTAATTAGGGTTATTAATCAATCTTGTGCATCCAATAACTGATTTTGTGTCATTGGTTAAACATTTATTTGATTTTCGTCCTTCCTAGGCTTATTCTAATCCAATTAGGGTTTTTAACAAATCTTGTGCATCCAATAAGTGATTTTGTGTCATTCGTTGAACATTGAGGTCATTTACGTCCTCCCTAGGCTTATTCTAATCCAATTAGGGTTTATAACTAATCTTGTGCATCCAATAAGTGATTTTGTGTCAAATGGTTGAACATTTAGGTCATTTTCGTCCACCCTTAGCTTATTCTAATCCAATTATGGTTTTTAACCATTCTTGTGCATCCAATAAGTGATTTTGTGTCATTTGTTGAACATTGAGGTCATTTTCGTCCTCCCTAGGCTTATTCTAATCCAATTAGGGTTTTTAACCAATCTTGTGCATCCAATAATTGATTTTGTGTCATTGGTTGAACATTAGGTCATTTTCGTCCTCCCTATTCTTATTCTAATCCAATTAGGGTTTTTAACCAATCTTGTGCATCCAATAAGTGATTTTAAGTCATTGGTTGAACATTTAGGTCATTTTCATCCTCCCTAGGCTTATTCTAATCCAATTAGGTTTTTTATCAATTCTTGTGCATCCAATAAGTGATTTTGTGTCATTGGTTGAACATTTAGGTCATTTTCGTCCTCCATAGGCTTATTCTAATCCAATTAAGGTTTTTAACCAATCTTGTGCATCCAATAATTGATTTTGTGTCATTGGTTGAACATTAGGTCATTTTCGTCCTCCGTAGGCTTATTCTAATCCAATTAGGGTTGTTAACCA
Organism: Cicer chorassanicum; assembly: GCA_037974735.1. NCBI lineage: Eukaryota > Viridiplantae > Streptophyta > Magnoliopsida > Fabales > Fabaceae > Cicer > Cicer chorassanicum. Next base: position 37,942,170 of record JBBPBP010009779.1, read on the forward strand.
ATCTTGCGCATCCAATAAGTGATTTTGGGTCATTGGTTGAACATTTACGTCATTTTTGACCTCCATAGGCTTATTCTAATCCAATTAGGGTTTTTAACCAATCTTGTGCATCCAATAAGTGCGTTTGTGTCATTGGATTAACATTTAGGTCTTGTAATTCCTCCCTATTCTTATTCTAATCGAATTAGGGTTGTTAACCAATTTTGTGCATCCAATAAGGGATTTTATGTCATAGGTTTAACATTAGGTCATTTTAGTCCTCCCTAGGCTTATTATAATCCAATTAGGGTTGTTATATAATCTTGTGCATCCAATAAGTGATTTTAGGTCATTGGATGAACATTTAGGTCATTTTCGTCCTCCATAGCCTTATTCTTATCTAATTAGGGTTTTTAATCAATTTTGTGCATCCAATAAGTGATTATGTGTCATCGGTTGAACATTTAGGTCATTTTCGTCTTCCCTAGGTTTATTCTAATCAAATTAGGGTTTTTAACCAAGATTTTGCATCCAATAAGTGATTAGGTGTCATTGGTTGAACATTTAGGTCAGTTTCGTCCTCCCTAGGCTTATTCTTATCCAATTAGGGTTTTTAACCAATCTAGTGCATCCAGTTATTGATTTTGTGTCATTGGTTGAACATTTAGGTCAGTTTCATCCTCCATAGGGTTATTCTAATCCAATTAGGGTTTTTATTCAATCTTGTGCATCCAATAAGTGATTTTGTGTCATTGGTTGAACATTTAGGTCATTTGCGTCCTCCCTAGGCTTATTCTAATCCAATTAGGGTTTTTAACCAATCTTGTTCATCCAATAATTGATTTTGTGTCACTGGTTGAACATTAGGTCATTTTCGTCCTCCCTAGGCTTATTCTTATGTAATTAGGGTTTTTAATCAATGTTGTGCATCCAATAAGTGATTTTGTGTCATTGGTTGAACATTTATTTGATTTTCGTCCTCCCTAGGCTTATTCTAATCCAATTAGGGTTTATATCCAATCTTGTGCATCCAATAAGTGATTTTGTGTCATTGGTTGAACATTTAGGTCATTTGCGTCCTCCTTAGGCTTATTCTAATCCAATTAGGGTTTTTAAGCAATCTTGTGCATCCAATAAGTGATTTTGTGTCATTGGTTGAACATTTAGGTCATTTTCATCCTCCCTAGGCTTATTCTAATCCAATTAGGGTTTTTATCCAATCTTGTGCATCGAATAAGTGATTTTGTGTCATTGGTTGAACATTTAGCTCATTTTCGTCCTCCATAGGCTTATTCTAATCCAATTAAGGTTTTTAACCAATCTTGTGCATCAAATAATTGATTTTGTGTCATTGGTTGAACATTAGGTCATTTTCGTCCTCCGTAGGCTTATTCTAATCCAATTAGGGTTGTTAACCAATCTTGCGCATCCAATAAGTGATTTTGTGTCATTGGTTGAACATTTAAGTCATTTTTGTCCTCCCTAGGCTTATTCTAATCCAATTAGGGTTTTTAACCAATCTTGTGCATCCAATAAGTGCGTTTTTGTCATTGGATTAACATTTAGGTCTTGTAATTCCTCCCTATTCTTATTCTAATCGAATTAGGGTTGTTAACCAATTTTGTGCATCGAATAAGGGATTTTATGTCATAGGTTTAACATTTAGGTCATTTTCGTCCTCCATAGCCTTATTCTTATCTAATTAGGGTTTTTAATCAATTTTGTGCATCCAATAAGTGATTATGTGTCATTGGTTGAACATTTAGGTCATTTTCGTCATTCCTAGGTTTATTCTAATCCAATTAGGGTTTTTAACCAATCTTTTGCATCCAATAAGTGATTATGTGTCATTGGTTGAACATTTATGTCAGTTTCGTCCTCCCTAGGCTTATTCTTATCCAATTAGGGTTTTTAACCAATCTAGTGCATCCAGTAATTGATTTTGTGTCATTGGTTGAACATTTAGGTCAGTTTCATCCTCCTTAGGCTTATTCTAAACCAATTAGGGTTTTTCTTCAATCTTGTGCATCCAATAAGTGATTTTGTGTCATTGGTTGAACATTAGGTCATATTCGTCCTCCATAGGATTATTCTAATCCATTTAAGGTTTTTAACCATTCTTGTGCATCCAATAATTGATTTTGTGTCTTTGGTTGAACATAAGGTCATTTTCGTCCTCACTAGGCTTATTCTAACCCAATTAGGGTTTTTAACCATTCTTGTGCATCCAATAAGTGATTTTATGTCATTGGTTGAACATTTAGGTCATTTTCATCCTCCCTAGGCTTATTCTAATCCAATTAGGGTTTTATCCAATCTTGTGCATCCAATAAGTGATTTTGTGTCATTGGTTGAACATTTAAGTCATTTTCATCCTCCCTGGGCTTATTCTAATTCAATTAGGGTTTTTATCCAATCTTGTGCATCCAATAAGTGATTTTGTGTCATTGGTTGAACATTTAGGTTATTTTCGTCCTCCGTAGGCTTATTCTAATCCAATTAAGGTTTTTAACCAATCTTGTGCATGCAATAATTGATTTTGTGTCATTGGTTGATCATTACGCCATTTTCGTCCTCCCTAGGCTTATTCTAATCCAATTAGGGTTTTTAACCAATCTTGTGCATCCAATAAGTGATTTTGTGTCATTGGTTGAACATTAGGTCTTTTTCGTCCTCCCTAGGCTTATTCTTATCTAATTAGGGTTTTTAATCAATCTTGTGCATCTAATAACTGATTTTGTGTCATTGGTTAAACATTTATTTGATTTTCGTCCTTCCTAGGCTTATTCTAATCCAATTAGGGTTTTTAACAAATCTTGTGCATCCAATAAGTGATTTTGTGTCATTCGTTGAACATTGAGGTCATTTACGTCCTCCCTAGGCTTATTCTAATCCAATTAGGGTTTATAACGAATCTTGTGCATCCAATAAGTGATTTTATGTCAAATGGTTGAACATTTAGGTCATTTTCGTCCACCCCTGGCTTATTCTAATCCAATTATGGTTTTTAACCATTCTTGTGCATCCAATAAGTGATTTTGTGTCATTTGTTGAACATTGAGGTCATTTTCGTCCTCCCTAGGCTTATTCTAATCCAATTAGGGTTTTTAACCAATCTTGTGCATCCAATAATTGATTTTGTGTCATTGGTTGAACATTAGGTCATTTTCGTCCTCCCTATTCTTATTCTAATCCAATTAGGGTTTTTAACCAATCTTGTGCATCCAATAAGTGATTTTAAGTCATTGGTTGAACATTTAGGTCATTTTCATCCTCCCTAGGCTTATTCTAATCCAATTAGGTTTTTTATCAATTCTTGTGCATCCAATAAGTGATTTTGTGTCATTGGTTGAACATTTAGGTCATTTTCGTCCTCCATAGGCTTATTCTAATCCAATTAAGGTTTTTAACCAATCTTGTGCATCCAATAATTGATTTTGTGTCATTGGTTGAACATTAGGTCATTTTCGTCCTCCGTAGGCTTATTCTAATCCAATTAGGGTTGTTAACCAATCTTGCGCATCCAATAAGTGATTTTGGGTCATTGGTTGAACATTTACGTCATTTTTGACCTCCATAGGCTTATTCTAATCCAATTAGGGTTTTTAACCAATCTTGTGCATCCAATAAGTGCGTTTGTGTCATTGGATTAACATTTAGGTCTTGTAATTCCTCCCTATTCTTATTCTAATCGAATTAGGGTTGTTAACCAATTTTGTGCATCCAATAAGGGATTTTATGTCATAGGTTTAACATTAGGTCATTTTAGTCCTCCCTAGGCTTATTATAATCCAATTAGGGTTGTTAAATAATCTTGTGCATCCAATAAGTGATTTTAGGTCATTGGATGAACATTTAGGTCATTTTCGTCCTCCCTAGCCTTATTCTTATCTAATTAGGGTTTTTAATCAATTTTGTACATCCAATAAGTGATTATGTGTCATCGGTTGAACATTTAGGTCATTTTCGTCTTCCCTAGGTTTATTCTAATCCAATTAGGGTTTTTAACCAAGATTTTGCATCCAATAAGTGATTAGGTGTCATTGGTTGAACATTTAGGTCAGTTTCGTCCTCCCTAGGGTTATTCTAATCCAATTAGGGTTTTTATTCAATCTTGTGCATCCAATAAGTGATTTTGTGTCATTGGTTGAACATTTAGGTCATTTGCGTCCTCCCTAGGCTTATTCTAATCCAATTAGGGTTTTTAACCAATCTTGTTCATCCAATAATTGATTTTGTGTCATTGGTTGAACATTAGGTCATTTTCGTCCTCCCTAGGCTTATTCTTATCTAATTAGGGTTTTTAATCAATCTTGTGCATCCAATAAGTGATTTTGTGTCATTGGTTGAACATTTATTTGATTTTCGTCCTCCATAGGCTTATTCTAATCCAATTAGGGTTTACATCGAATCTTGTGCATCCAATAAGTGATTTTGTGTCATTGGTTGAACATTTAGCTCATTTTCGTCCTCCATAGGCTTATTCTAATCCAATTAAGGTTTTTAACCAATCTTGTGCATCAAATAATTGATTTTGTGTCATTGGTTGAACATTAGGTCATTTTCGTCCTCCGTAGGCTTATTCTAATCCAATTAGGGTTGTTAACCAATCTTGCGCATCCAATAAGTGATTTTGTGTCATTGGTTGAACATTTAAGTCATTTTTGTCCTCCCTAGGCTTATTCTAATCCAATTAGGGTTTTTAACCAATCTTGTGCATCCAATAAGTGCGTTTGTGTTATTGGATTAACATTTAGGTCTTGTAATTCCTCCCTATTCTTATTCTAATCGAATTAGGGTTGTTAACCAATTTTGTGCATCCAATAAGTGATTATGTGTCATTGGTTGAACATTTAGGTCATTTTCGTCATCCCTAGGTTTGTTCTAATCCAATTAGGGTTTTTAACCAATCTTTTGCATCCAATAAGTGATTATGTGTCATTGTTTGAACATTTAGGTCAGTTTCGTCCTCCCTAGGCTTATTCTTATCCAATTAGGGTTTTTAACCAATCTAGTGCATCCTGTAATTGATTTTGTGTCATTGGTTGAACATTTAGGTCAGTTTCAGCCTCCTTAGGCTTATTCTAATCCAATTAGGGTTTTTCTTCAATCTTGTGCATCCAATAAGTGATTTTGTGTCATTGGTTGAACATTTAGGTCATTTGTGTCCTCCCTAGGCTTATTTTAATCCAATTAGGGTTTTTAACCAATCTTGTTCATCCAATAATTGATTTTGTGTCATTGGTTGAACATTAGGTCATTTTCGTCCTCCCTAGGCTTATTCTTATCTAATTAGGGTTTTTAGTCAATCTTGTGCATCCAATAAGTGATTTTGTGTCATTGGTTGAACATTTATTTGATTTTCGTCCTCCCTTGGCTTATTCTAATCCAATTAGGGTTGTTAACCAATCTTGCGCATCCAATAAGTGATTTTGTGTCATTGGTTGAACATTTAAGTCATTTTTGTCCTCCCTAGGCTTATTCTAATCCAATTAGGGTTTTTAACCAATCTTGTGCATCCAATAAGTGCGTTTGTGTCATTGGATTAACATTTAGGTCTTGTAATTCCTCCATATTCTTATTCTAATCGAATTAGGGTTGTTAACCAATTTTGTGAATCCAATATGGGATTTTATGTCATAGGTTTAACATTTAGGTCATTTTCGTCCTCCCTAGCCTTATTCTTATCTAATTAGGGTTTTTAATCAATTTTGTGCATCCAATAAGTGATTATGTGTCATTGGTTGAACATTTAGGTCATTTTCGTCATCCCTAGGTTTATTCTAATCCAATTAGGGTTTTTAACCAATCTTTTGCATCCAATAAGTGATTATGTGTCATTGGTTGAACATTTGGTCAGTTTCGTCCTCCCTAGGCTTATTCTTATCTAATTAGGGTTTTTAATCAATCTTGTGCATCCAATAAGTGATTTTGTGTCATTGGTTGAACATTTATTTGATTTTCGTCCTCCCTAGGCTTATTCTAATCCAATTAGGGTTTTTATCCAATCTTGTGCATCGAATAAGTGATTTTGTGTCATTGGTTGAACATTTAGGTCATTTGCGTCCTCCCTAGGCTTATTCTAAACCAATTAGGGTTTTTAACAAATCTTGTGCATCCAATAAGTGATTTTGTGTCATTGGTTGAACATTTAGGTCATTTTTCGTCCACCCTTTGCTTATTCTAATCCAATTAGGGTTTTCAACAAATCTTGTGCATCCAATAAGTGATTTTGTGTCATTGGTTGAACATTTAGGTCATTTTCGTCCACCGTTGGCTTATTCTAATCCAATTAGGGTTTTTAACCAATCTATTGCATCCAGTAATTGATTTTGTGTCATTGGTTGAACATTTAGGTCAGTTTCATCCTCCCTAGGCTTATTCTAATCCAATTAGGGTTTTTATTCAATCTTGTGCATCCAATAAGTGATTTTGTGTCATTGGTTGAACATTTAGGTCATTTGCGTCCTCCCTAGGCTTATTTTAATCCAATTAGGGTTTTTAACCAATCTTGTTCATCCAATAATTGATTTTGTTTCATTGGTTGAACATTAGGTCATTTTCGTCCTCCCTAGGCTTATTCTTATCTAATTAGGGTTTTTAATCAATCTTGTGCATCCAATAAGTGATTTTGTGTCATTGGTTGAACATTTATTTGATTTTCGTCCTCCCTAGGCTTATTCTAATCCAATTAGGGTTTTTATCCAATCTTGTGCATCGAATAAGTGATTTTGTGTCATTGGTTGAACATTTAGGTCATTTGCGTCCTCCCTAGGCTTATTCTAAACCAATTAGGGTTTTTAACAAATCTTGTGCATCCAATAAGTGATTTTGTGTCATTGGTTGAACATTTAGGTCATTTTTCGTCCACCCTTTGCTTATTCTAATCCAATTAGGGTTTTCAACAAATCTTGTGCATCCAATAAGTGATTTTGTGTCATTGGTTGAACATTTAGGTCATTTTCGTCCACCGTTGGCTTATTCTAATCCAATTAGGGTTTTTAACCAATCTTGTGCATACAATAACTGATTTTGTGTCATTGGTTAAACATTTATTTGATTTTCGTCCTTCCTAGGTTTATTCTAATCCAATTAGGGTTTTTAACCAATCTTGTGCATCCAATAAGTGATTTTGTGTCATTCGTTGAACATTGAGATCATTTACGTCCTCCCTAGGCTTATTCTAATCCAATTATGGTTTATAACTAATCTTGTGCTTCCAATAAGTGATTTTGTATCATTCGTTGAACATTTAGTTCATTTACGTACTCCCTTGGCTTATTCAAATCCAATTATGGTTTTTAACCATTCTTTTGCATCCAATAAGTGATTTTGTGTCATTTGTTGAACATTGAGGTCATTTTCGTCCTCCCTAGGCTTATTCTAATCCAATTAGGGTTTTTAACCAATCTTGTGCATCCAATAATTGATTTTGTGTCATTGGTTGAACATTAAGTCATTTTCGTCCTCCCTAGTCTTATTCTAATCCAATTAGGGATTTTAACCAATCTTGTGCATACAATAAGTGATTTTGTATCATTCGTTGAACATTTAGTTCATTTACGTACTCCCTTGGCTTATTCTAATCTAATTATGGTTTTTAACCATTCTTGTGCATCCAATAAGTGATTTTATGTCATTGGTTGAACATTTAGGTCATTTTCATCCTCCCTAGGCTTATTTTATTCCAAATAGCGTTTTTATCCAATCTTGTGCATCCAATAAGTGATTTTGTATCATTGGTTGAACATTTAGGTCATTTTCGTCCTCCATAGGCTTATTCAAATCCATTTAAGGTTTTTAACCAATCTTGTGCATCCAATAATTGATTTTGTGTCTTTGGTTGAATATTAGGTCATTTTCGTCCTCCCTAGGCTTATTCTAATCCAATTAGGGTTTTTAACCAATCTTGTGCATCCAATAAGTGATTTTGTGTCATTGGTTGAACATTTAGGTCATTTTCCTCCTCCCTAGGCTTATTCTAATCCAATTAGGGTTTTTAACCAATCTTGTGCATCCAATAATTGATTTTGTCTCATTGGTTGAACATTAGGCCATTTTCGTCCTCCCTAATCTTATTTTAATCCAATTAGGGTTTTTAACCAATCTTGTGCATCCAATAAGTGATTTTGTATCATTCGTTGAACATTTAGTTCATTTACGTACTCCCTTGGCTTATTCTAATCCAATTATGGTTTTTAACCATTCTTGTGCATCCAATAAGTGATTTTGTGTCATTGGTTGAACATTTAGGTCATTTTCATCCTCCCTAGGCTTATTCTAATCCAATTAGGGTTTTTATCCAATCTTGTGCATCCAATAAGTGATTTTGTGTCATTGGTTGAACATTTAGGTCATTTTCGTCCTCCATAAGCTTATTGTAATCCAATTAAGGTTTTTAACCAATCTTGTGCATCCAATAATTGATTTTGTGTCATTGGTTGAACATTAGGTCATTTTCGTCCTCCGTAGGCTTATTATAATTCAATTAGGGGTGTTAACCAATCTTCCGCATCCAATAAGTGATTTTGTGTCATTGGTTGAATATTTACGTCATTTTTGTCCTCCCTAGGCTTATTCTAATCCAATTAGGGTTTTTAACCAATCTTGTGCATCCAATACGTGCGTTTGTGTCATTGGATTAACATTTAGGTCTTGTAATTCCTCCCTATTCTTATTCTAATTGAATTAGGGTTGTTATCCAATTTTGTGCATCCAATAAGTGATTTTAGGTCATTGGACGAACATTTAGGTCATTTTCGTCCTCCCTAGCCTTATTCTTATCTAATTAGGGTTTTTAATCAATTTTGTGCATCCAATAAGTGATTATGTGTCATTGGTTGAACATTTAGGTCATTTTCGTCTTCCCTAGGTTTATTCTAATCAAATTAGGGTTTTCAACCAATCTTTTGCATCCAATAAGTGATTATGTGTCATTGGTTGAACATTTAGGTCAGTTTCGTCCTCCCTAGGCTTATTCTTATCCAATTAGGGTTTTTAACCAATCTAGTGCATCCAGTAATTGATTTTGTGTCATTGGTTGAACATTTAGGTCATTTGCGTCCTCCCTAGGCTTATTTTAATCCAATTAGGGTTTTCAACCAATCTTGTTCATCCAATAATTGATTTTGTGTCATTGGTTGAACATTAGGTCATTTTCGTCCTCCCTAGGCTTATTCTTATCTAATTAGGGTTTTTAATCAATCTTGTGCATCCAATAAGTGATTTTGTGTCATTGGTTGAACATTTATTTGATTTTCGTCCTCCCTAGGCTTATTCTAATCCAATTAGGGTTTTTATCCAATCTTGTGCATCCAATAAGTGATTTTGTGTCATTGGTTGAACATTTAGGTCATTTTTCGTCCACCCTTTGCTTATTCTAAATCAATTAGGGTTTTCAACAAATCTTGCGCATCCAATAAGTGATTTTGTGTCATTGGTTGAACATTTAGGACATTTTCGTCCACCCTTGGCTTATTCTAATCCAATTAGGGTTATTAACCAATCTTGTGCATCCAATAAGTGATTTTGTTTCATTGGTTGAACATTTAGGTCATTTACGTCCTCCCTAGGCTTATTCTAATCCAACTAGGGTTTTTAACCAATCTAGTGCATCTGATAATTGATTTTGTTTCATTGGTTGAACATTAGTTCATTTTCGGCCTCCCTAGGCTTATTCTTATCTAATTAGGGTTTTTAATCAATCTTGTGCATCCAATAACTGATTTTGTGTCATTGGTTGAACATTTATATGATTTTCGTCCTCCCTTGGCTTATTCTAATCCAATTAGGGTTTTTATCCAATCTTGTGCATCCAATAAGTGATTTTGTGTCATTCATTGAACATTTAGGTCATTTATGTCCTCCCTAGGCTTATTCTAATCCAATTAGGATTTTTAACCAATCTTGTGCATGCAATAAGTGATTTTGTTTCATTGGTTGAACATTTAGGTCATTTTCGTCCTCCCTTTGCTTATTCTTATCCAATTAGGGTTTTTAACTAATCTAGTGCATCCAATAAGTAATTTTGTGTCATTGGTTGAACATTTAGGTTATTTTTATCCTCCCTAGGCTTATTCTAATCCAATTAGGGTTTTTTTTACCAATCTTGTGCATCCAATAGGTGATTTTGTGTCATTGGTTGAACATTTAGGTCATTTTTGTCCTCCCTTGGCTTATTCTAATGCAATTAGGGTTTTTAACCAATCTTGTGCATCCAATAAATGATTTTGTGTCATTGGTTGAACATTTAGGTCATTTTCGTCTTCCCTAGGTTTATTATAATCCAATTAGGGTTTTTAAACAATCTTGTGCATCCAATAAGTGATTTTGTGTCATTGGTTGAACATTTAGGTCATTTTCATCCTCCCTAGGCTTTTTCTAATCCGATTAGGGTTTTTAACCAATCTTGTGCATACAATAAGTTATTTTGTTTCATTGGTTGAACATTTAGGTCATTTTTGTCCTCCTTAGGCTTATTCTAATCCAATAAGGGGTTTTAACCAATCTTGTGCATCCAATTAGTGTGTTTGTGTCATTGGATTAACATTTAGGTCATGTAATTTCTCCCTATGCTTATTTTAATCCAATTAGGGTTGTTAACCAATTTTGTGCATCCAATAAGTGATTTTATGTCATAGGTTGAACATTAGGTCATTTTCGTCCTCCCTAGGCTTATTATAATCCAATTAGGGTTTTTAAATAATCCTTTGCATCCAATAAGTGATTTTAGGTCATTGGTTGAACATTTAGGTCATTTTCTTCCTCCCTAGCCTTATTCTTATCTAATTAGGGTTTTTAATCAATTTTGTGCATCCAATAAGTGATTTTGTGTCATTGGTTGAACATTTAGGTCATTTTCGTCTTCCCTAGGTTTATTCCAATCCAATTTGGGTTTTTAACTTATCTTTTGCATCCAATAAGTGATTTTGTGTCATTGGTTGAACATTTAGGTCATTTTCGTCCTCCCTAGGCTTATTCTAATTCAATTAGGGTTTTTAACCAATCTTTTGCATCCCGTAATTGATTTTGTGTCATTGGTTGAACATTTAGGTCATTTTCGTCCTCCCTAGGCTTATTCTAATCCAATTAGGATTTTTAACCAATCTTGTGCATCCAATAATTGATTTTGTGTCATTGGTTGAACATTAGGTCATTTTCGTCCTCCCTAGGCTATTCTTATCTAATTAGGGTTTTTAACAAATCTTGTGCATCCAATAACTGATTTTGTGTCATTGGTTGAACATTTATTTGATTTTCGTCCTTCCTAGGCTTATTGTAATCCAATTAGGGTTTTTAACCAATCTTGTGCATCGAATAAGTGATTTTGTGTCATTCGTTGAGCATTTAGGTCATATAGGTCCTTCATAGGTTTATTCTAATCCAATTAGGGTTTTTAACCAATCTTGGGCATCCAATAAGTGATTTTGTTTCATTCGTTGAACATTTAGTTCATTTACGTACTCCCTTGGCTTATTCTAATCCAATTATGGTTTTTAACCATTGTTGTGCATCCAATAAGTGATTTTGTGTCATTGGTTGAACATTAGGCCATTTTCGTCCTCCCTACGCTTATTCTAATCCAATTAGGGTTTTTAACCAATCTTGTGCATCCAATAACTGATTTTGTATCATTGGTTGAACATTTAGGTCATTTTCGTCCACCCCTCGCTTATTCTAATCCAATTAGGGTTTTTAATCAATCTTGTGCGTCCAATAAGTGATTTTGTTTCATTCGTTGAACATTTAGTTCATTTACGTACTCCCTTGGCTTATTCTAATCCAATTATGGTTTTTAACCATTCTTGTGCATCCAATAAGTGATTTTGTGTCATTGGTTGAACATTTAGATCATTTTCATCCTCCCTAGGCTTATTCTAATCCAATTAGGGTTTTTATCCAATCTTGTGCATCCAATAAGTGATTTTGTTTCATTCGTTGAACATTTAGGTCATTTACGTACTCCATTGGCTTATTCTAATCCAATTATGGTTTTTAACCATTCTTGTGCATCCAATAAGTGATTTTGTATCATTGGTTGAACATTTTGGTCATTTTCATCCTCCCTAGTCTTATTCTAATCAAATTAGGGTTTTTAGCCAATCTTGTGCATCCAAAAAGTGATTTTGTGTCATTGGTTGAACATTTAGGTCATTTTCGTCCACCCTAGGCTTATTCTAATCCAATTAGGGTTTTTAACCAATCTTGTGCATCCAATAATTGATTTTTTCATATTGGTTGAACATTAGGTCATTTTCGTCCTTCCAAGGCTTATTCTAATCTAATTAGGGTTTTTAATCAATCTTGTGCATCCAATAACTGATTTTGTGTCATCGGTTGAACATTTATTTGATTTTCGTCCTTCCTAGGCTTATTCTAATCCAATTAGGGTTTTTAACAGATATTGTGCATCCAATAAGTGATTTTGTGTCATTCGTTGAACATTTAGGTCATTTACGTCCTCCCTAGGCTTGTTCTAATCCAATTAGGGTTTTTAATCAATCTTGTGCATCCAATAACTGATTTTGTGTCATTGGTTGAACATTTATTTAATTTTCGTCCTTCCTAGGCTTATTCTAATCCAACTAGTGTTTTTAACCAATCTTGTGCATCCGATAAGTGATTTTGTGTCATTTGTTGAACATTGAGGTCATTTACATCCTCCCTAGGCTTATTCTAATCCAATTAGGGTGTTTAACTAATCTTGAGCATCCAATAAGTGATTTTGTTTCATTCGTTGAACATTTAGGTCATTTACGTACTCCCTTGGCTTATTCTAATCCAATTATGGTTTTTAACCATTCTTGTGCATCCAATAAGTTATTTTGTGTCATTGGTTGAACATTTAGGTCATTTTAATCCTCCCTAGGCTTATTCTAATCCAATTAGGGTTTTTAACCAATCTTGTGCATCCAATAAATGATTTTGTGTCATTGGTTGAACATTTAGGTCATTTTCGTCCTCCCTAAGTTTATTCAAATCCAGTTAGGGTTTTTAACTAATCTTCTGCATCCAATAATTGATTTTGTTTTATTGGATTGACATTTAGGTCATTTAATTCCTCCCTATGCTTCTTCTAGTTCAATTAGGATTTTCAATCAATCTTGTGCACCCAATATGTGATTTTGTGTCATTGGTTGAACATTTAGGTCATTTTCATCCTCCCTAGGCTTATTCTAATCCAATTAGGGTTTTTATCCAATCTTGTGCATCCAATAATTGATTTTGTCTCATTGGTTGAACATTAGGTCATTTTCCTCCTCCCTAGGCTTATTCTTATCTAATTAGGGTTTTTAATCAATCTTGTGCATCCAATAAGTGATTTTGTGTCATTGGTTGAACATTTATTTGATTTTCGTCCTCCCTAAGCTTATTCTAATCCAATTAGGGTTTTTATCCAATCTTGTGCATCCAATAAGTGATTTTTTGTCATTGGTTGAACATTTAGGTCATTTTTCGTCCACCCTTTGCTTATTCTAAATCAATTAGGGTTTTCAACAAATCTTGTGCATCCAATAAGTGATTTTGTGTCATTGGTTGAACATTTAGGACATTTTCGTCCACCCTTGGCTTATTCTAATCCAATTAGGGTTATTAACCAATCTTGTGCATCCAATAAGTGATTTTGTTTCATTGGTTGAACATTTAGGTCATTTACGTCCTCCCTAGGCTTATTCTAATCCAACTAGGGTTTTTAACCAATCTAGTGCATCTGATAATTGATTTTGTTTCATTGGTTGAACATTAGTTCATTTTCGTCCTCGCTAGGCTTATTCTTATCTAATTAGGGTTTTTAATCAATCTTGTGCATCCAATAACTGATTTTGTGTCATTGGTTGAACATTTATATGATTTTCGTCCTCCCTTGGCTTATTCTAATCCAATTAGGGTTTTTATCCAATCTTGTGCATCAAATAAGTGATTTTGTGTCATTCGTTGAACATTTAGGTCATTTATGTCCTCCCTAGGCTTATTCTAATCCAATTAGGGTTTTTAACCAATCTTGTGCATGCAATAAGTGATTTTGTTTCATTGGTTGAACATTTAGGTCATTTTCGTCCTCCCTTTGCTTATTCTTATCCAATTAGGGTTTTTAACTAATCTAGTTTATCCAATAAGTAATTTTGTGTCATTGGTTGAACATTTAGGTTATTTTTATCCTCCCTAGGCTTATTCTAATTCAATTAGGGTTTTTTTACCAATCTTGTGCATCCAATAGGTGATTTTGTGTCATTGGTTGAACATTTAGGTCATTTTTGTCCTCCCTTGGCTTATTCTAATGCAATTAGGGTTTTTAACCAATCTTGTGCATCCAATAAATGATTTTGTGTCATTGGTTGAACATTTAGGTCATTTTCGTCCTCCCTAGGTTTATTATAATCCAATTAGGGTTTTTAAACAATCTTGTGCATCCAATAAGTGATTTTGTGTCATTGGTTGAACATTTAGGTCATTTTCATCCTCCCTAGGCTTTTTCTAATCCGATTAGGGTTTTTAACCAATCTTGTGCATACAATAAGTTATTTTGTTTCATTGGTTGAACATTTAGGTCGTTTTTGTCCTCCCTAGGCTTATTCTAATCCAATAAGGGGTTTTAACCAATCTTGTGCATCCAATTAGTGTGTTTGTGTCATTGGATTAACATTTAGGTCATGTAATTTCTCCCTATGCTAATTTTAATCCAATTAGGGTTGTTAACCAATTTTGTGCATCCAATAAGTGATTTTATATCATTGGTTGAACATTAGGTCATTTTCGTCCTCCCTAGGCTTATTATAATCCAATTAGGGATTTTAAATAATCCTGTGCATCCAATAAGTAATTTTAGGTCATTGGTTGAACATTTAGGTCATTTTCGTCCTCCCTAGCCTTATTCTTATCTAATTAGGGTTTTTAATCAATTTTGTGCATCCAATAAGTGATTTTGTGTCATTGGTTGAACATTTAGGTCATTTTCGTCTTCCCTAGGTTTATTCCAATCCAATTAGGGTTTTTAACTTATCTTTTGCATCCAATAAGCGATTTTGTGTCATTGGTTGAACATTTAGGTCATTTGCGTCCTCCCTAGGCTTATTCTAATCCAATTAGGGTTTTTAACCAATCTTGTTCATCCAATAATTCATTTTGTGTCATTGGTTGAACATTAGGCCATTTTCGTCCTCCCTAGGCTTATTCTAATCCCATTAGGGTTATTAACCAATCTTGTGCATCCAATAAGTGATTTTGTATCATTGGGTTAACATTTAGGTCATTTTCGTCCACCCCTCGCTTATTCTAATCCAATTAGGGTTTTTAATCAATCTTGTGCGTCCAATAAGTGATTTTGTTTCATTTGTTGAACATTTAGTTCATTTACGTACTCCCTTGGCTTATTCTAATCCAATTATGAATTTTAACCATTCTTGTGCATCCAATAAGTGATTTTGTGTCATTGGTTGAACATTTAGATCATTTTCATCCTCCCTAGGCTTATTCTAATCCAATTAGGGTTTTTATCCAATATTGTGCATCCAATAAGTGATTTTGTTTCATTCGTTGAACATTTAGGTCATTTACGTACTCCATTGGCTTATTCTAATCCAATTATGGTTTTTAACCATTCTTGTGCATCCAATAAGTGATTTTGTATCATTGGTTGAACATTTAGGTCATTTTCATCCTCCCTAGGCTTATTCTAATCAAATTAGGGTTTTTAGCCAATCTTGTGCATCCAATAAGTGATTTTGTGTCATTGGTTGAACATTTAGGTCATTTTCGTCCACCCTAGGCTTATTCTAATCCAATTAGGGTTTTTAACCAATCTTGTGCATCCAATAATTGATTTTTTCATATTGGTTGAACATTAGGTCATTTTCGTCCTTCCAAGGCTTATTCTAATCTAATTAGGGTTTTTAATCAATCTTGTGCATCCAATAACTGATTTTGTGTCATCGGTTGAACATTTATTTGATTTTCGTCCTTCCTAGGCTTATTCTAATCCAATTAGGGTTTTTAACAGATATTGTGCATCCAATAAGTGATTTTGTGTCATTCGTTGAACATTTAGGTCATTTACGTCCTCCCTAGGCTTGTTCTAATCCAATTAGGGTTTTTAATCAATCTTGTGCATCCAATAACTGATTTTGTGTCATTGGTTGAACATTTATTTAATTTTCGTCCTTCCTAGGCTTATTCTAATCCAACTAGTGTTTTTAACCAATCTTGTGCATCCGATAAGTGATTTTGTGTCATTTGTTGAACATTGAGGTCATTTACATCCTCCCTAGGCTTATTCTAATCCAATTAGGGTGTTTAACTAATCTTGAGCATCCAATAAGTGATTTTGTTTCATTCGTTGAACATTTAGGTCATTTACGTACTCCCTTGTCTTATTCTAATCCAATTATGGTTTTTAACCATTCTTGTGCATCCAATAAGTTATTTTGTGTCATTGGTTGAACATTTAGGTCATTTTAATCCTCCCTAGGGTTATTCTAATCCAATTAGGGTTTTTAACCAATCTTGTGCATGCAATAAGTGATTTTGTTTCATTGGTTGAACATTTAGGTCATTTTCGTCCTCCCTTTGCTTATTCTTATCCAATTAGGGTTTTTAACTAATCTAGTTCATCCAATAAGTAATT
Organism: Cicer chorassanicum; assembly: GCA_037974735.1. NCBI lineage: Eukaryota > Viridiplantae > Streptophyta > Magnoliopsida > Fabales > Fabaceae > Cicer > Cicer chorassanicum. The sequence goes on from JBBPBP010009779.1 coordinate 37,958,770, forward strand.
TTGTGTCATTGGTTGAACATTTAGGTTATTTTTATCCTCCCTAGGCTTATTCTAATTCAATTAGGGTTTTTTTACCAATCTTGTGCATCCAATAGGTGATTTTGTGTCATTGGTTGAACATTTAGGTCATTTTTGTCCTCCCTTGGCTTATTCTAATGCAATTAGGGTTTTTAACCAATCTTGTGCATCCAATAAATGATTTTGTGTCATTGGTTGAACATTTAGGTCATTTTCGTCCTCCCTAGGTTTATTATAATCCAATTAGGGTTTTTAAACAATCTTGTGCATCCAATAAGTGATTTTGTGTCATTGGTTGAACATTTAGGTCATTTTCATCCTCCCTAGGCTTTTTCTAATCCGATTAGGGTTTTTAACCAATCTTGTGCATACAATAAGTTATTTTGTTTCATTGGTTGAACATTTAGGTCGTTTTTGTCCTCCCTAGGCTTATTCTAATCCAATAAGGGGTTTTAACCAATCTTGTGCATCCAATTAGTGTGTTTGTGTCATTGGATTAACATTTAGGTCATGTAATTTCTCCCTATGCTAATTTTAATCCAATTAGGGTTGTTAACCAATTTTGTGCATCCAATAAGTGATTTTATATCATTGGTTGAACATTAGGTCATTTTCGTCCTCCCTAGGCTTATTATAATCCAATTAGGGATTTTAAATAATCCTGTGCATCCAATAAGTAATTTTAGGTCATTGGTTGAACATTTAGGTCATTTTCGTCCTCCCTAGCCTTATTCTTATCTAATTAGGGTTTTTAATCAATTTTGTGCATCCAATAAGTGATTTTGTGTCATTGGTTGAACATTTAGGTCATTTTCGTCTTCCCTAGGTTTATTCCAATCCAATTAGGGTTTTTAACTTATCTTTTGCATCCAATAAGCGATTTTGTGTCATTGGTTGAACATTTAGGTCATTTGCGTCCTCCCTAGGCTTATTCTAATCCAATTAGGGTTTTTAACCAATCTTGTTCATCCAATAATTCATTTTGTGTCATTGGTTGAACATTAGGCCATTTTCGTCCTCCCTAGGCTTATTCTAATCCCATTAGGGTTATTAACCAATCTTGTGCATCCAATAAGTGATTTTGTATCATTGGGTTAACATTTAGGTCATTTTCGTCCACCCCTCGCTTATTCTAATCCAATTAGGGTTTTTAATCAATCTTGTGCGTCCAATAAGTGATTTTGTTTCATTTGTTGAACATTTAGTTCATTTACGTACTCCCTTGGCTTATTCTAATCCAATTATGAATTTTAATCATTCTTGTGCATCCAATAAGTGATTTTGTGTCATTGGTTGAACATTTAGATCATTTTCATCCTCCCTAGGCTTATTCTAATCCAATTAGGGTTTTTATCCAATATTGTGCATCCAATAAGTGATTTTGTTTCATTCGTTGAACATTTAGGTCATTTACGTACTCCATTGGCTTATTCTAATCCAATTATGGTTTTTAACCATTCTTGTGCATCCAATAAGTGATTTTGTATCATTGGTTGAACATTTAGGTCATTTTCATCCTCCCTAGGCTTATTCTAATCAAATTAGGGTTTTTAGCCAATCTTGTGCATCCAATAAGTGATTTTGTGTCATTGGTTGAACATTTAGGTCATTTTCGTCCACCCTAGGCTTATTATAATCCAATTAGGGTTTTTAACCAATCTTGCGCATCCAATAATTGATTTTGTGTTATTGGTTGAACATTAGGTCATTTTCGTCCTTCCAAGGCTTATTCTAATCTAATTAGGGTTTTTAATCAATCTTGTGCATCCAATAACTGATTTTGTGTCATCGGTTGAACATTTATTTGATTTTCGTCCTTCCTAGGCTTATTCTAATCCAATTAGGGTTTTTAACAGATCTTGTGCATGCAATAAGTGATTTTGTGTCATTCGTTGAACATTTAGGTCATTTACGTCCTCCCTAGGCTTGTTCTAATCCAATTAGGGTTTTTAATCAATCTTGTGCATCCAATAACTGATTTTGTGTCATTGGTTGAACATTTATTTAATTTTCGTCCTTCCTAGGCTTATTCTAATCCAACTAGTGTTTTTAACCAATCTTGTGCATCCGATAAGTGATTTTGTGTCATTTGTTGAACATTGAGGTCATTTACATCCTCCCTAGGCTTATTCTAATCCAATTAGGGTGTTTAACTAATCTTGAGCATCCAATAAGTGATTTTGTTTCATTCGTTGAACATTTAGGTCATTTACGTACTCCGTTGTCTTATTCTAATCCAATTATGGTTTTTAACCATTCTTGTGCATCCAATAAGTTATTTTGTGTCATTGGTTGAACATTTAGGTCATTTTAATCCTCCCTAGGGTTATTCTAATCCAATTAGGGTTTTTAACCAATCTTGTGCATGCAATAAGTGATTTTGTTTCATTGGTTGAACATTTAGGTCATTTTCGTCCTCCCTTTGCTTATTCTTATCCAATTAGGGTTTTTAACTAATCTAGTTCATCCAATAAGTAATTTTGTGTCATTGGTTGAACATTTAGGTTATTTTTATCCTCCCTAGGCTTATTCTAATTCAATTAGGGTTTTTTTACCAATCTTGTGCATCCAATAGGTGATTTTGTGTCATTGGTTGAACATTTAGGTCATTTTTGTCCTCCCTTGGCTTATTCTAATGCAATTAGGGTTTTTAACCAATCTTGTGCATCCAATAAATGATTTTGTGTCATTGGTTGAACATTTAGGTCATTTTCGTCCTCCCTAGGTTTATTATAATCCAATTAGGGTTTTTAAACAATCTTGTGCATCCAATAAGTGATTTTGTGTCATTGGTTGAACATTTAGGTCATTTTCATCCTCCCTAGGCTTTTTCTAATCCGATTAGGGTTTTTAACCAATCTTGTGCATACAATAAGTTATTTTGTTTCATTGGTTGAACATTTAGGTCGTTTTTGTCCTCCCTAGGCTTATTCTAATCCAATAAGGGGTTTTAACCAATCTTGTGCATCCAATTAGTGTGTTTATGTCATTGGATTAACATTTAGGTCATGTAATTTCTCCCTATGCTTATTTTAATCCAATTAGGGTTGTTAACCAATTTTGTGCATCCAATAAGTGATTTTATGTCATAGGTTGAACATTAGGTCATTTTCGTCCTCCCTAGGCTTATTATAATCCAATTAGGGTTTTTAAATAATCCTGTGCATCCAATAAGTGATTTTAGGTCATTGGTTGAACATTTAGGTCATTTTCGTCCTCCCTAGCCTTATTCTTATCTAATTAGGGTTTTTAATCAATTTTGTGCATCCAATAAGTGATTTTGTGTCATTGGTTGAACATTTAGGTCATTTTCGTCTTCCCTAGGTTTATTCCAATCCAATTAGGGTTTTTAACTTATCTTTTGCATCCAATAAGCGATTTTGTGTCATTGGTTGAACATTTAGGTCATTTTCGTCCTCCCTAGGCTTATTCTAATTCAATTAGGGTTTTTAACCAATCTTTTGCATCCCGTAATTGATTTTGTGTCATTGGTTGAACATTTAGGTCATTTTCGTCCTCCCTAGGCTTATTCTAATCCAATTAGGATTTTTAACCAATCTTGTGCATCCAATAATTGATTTTGTGTCATTGGTTGAACATTAGGTCATTTTCGTCCTCCCTAGGCTTATTCTTATCTAATTAGGGTTTTTAACAAATCTTGTGCATCCAGTAACTGATTTTGTGTCATTGGTTGAACATTTATTTGATTTTCGTCCTTCCTAGGCTTATTGTAATCCAATTAGGGTTTTTAACCAATCTTGTGCATCGAATAAGTGATTTTGTGTCATTCGTTGAACATTTAGGTCATTTACGTCCTTCCTAGGTTTATTCTAATCCAATTAGGGTTTTTAACCAATCTTGGGCATCCAATAAGTGATTTTGTTTCATTCGTTGAACATTTAGTTCATTTACGTACTCCCTTGGCTTATTCTAATCCAATTATGGTTTTTAACAATTGTTGTGCATCCAATAAGTGATTTTGTGTCATTGGTTGAACATTTAGGTAATTTTCATCCTCCCTAGGCTTATTCTAATCCAATTAGTGTTTTTATCCAATCTTGTGCATCCAACAAGTGATTTTGTGTCATTGGTTGAACATTTAGGTCATTTGCGTCCTCCCTAGGCTTATTCTAATCCAATTAGGGTTTTTAACCAATCTTGTTCATCCAATAATTCATTTTGTGTCATTGGTTGAACATTAGGCCATTTTCGTCCTCCCTAGGCTTATTCTAATCCCATTAGGGTTATTAACCAATCTTGTGCATCCAATAAGTGATTTTGTATCATTGGGTTAACATTTAGGTCATTTTCGTCCACCCCTCGCTTATTCTAATCCAATTAGGGTTTTTAATCAATCTTGTGCGTCCAATAAGTGATTTTGTTTCATTTGTTGAACATTTAGTTCATTTACGTACTCCCTTGGCTTATTCTAATCCAATTATGAATTTTAACCATTCTTGTGCATCCAATAAGTGATTTTGTGTCATTGGTTGAACATTTAGATCATTTTCATCCTCCCTAGGCTTATTCTAATCCAATTAGGGTTTTTATCCAATATTGTGCATCCAATAAGTGATTTTGTTTCATTCGTTGAACATTTAGGTCATTTACGTACTCCATTGGCTTATTCTAATCCAATTATGGTTTTTAACCATTCTTGTGCATCCAATAAGTGATTTTGTATCATTGGTTAAACATTTAGGTCATTTTCATCCTCCCTAGGCTTATTCTAATGAAATTAGGGTTTTTAGCCAATCTTGTGCATCCAATAAGTGATTTTGTGTCATTGGTTGAACATTTAGGTCATTTTCGTCCACCCTAGGCTTATTATAATCCAATTAGGGTTTTTAACCAATCTTGTGCATCCAATAATTGATTTTGTGTTATTGGTTGAACATTAGGTCATTTTCGTCCTTCCAAGGCTTATTCTAATCTAATTAGGGTTTTTAATCAATCTTGTGCATCCAATAACTGATTTTGTGTCATCGGTTGAACATTTATTTGATTTTCGTCCTTCCTAGGCTTATTCTAATCCAATTAGGGTTTTTAACAGATCTTGTGCATGCAATAAGTGATTTTGTGTCATTTGTTGAACATTTAGGTCATTTACGTCCTCCCTAGGCTTGTTCTAATCCAATTAGGGTTTTTAATCAATCTTGTGCATCCAATAACTGATTTTGTGTCATTGGTTGAACATTTATTTAATTTTCGTCCTTCCTAGGCTTATTCTAATCCAACTAGTGTTTTTAACCAATCTTGTGCATCCGATAAGTGATTTTGTGTCATTTGTTGAACATTGAGGTCATTTACATCCTCCCTAGGCTTATTCTAATCCAATTAGGGTGTTTAACTAATCTTGAGCATCCAATAAGTGATTTTGTTTCATTCGTTGAACATTTAGGTCATTTACGTACTCCCTTGTCTTATTCTAATCCAATTATGGTTTTTAACCATTCTTGTGCATCCAATAAGTTATTTTGTGTCATTGGTTGAACATTTAGGTCATTTTAATCCTCCCTAGGGTTATTCTAATCCAATTAGGGTTTTTAACCAATCTTGTGCATCCAATAAATGATTTTGTGTCATTGGTTGAACATTTAGGTCATTTTCGTCCTCCCTAAGTTTATTCAAATCCAGTTAGGGTTTTTAATTAATCTTCTGCATCCAATAATTGATTTTGTTTTATTGGATTGACATTTAGGTCATTTAATTCCTCCCTATGCTTCTTCTAGTTCAATTAGGATTTTCAATCAATCTTGTGCACCCAATAAGTGATTTTGTGTCATTGGTTGAACATTTAGGTCATTTTCATCCTCCCTAGGCTTATTCTAATCCAATTAGGGTTTTTATCCAATCTTGTGCATCTAACAAGTGATTTTGTGTCATTGGTTGAACATTTAGGTCATTTGCGTCCTCCCAAGGCTTATTCTAATCCAATTAGGGTTTTTAACCAATCTAGTGCATCCAATAAGTGATTTTGTGTCATTGAATGAACATTTAGGTCGTTTTCGTCATCCCTAGGCTTATTCTAATCCAATAAGGTTTTTAACCAATCTTGTTCATCCAATAATTGATTTTGTCTCATTGGTTGAACATTAGGCCATTTTCGTCCTCCCTAAGCTTTTTCTTATCTAATTAGGGTTTTTAATCGATCTTGTGCATCCAATAACTGATTTTGTGTCATTGGTTGAACATTTATTTGATTTTCTTCCTTCCTAGGCTTATTTTAATCCAATAAAGGTTTTTAACCAATCTTGCGCATCCAATAAGTGATTTTGTGTCATTCGTTGAACATTGAGGTCATTTACGTCCTCCCTAGGCTTATTCTAATCCAATTAGGGTTTTTAACTAATCTTGTGCATCCAATAAGTGATTTTGTATCATTCGTTGAACATTTAGGTCATTTTCATCCTCCCTAGGCTTATTCTAATTCAATTAGGGTTTTTAACCAATCTTTTGCATCCAATAATTGATTTTGTGTCATTGGTTGAAAATTTTGGTCATTTTCGTCCTTTCTAGGCTTATTCTAATCCAATTAGGGTTTTTAACTAATCTTGTGCATCCAATAAGGGATTTTGTGTCATTGGTTGAACATTTAGGTCATTTTCGTCCACCCTTGGCTTATTCTAATCCAATTAGGGTTTTTAACCAATCTTGTGTATCCAATAAGTGATTTTGTGTCATTGGTGTAACATTTTGGTCATTTGCGTCCTCCCTAGGCTTATTCTAATCCAATTAGGGTTTTTAACCAATCTTGTTCATCCAATAATTGATTTTGTGTCATTGGTTGAACATTAGGTCATTTTGGTCCTCCCAAGGCTTATTCTTATCTAATTAGGGTTTTTAATCAATCTTGTGCATCCAATAACTGATTTTGTGTCATTGGTTGAACATTTATTTGATTTTCGTCCTTCATAGGCTTATTCTAATCCAATTAGGGTTTTTAACCAATCTTGTGCATCCAATAACTGATTTTGTGTCATCGGTTGAACATTTATTTGATTTTCGTCCTTCCTAGGCTTATTCTAATCCAATTAGGGTTTTTAACAAATCTTGTGCATCCAATAAGTGATTTTGTGTCATTCGTTGAACATTTAGGTCATTTACGTCCTCCCTAGGCTTGTTCTAATCCAATTAGGGTTTTTAATCAATCTTGTGCATCCAATAACTGATTTTGTGTCATTGGTTGAACATTTATTTAATTTTCGTCCTTCCTAGGCTTATTCTAATCCAACTAGTGTTTTTAACCAATCTTTTGCATCCGATAAGTGATTTTGTGTCATTCGTTGAACATTGAGGACATTTACATCCTCCCTAGGCTTATTCTAATCCAATTAGGGTGTTTAACTAATCTTGAGCATCCAATAAGTGATTTTGTTTCATTCGTTGAACATTTAGGTCATTTACGTACTCCCTTGGCTTATTCTAATCCAATTATGGTTTTTAAACATTCTTGTGCATCCAATAAGTTATTTTGTGTCATTGGTTGAACATTTAGGTCATTTTAATCCTCCCTATGCTTATTCTAATCCAATTAGGGTTTTTAACCAATCTTGTGCATCCAATAAATGATTTTGTGTCATTGGTTGAACATTTAGGTCATTTTCGTCCTCCCTAAGTTTATTCAAATCCAGTTAGGGTTTTTAACTAATCTTCTGCATCCAATAATTGATTTTGTTTTATTGGATTGACATTTAGGTCATTTAATTCCTCCCTATGCTTCTTCTAGTTCAATTAGGATTTTCAATCAATCTTGTGCACCCAATAAGTGATTTTGTGTCATTGGTTGAACATTTAGGTCATTTTCATCCTCCCTAGGCTTATTCTAATCCAATTAGGGTTTTTATCCAATCTTGTGCATCCAACAAGTGATTTTGTGTCATTGGTTGAACATTTAGGTCATTTGCGTTCTCCCAAGGCTTATTCTAATCCAATTAGGGTTTTTAACCAATCTAGTGCATCCAATAAGTGATTTTGTGTCATTGAATGAACATTTAGGTCGTTTTCGTCATCCCTAGGCTTATTCTAATCCAATAAGGTTTTTAACCAATCTTGTGCATCCAATAATTGATTTTGCTCATTGGTTGAACATTAGGCCATTTTCGTCCTCCCTAGGCTTATTCTTATCTAATTAGGGTTTTTAATCGATCTTGTGCATCCAATAACTGATTTTGTGTCATTGGTTGAACATTTGTTTGATTTTCTTCCTTCCTAGGCTTATTTTAATCCAATAAAGGTTTTTAACCAATCTTGCGCATCCAATAAGTAATTTTGTGTCATTCGTTGAACATTGAGGTCATTTACGTCCTCCCTAGGCTTATTCTAATCCAATTAGGGTTTTTAACTAATCTTGTGCATCCAATAAGTGATTTTGTATCATTCGTTGAACATTTAGGTCATTTTCATCCTCCCTAGGCTTATTCTAATTCAATTAGGGTTTTTAACCAATCTTTTGCATCCAATAATTGATTTTGTGTCATTGGTTGAACATTTAGGTCATTTTCGTCCTTTCTAGGCTTATTCTAAACCAATTAGGGTTTTTAACTAATCTTGTGCATCCAATAAGGGATTTTGTGTCATTGGTTGAACATTTAGGTCATTTTCGTCCACCCTTGGCTTATTCTAATCCAATTAGGGTTTTTAACCAATCTTGTGCATCCAATAAGTGATTTTGTGTCATGGGTGTAACATTTAGGTCATTTGCGTCCTCCCTAGGCTTATTCTAATCCAATTAGGGTTTTTAACCAATCTTGTTCATCCAATAATTGATTTTGTGTCATTGGTTGAACATTAGGTCATTTTGGTCCTCCCAAGGCTTATTCTTATCTAATTAGGGTTTTTAATCAATCTTGTGCATCCAATAACTGATTTTGTGTCATTGGTTGAACATTTATTTGATTTTCGTCCTTCATAGGCTTATTCTAATCCAATTAGGGTTTTTAACCAATCTTGTGCATCCAATAACTGATTTTGTGTCATCGGTTGAACATTTATTTGATTTTCGTCCTTCCTAGGCTTATTCTAATCCAATTAGGGTTTTTAACAGATCTTGTGCATCCAATAAGTGATTTTGTGTCATTCGTTGAACATTTAGGTCATTTACGTCCTCCCTAGGCTTGTTCTAATCCAATTAGGGTTTTTAATCAATCTTGTGCATCCAATAACTGATTTTGTGTCATTGGTTGAGCATTTATTTAATTTTCGTCCTTCCTAGGCTTATTCTAATCCAACTAGTGTTTTTAACCAATCTTTTGCATCCGATAAGTGATTTTGTGTCATTCGTTGAACATTGAGGACATTTACATCCTCCCTAGGCTTATTCTAATCTAATTAGGGTGTTTAACTAATCTTGAGCATCCAATAAGTGATTTTGTTTCATTCGTTGAACATTTAGGTCATTTACGTACTCCCTTGGCTTATTCTAATCCAATTATGGTTTTTAAACATTCTTGTGCATCCAATAAGTTATTTTGTGTCATTGGTTGAACATTTAGGTCATTTTAATCCTCCCTATGCTTATTCTAATCCAATTAGGGTTTTTAACCAATCTTGTGCATCCAATAAATGATTTTGTGTCATTGGTTGAACATTTAGGTCATTTTCGTCCTCCCTAAGTTTATTCAAATCCAGTTAGGGTTTTTAACTAATCTTTTGCATCCAATAATTGATTTTGTTTTATTGGATTGACATTTAGGTCATTTAATTCCTCCCTATGCTTCTTCTAGTTCAATTAGGATTTTTAATCAATCTTGTGCACCCAATAAGTGATTTTGTGTCATTGGTTGAACATTTAGGTCATTTTCATCCTCCCTAGGCTTATTCTAATCCAATTAGGGTTTTTATCCAATCTTGTGCATCCAACAAGTGATTTTGTGTCATTGGTTGAACATTTAGGTCATTTGCGTCCTCCCAAGGCTTATTCTAATCCAATTAGGGTTTTTAACCAATCTAGTGCATCCAATAAGTGATTTTGTGTCATTGAATGAACATTTAGGTCGTTTTCGTCATCCCTAGGCTTATTCTAATCCAATAAGGTTTTTAACCAATCTTGTGCATCCAATAATTGATTTTGCTCATTGGTTGAACATTAGGCCATTTTCGTCCTCCCTAGGCTTATTCTTATCTAATTAGGGTTTTTAATCGATCTTGTGCATCCAATAACTGATTTTGTGTCATTGGTTGAACATTTGTTTGATTTTCTTCCTTCCTAGGCTTATTTTAATCCAATAAAGGTTTTTAACCAATCTTGCGCATCCAATAAGTAATTTTGTGTCATTCGTTGAACATTGAGGTCATTTACGTCCTCCCTAGGCTTATTCTAATCCAATTAGGGTTTTTAACTAATCTTGTGCATCCAATAAGTGATTTTGTATCATTCGTTGAACATTTAGGTGATTTTCATCCTCCCTAGGCTTATTCTAATTCAATTAGGGTTTTTAACCAATCTTTTGCATCCAATAATTGATTTTGTGTCATTGGTTGAACATTTAGGTCATTTTCGTCCTTTCTAGGCTTATTCTAATCCAATTAGGGTTTTTAACTAATCTTGTGCATCCAATAAGGGATTTTGTGTCATTGGTTGAACATTTAGGTCATTTTCGTCCACCCTTGGCTTATTCTAATCCAATTAGGGTTTTTAACCAATCTTGTGCATCCAATAAGTGATTTTGTGTCATGGGTGTAACATTTAGGTCATTTGCGTCCTCCCTAGGCTTATTCTAATCCAATTAGGGTTTTTAACCAATCTTGTTCCTCCAATAATTGATTTTGTGTCATTGGTTGAACATTAGGTCATTTTGGTCCTCCCAAGGCTTATTCTTATCTAATTAGGGTTTTTAATCAATCTTGTGCATCCAATAACTGATTTTGTGTCATTGGTTGAACATTTATTTGATTTTCGTCCTTCATAGGCTTATTCTAATCCAATTAGGGTTTTTAACCAATCTTGTGCATCCAATAAGTGATTTTGTTTCATTGGTTGAACATTTAGGTCATTTTCGTCCTCCCTAGGTTTATTCTAATCCAATTAGGGTTTTTAACCAATCTTGTGCATCCAATAAGTTATTTTGTGTCATTGGTTGAACATTTAAGTCATTTTCATCCTCCCTTGGCTTTTTCTAATCCGATTAGGGTTTTTAACCAATCTTGTGCATACAATAAGTGATTTTGTTTCGTTGGTTGAACATTTAGGTCATTTTGGTCCTCCCTAGGCTTATTCTAATCCAATAAGGGGTTTTGACCAATCTTGTGCATCCAATAAGTGCGTTTGTGTCATTGGATTAATATTTAGGTCATGTAATTTCTCCCTATGCTTATTTTAATCCAATTACGGTTGTTAACCAATTTTGTGCATCCAATAAGTGATTGTGTCATTGGCTGAACATTTAGGTCATTTTCGTCGCCGCTAGGCTTATTCTAATCCAATTAGGGTTTTTAACCAATCTTGTGCATCCAATAAGTAATTTTGTGTCATTGGTTGAACATTTAGGTCATTTACGCCCTCCCAAGGCTTATTCTAATCCAATTAGGGTTTTTAACCAATCTTGCGCATCCAATAAGTGATTTTGTGTCATTGGTTGAACATTTACGTCATTTTCGTCCTCCCTAGTCTTATTCTAATCCAATTAGGGTTTTTAACCAATCTTGTGCATACAATAAGTGATTTTGTATCATTCGTTGAACATTTAGTTCATTTACGTACTCCCTTGGCTTATTCTAATCTAATTATGGTTTTTAACCATTCTTGTGCATCCAATAAGTGATTTTATGTCATTGGTTGAACATTTAGGTCATTTTCATCCTCCCTAGGCTTATTCTAATCCAAATAGGGTTTTTATCCAATCTTGTGCATCCAATAAGTGATTTTGTGTCATTGGTTGAACATTTAGGTCATTTTCGTCCTCCATAGGCTTATTCTAATCCATTTAAGGTTTTTAACCAATCTTGTGCATCCAATAATTGATTTTGTGTCTTTGGTTGAATATTAGGTCATCTTCGTCCTCCCTAGGCTTATTCTTATCCAATTAGGGTTTTTAACCAATCTTGTGCATCCAATAACGGATTTTGTGTCATTGGTTGAACATTTAGGTCATTTTCATCCTCCCTAGGCTTATTCTAATCCAATTAGGGTTTTTAACCAATCTTGTGCATCCAATAATTGATTTTGTCTCATTGGTTGAACATTAGGCCATTTTCGTCCTCCCTAATCTTATTCTAATCCAATTAGGGTTTTTAACCAATCTTGTGCATCCAATAAGTGATTTTGTATCATTCGTTGAACATTTAGTTCGTTTACGTACTCCCTTGGCTTATTCTAATCCAATTATGGTTTTTAACCATTCTTGTGCTTCCAATAAGTGATTTTGTTTCATTGGTTGAACATTTAGGTCATTTTCATCCTCCCTAGGCTTATTCTAATCCAATTAGGGTTTTTATCCAATCTTGTGCATCCAATAAGTGATTTTGTGTCATTGGTTGAACATTTAGGTCATTTTCGTCCTCCATAGGCTTATTGTAATCCAATTAAGGTTTTTAACCAATCTTGTGCTTCCAATAATTGATTTTGTGTCATTGGTTGAACATTAGGTCATTTTCGTCCTCCGTAGGCTTATTCTAATCCAATTAGGGTTGTTAACATATCTTGCGCATCCAATAAGTGATTTTGTGTCATTGGTTGAACATTTACGTCATTTTTGTCCTCCCTAGGCTTATTCTAATCCAATTAGGGTTTTTAACCAATCTTGTGCATCCAATACGTGCGTTTGTGTCATTGGATTAACATTTAGGTCTTGTAATTCCTCCCTATTCTTATTCTAATCGAATTAGGGTTGTTATCCAATTTTGTGCATCCAATAAGGGATTTTATGTCATAGGTTTAACATTAGGTCATTTTCGTCCTCCCTAGGCTTATTATAATCCAATTAGGGTTTTTAAATAATCTTGTGCATCCAATAAGTGATTTTGTGTCATTGGTTGAACATTTGGGTCATTTACGCCCTCCCAAGGCTTATTCTAATCCAATTAGGGTTTTTAACCAATCTTGCGCATCCAATAAGTGATTTTGTGTCATTGGTTGAACATTTACGTCATTTTCGTCCTCCCTAGTCTTATTCTAATCCAATTAGGGTTTTTAACCAATCTTGTGCATCCAATAAGTGATTTTGTATCATTCGTTGAACATTTAGTTCATTTACGTACTCCCTTGGCTTATTCTAATCCAATTATGGTTTTTAACCATTCTTGTGCATCCAATAAGTGATTTTGTTTCATTGGTTGAACATTTAGGTCATTTTCATCCTCCCTAGGCTTATTCTAATCCAATTAGGGTTTTTATCCAATCTTGTGCATCCAATAAGTGATTTTGTGTCATTGGTTGAACATTTAGGTCATTTTCGTCCTCCATAGGCTTATTGTAATCCAATTAAGGTTTTTAACCAATCTTGTGCATCCAATAATTGATTTTGTGTCATTGGTTTAACATTAGGTCATTTTCGTCCTCCGTAGGCTTATTCTAATCAAATTAGGGTTTTTAACCAATCTTGTGCATCCAATACGTGCGTTTGTGTCATTGGATTAACATTTAGGTCTTGTAATTCCTCCCTATTCTTATTCTAATCGAATTAGGGTTGTTATCCAATTTTGTGCATCCAATAAGGGATTTTATGTCATAGGTTTAACATTAGGTCATTTTCGTCCTCCCTAGGCTTATTATAATCCAATTAGGGTTTTTAAATAATCTTGTGCATCCAATAAGTGATTTTAGGTCATTGGATGAACATTTACGTCATTTTCGTCCTCCCTAGCCTTATTCTTATCTAATTAGGGTATTTAATCAATTTTGTGCATCCAATAAGTGATTATGTGTCATTGGTTGAACATTTAGGTCAGTTTCGTCCTCCCTAGGCTTATTCTTATCCAATTTGGGTTTTTAACCAATCTAGTGCATCCAGTAATTGATTTTGTGTCATTGGTTGAACATTTAGGTCAGTTTCATCCTCCCTAGGCTTATTCTAATCCAATTAGGGTTTTTATTCAATCTTGTGCATCCAATAAGTGATTTTGTGTCATTGGTTGAACATTTAGGTCATTTGCGTCCTCCCTAGGCTTATTTTAATCCAATTAGGGTTTTTAATCAATCTTGTTCATCCAATAATTGATTTTGTGTCATTGGTTGAACATTAGGTCATTTTCGTCCTCCCTAGGCTTATTCTTATCTAATTAGGGTTTTTAATAAATCTTGTGCATCCAATAAGTGATTTTGTGTCATTGGTTGAACATTTATTTGATTTTCGTCCTCCCTAGGCTTATTCTAATCCAATTAGGGTTTTTATCCAATCTTGTGCATCCAATAAGTGATTTTGTGTCATTGGTTGAACATTTAGGTCATTTTTCGTCCACCCTTTGCTTATTCTAAATCAATTAGGGTTTTCAACAAATCTTGTGCATCCAATAAGTGATTTTGTGTCATTGGTTGAACATTTAGGACATTTTCGTCCACCCTTGGCTTATTCTAATCCAATTAGAGTTATTAACCAATCTTGTGCATCCAATAAGTGATTTTGTTTCATTGGTTGAACATTTAGGTCATTTACGTCCTCCCTAGGCTTATTCTAATCCAACTAGGGTTTTTAACCAATCTAGTGCATCTGATAATTGATTTTGTTTCATTGGTTGAACATTAGTTCATTTTCGTCCTCCCTAGGCTTATTCTTATCTAATTAGGGTTTTTAATCAATCTTGTGCATCCAATAACTGATTTTGTGTCATTGGTTGAACATTTATATGATTTTCGTCCTCCCTTGGCTTATTCTAATCCAATTAGGGTTTTTATCCAATCTTGTGCATCCAATAAGTGATTTTGTGTCATTGGTTGAACATTTAGGTCATTTTCGTCCTCCATAGGCTTATTGTAATCCAATTAAGGATTTTAACCAATCTTGTGCATCCAATAATTGATTTTGTGTCATTGGTTGAACATTAGGTCATTTTCGTCCTCCGTAGGCTTATTCTAATCAAATTAGGGTTTTTAACCAATCTTGTGCATCCAATACGTGCGTTTGTGTCATTGGATTAACATTTAGGTCTTGTAATTCCTCCCTATTCTTATTCTAATCGAATTAGGGTTGTTATCCAATTTTGTGCATCCAATAAGGGATTTTATGTCATAGGTTTAACATTAGGTCATTTTCGTCCTCCCTAGGCTTATTATAATCCAATTAGGGTTTTTAAATAATCTTGTGCATCCAATAAGTGATTTTAGGTCATTGGATGAACATTTACGTCATTTTCGTCCTCCCTAGCCTTATTCTTATCTAATTAGGGTATTTAATCAATTTTGTGCATCCAATAAGTGATTATGTGTCATTGGTTGAACATTTAGGTCAGTTTCGTCCTCCCTAGGCTTATTCTTATCCAATTTGGGTTTTTAACCAATCTAGTGCATCCAGTAATTGATTTTGTGTCATTGGTTGAACATTTAGGTCAGTTTCATCCTCCATAGGCTTATTCTAATCCAATTAGGGTTTTTATTCAATCTTGTGCATCCAATAAGTGATTTTGTGTCATTGGTTGAACATTTAGGTCATTTGCGTCCTCCCTAGGCTTATTTTAATCCAATTAGGGTTTTTAATCAATCTTGTTCATCCAATAATTGATTTTGTGTCATTGGTTGAACATTAGGTCATTTTCGTCCTCCCTAGGCTTATTCTTATCTAATTAGGGTTTTTAATAAATCTTGTGCATCCAATAAGTGATTTTGTGTCATTGGTTGAACATTTATTTGATTTTCGTCCTCCCTAGGCTTATTCTAATCCAATTAGGGTTTTTATCCAATCTTGTGCATCCAATAAGTGATTTTGTGTCATTGGTTGAACATTTAGGTCATTTTTCGTCCACCCTTTGCTTATTCTAAATCAATTAGGGTTTTCAACAAATCTTGTGCATCCAATAAGTGATTTTGTGTCATTGGTTGAACATTTAGGACATTTTCGTCCACCCTTGGCTTATTCTAATCCAATTAGAGTTATTAACCAATCTTGTGCATCCAATAAGTGATTTTGTTTCATTGGTTGAACATTTAGGTCATTTACGTCCTCCCTAGGCTTATTCTAATCCAACTAGGGTTTTTAACCAATCTAGTGCATCTGATAATTGATTTTGTTTCATTGGTTGAACATTAGTTCATTTTCGTCCTCCCTAGGCTTATTCTTATCTAATTAGGGTTTTTAATCAATCTTGTGCATCCAATAACTGATTTTGTGTCATTGGTTGAACATTTATATGATTTTCGTCCTCCCTTGGCTTATTCTAATCCAATTAGGGTTTTTATCCAATCTTGTGCATCCAATAAGTGATTTTGTGTCATTC
>JBBPBP010009779.1:37981794-38112835 GCA_037974735.1 Cicer chorassanicum
CATTTTCGTCCTCCCTAGGCTTATTCTAATCCAATTAGGGTTTTTAACCAATCTTGTGCATCCAATAAGTGATTTTGTATCATTGGTTGAACATTTAGGTCATTTTCGTCCACCCCTCGCTTATTCTAATCCAATTAGGGTTTTTAATAAATCTTGTGCATCCAATAAGTGATTTTGTTTCATTCGTTGAACATTTAGTTTATTTACGTACTCCCTTGGCTTATTCTAATCCAATTATGGTTTTTAACCATTCTTGTGCATCCAATAAGTGATTTTGTGTCATTGGTTGAACATTTAGATCATTTTCATCCTCCCTAGGCTTATTCTAATCCAATTAGGGTTTTTATCCAATCTTGTGCATCCAATAAGTGATTTTGTTTCATTCGTTGAACATTTAGGTCATTTACGTACTCCATTGGCTTATTCTAATCCAATTATGGTTTTAAACCAATCTTGTGCATGCAATAAGTGATTTTATTTCATTGGTTGAACATTTAGGTCATTTTCGTCCTCCCTTTGCTTATTCTTATCCAATTAGGGTTTTTAACCAATCTAGTGCATCCAATAAGAAATTTTGTGTCATTGGTTGAACATTTAGGTTATTTTTTATCCTCCCTAGGCTTATTCTAATCCAATTAGAGTTTTTTTACCAATCTTGTGCATCCAATAGGTGATTTTGTGTCATTGGTTGAACATTTAGGTCATTTTCGTCCACCCTAGGCTTATTCTAATCCAATTAGGGTTTTTAACCAACCTTGTGCATCCAATAATTGATTTTGTGTCATTGGTTGAACATTAGGCCATTTTCGTCCTCCCTAGGCTTATTCTAATCCAATTAGGGTTTTTAACCAATCTTGTGCATCCAATAAGTGATTTTGTATCATTGGTTGAACATTTAGGTCATTTTCGTCCACCCCTCGCTTATTCTAATCCAATTAGGGTTTTTAATCAATCTTGTGCATCCAATAAGTGATTTTGTTTCATTCGTTGAACATTTAGTTCATTTACGTACTCCCTTGGCTTATTCTAATCCAATTATGGTTTTTAACCATTCTTGTGCATCCAATAAGTGATTTTGTGTCATTGGTTGAACATTTAGATCATTTTCATCCTCCCTAGGCTTATTCTAATCCAATTAGGGTTTTTATCCAATCTTGAGCATCCAATAAGTGATTTTGTTTCATTCGTTGAACATTTAGGTCATTTACGTACTCCATTGGCTTATTCTAATCCAATTATGGTTTTTAACCATTCATGTGCATCCAATAAGTGATTTTGTATCATTGGTTGAACATTTAGGTCATTTTCGTCCTCCCTAGGCTTATTCTAATCCAATTAGGGTTTTTATCCAATCTTGTGCATCCAATAAGTGATTTTGTGTCATTGGTTGAACATTTAGGTCATTTTTCGTCCACCCTTTGCCTATTCTAAATCAATTAGGGTTTTCAACAAATCTTGTGCATCCAATAAGTGATTTTGTGTCATTGGTTGAACATTTAGGACATTTTCGTCCACCCTTGGCTTATTCTAATCCAATTAGAGTTATTAACCAATCTTGTGCATCCAATAAGTGATTTTGTTTCATTGGTTGAACATTTAGGTCATTTACGTCCTCCCTAGGCTTATTCTAATCCAACTAGGGTTTTTAACCAATCTAGTGCATCTGATAATTGATTTTGTTTCATTGGTTGAACATTAGTTCATTTTCGTCCTCCCTAGGCTTATTCTTATCTAATTAGGGTTTTTAATCAATCTTGTGCATCCAATAACTGATTTTGTGTCATTGGTTGAACATTTATATGATTTTCGTCCTCCCTTGGCTTATTCTAATCCAATTAGGGTTTTTATCCAATCTTGTGCATCCAATAAGTGATTTTGTGTCATTCTTTGAACATTTAGGTCATTTATGTCCTCCCTAGGCTTATTCTAATCCAATTAGGGTTTTTAACCAATCTTGTGCATGCAATAAGTGATTTTATTTCATTGGTTGAACATTTAGGTCATTTTCGTCCTCCCTTTGCTTATTCTTATCCAATTAGGGTTTTTAACCAATCTAGTGCATCCAATAAGAAATTTTGTGTCATTGGTTGAACATTTAGGTTATTTTTTATCCTCCCTAGGCTTATTCTAATCCAATTAGAGTTTTTTTACCAATCTTGTGCATCCAATAGGTGATTTTGTGTCATTGGTTGAACATTTAGGTCATTTTCGTCCTCCCTAGGCTTATTCTAATCCAATTAGGGTTTTTAACCAATCTTGTGCATCCAATAAGTGATTTTGTATCATTGGTTGAACATTTAGGTCATTTTCGTCCACCCCTCGCTTATTCTAATCCAATTAGGGTTTTTAATCAATCTTGTGCACCCAATAAGTGATTTTGTTTCATTCGTTGAACATTTAGTTCATTTACGTACTCCCTTGGCTTATTCTAATCCAATTATGGTTTTTAACCATTCTTGTGCATCCAATAAGTGATTTTGTGTCATTGGTTGAACATTTGGATCATTTTCATCCTCCCTAGGCTTATTCTAATCCAATTAGGGTTTTTATCCAATCTTGTGCATCCAATAAGTGATTTTGTTTCATTCGTTGAACATTTAGGTCATTTACGTACTCCATTGGCTTATTCTAATTTAATTATGGTTTTTAACCATTCATGTGCATCCAATAAGTGATTTTGTATCATTGGTTGAACATTTAGGTCATTTTCGTCCTCCCTAGGCTTATTCTAATCCAATTAGGGTTTTTATCCAATCTTGTGCATCCAATAAGTGATTTTGTGTCATTGGTTGAACATTTAGGTCATTTTTCGTCCACCCTTTGCTTATTCTAAATCAATTAGGGTTTTCAACAAATCTTGTGCATCCAATAAGTGATTTTGTGTCATTGTTTGAACATTTAGGTCATTTTCATCCTCCCTAGGCTTATTCTAATCAAATTAGGGTTTTTAGCCAATCTTGTGCATCCAATAAGTGATTTTGTGTCATTGGTTGAACATTTAGGTCATTTTCGTCCTCCCTAGGCTTATTCTAATCCAATTAGGGTTTTTAACCAATCTTGTGCATCCAATAATTGATTTTGTGTTATTGGTTGAACATTAGGTCATTTTCGTCCTTCCTAGGCTTATTCTAATCTAATTAGGGTTTTTAATCAATCTTGTGCATCCAATAACTAATTTTGTGTCATCGGTTGAACATTTATTTGATTTTCGTCCTTCCTAGGCTTATTCTAATCCAATTAGGGTTTTTAACCAATCTTGTGCATCCAATAAGTGATTTTGTGTCATTCGTTGAACATTTAGGTCCTTTATGTCCTCCCTAGGCTTATTCTAATCCAATTAGGGTTTTTAACCAATCTTGTGCATGCAATAAGTGATTTTATTTCATTGGTTGAACATTTAGGTCATTTTCGTCCTCCCTTTGCTTATTCTTATCCAATTAGGGTATTTAACCAATCTA
Source organism: Cicer chorassanicum (assembly GCA_037974735.1). Lineage (NCBI taxonomy): Eukaryota > Viridiplantae > Streptophyta > Magnoliopsida > Fabales > Fabaceae > Cicer > Cicer chorassanicum. The sequence continues at coordinate 37,985,253 of JBBPBP010009779.1, forward strand.
GTGCATCCAATAAATAATTTTGTGTCATTGGTTGAACATTTAGGTTATTTTTTATCCTCCCTAGGCTTATTCTAATCCAATTAGAGTTTTTTTACCAATCTTGTGCATCCAATAGGTGATTTTGTGTCATTGGTTGAACATTTAGGTCATTTTTGTCCTCCCTTGGCTTATTCTAATGCAATTAGGGTTTTTAACCAATCTTGTGCATCCAATAAATGATTTTGTGTCATTGGTTGAACATTTAGGTCATTTTCATCCTCCCTAGGCTTTTTCTAATCCGATTAGGGTTTTTAACCAATCTTGTGCATCCAATAAATGATTTTGTGTCATTGGTTGAACATTTAGGTCATTTTCATCCTCCCTAGGCTTTTTCTAATCCGATTAGGGTTTTTAACCAATCTTGTGCATACAATAAGTTATTTTGTTTCATTGGTTGAACATTTAGGTCATTTTTGTCCTCCCTAGGCTTATTCTAATCCAATAAGGGGTTTTAACCAATCTTGTGCATCCAATTAGTGTGTTTGTGTCATTGGATTAACATTTAGGTCATGTAATTTCTCCCTATGCTTATTTTAATCCAATTAGGGTTGTTAACCAATTTTGTGCATCCAATAAGTGATTTTATGTCATAGGTTGAACAGTAGGTCATTTTCGTCCTCCCTAGGATTATTATAATCCAATAGGGTTTTTAAATAATCATGTGCATCCAATAAGTGATTTTAGGTCATTGGTTGAACATTTAGGTCATTTTCGTCCTCCCTAGCCTTATTCTTATCTAATTAGGGTTTTTAATCAATTTTGTGCATCCAATAAGTGATTTTGTGTCATTGGTTGAACATTTAGGTCATTTTCGTCTTCCCTAGGTTTATTCCAATCCAATTAGGGTTTTTAACTTATCTTTTGCATCCAATAAGTGATTTTGTGTCATTGGTTGAACATTTAGGTCATTTTCGTCCTCCCTAGGCTTATTCTAATTCAATTAGGGTTTTTAACCAATCTTTTGCATCCCGTAATTGATTTTGTGTCATTGGTTGAACATTTAGGTCATTTTCGTCCTCCCTAGGCTTATTCTAATCCAATTAGGATTTTTAACCAATCTTGTGCATCCAATAATTGATTTTGTGTCATTGGTTGAACATTAGGTCATTTTCGTCCTCCCTAGGTTTATTCTTATCTAATTAGGGTTTTTAATAAATCTTGTGCGTCCAATAACTGATTTTGTGTCATTGGTTGAACATTTATTTGATTTTCGTCCTTCCTAGGCTTATTGTAATCCAATTAGGGTTTTTAACCAATCTTGTGCATCGAATAAGTGATTTTGTGTCATTCGTTGAACATTTAGGTCATTTACGTCCTTCCTAGGTTTATTCTAATCCAATTAGGGTTTTTAACCAATCTTGGGCATCCAATAAGTGATTTTGTTTCATTCGTTGAACATTTAGTTCAGTTACGTACTCCCGTGGCTTATTCTAATCCAATTATGGTTTTTAACCATTCTTGTGCATCCAATAAGTGATTTTGTGTCATTGGTTGAACATTTAGGTAAATTCCATCCTCCCTAGGCTTATTCTAATCCAATTAATGTTTTTATCCAATCTTGTGCATCCAACAAGTGATTTTGTGTCATTGGTTGAACATTTAGGTCATTTTCGTCCACCCTAGGCTTATTCTAATCCAATTAGGGTTTTTAACCAACCTTGTGCATCCAATAATTGATTTTGTGTCATTGGTTGAACATTAGGCCATTTTCGTCCTCCCTAGGCTTATTCTAATCCAATTAGGGTTTTTAACCAATCTTGTGCATCCAATAAGTGATTTTGTATCATTGGTTGAACATTTAGGTCATTTTCGTCCACCCCTCGCTTATTCTAATCCAATTAGGGTTTTTAATCAATCTTGTGCATCCAATAAGTGATTTTGTTTCATTCGTTGAACATTTAGTTCATTTACGTACTCCCTTGGCTTATTCTAATCCAATTATGGTTTTTAACCATTCTTGTGCATCCAATAAGTGATTTTGTGTCATTGGTTGAACATTTAGATCATTTTCATCCTCCCTAGGCTTATTCTAATCCAATTAGGGTTTTTATCCAATCTTGTGCATCCAATAAGTGATTTTGTTTCATTCGTTGAACATTTAGGTCATTTACGTACTCCATTGGCTTATTCTAATCCAATTATTGTTTTTAACCATTCTTGTGCATCCAATAAGTGATTTTGTATCATTGGTTGAACATTTAGGTCATTTTCATCCTCCCTTGGCTTATTCTAATCAAATTAGGGTTTTCAGCCAATCTTGTGCATCCAATAAGTGATTTTGTGTCATTGGTTGAACATTTAGGTCATTTTCGTCCAGCCTAGGCGTATTCTAATCCAATTAGGGTTTTTAACCAATCTTGTGCATCCAATAATTGATTTTGTGTTATTGGTTGAACATTAGGTCATTTTCGTCCTTCCAAGGCTTATTCTAATCTAATTAGGGTTTTTAATCAATCTTGTGCATCCAATAACTGATTTTGTGTCATCGGTTGAACATTTATTTGATTTTCGTCCTTCCTAGGCTTATTCTAATCCAATTAGGGTTTTTAACAGATCTTGTGCATCCAATAAGTGATATTGTGTCATTCGTTGAACATTTAGGTCATTTACGTCCTCCCTAGGCTTGTTCTAATCCAATTAGGGTTTTTAATCAATCTTGTGCATCCAATAACTGATTTTGTGTCATTGGTTGAACATTTATTTAATTTTCGTCCTTCCTAGGCTTATTCTAATCCAACTAGTGTTTTTAACCAATCTTGTGCATCCGATAAGTGATTTTGTGTCATTCGTTGAACATTGAGGTCATTTACATCCTCCCTAGGCTTATTCTAATCCAATTAGGGTGTATAACTAATCTTGAGCATCCAATAAGTGATTTTGTTTCATTCGTTGAACATTTAGGTCATTTACGTACTCCCTTGGCTTATTCTAATCCAATTAGGGTTTTTAACCAATCTTGTGCATCCAATAAGTGATTTTGTGTCATTGGTGTAACATTTAGGTCATTTGCGTCCTCCCTAGGCTTATTCTAATCCAATTAGGGTTTTTAACCAATCTTGTTCATCCAATAATTGATTTTGTGTCATTGGTTGAACATTAGGTCATTTTGGTCCTCCCAAGGCTTATTCTTATCTAATTAGGGTTTTTAATCAATCTTGTGCATCCAATAACTGATTTTGTGTCATTGGTTAAACATTTATTTGATTTTCGTCCTTCATAGGCTTATTCTAATCCAATTAGGGTTTTTAACCAATCTTGTGCATCCAATAAGTGATTTTGTTTCATTGGTTGAACATTTAGGTCATTTTCGTCCTCCCTAGGTTTATTCTAATCCAATTAGGGTTTTTAACCAATCTTGTGCATCCAACAAGTGATTTTGTGTCATTGGTTGAACATTTAGGTCATTTGCGTCCTCCCTAGGCTTATTCTAATCCAATTAGGGTTTTTAACCAATCTAGTGCATCCAATAAGTGATTTTGTGTCATTGAATGAACATTTAGGTCGTTTTCGTCCTCCCTAGGCTTATTCTAATCCAATAAGGTTTTTAACCAATCTTGTGCATCCAATAATTGATTTTGTCTCATTGGTTGAACATTAGGCCATTTTCGTCCTCCCTAGGCTTATTCTTATCTAATATGGGTATTTAATCAATCTTGTGCATCCAATAACTGATTTTGTGTCATTGGTTGAACATTTATTTGATTTTCTTCCTTCCTAGGCTTATTCTAATCCAATAAAGGTTTTTAACCAATCTTGCGCATCCAATAAGTGATTTTGTGTCATTCGTTGAACATTGAGGTCATTTACGTCCTCCCTAGGCTTATTCTAATCCAATAAGGGTTTTTAACAAATCTTGTGCATCCAATAAGTGATTTTGTATCATTCGTTGAACATTTAGGTCATTTTCATCCTCCCTAGGCTTATTCTAATTCAATTAGGGTTTTTAACCAATCTTTTGCATCCAATAATTGATTTTGTGTCATTGGTTGAACATTTAGGTGATTTTCGTCCTCCCTAGGCTTATTCTAATCCAATTAGGGTTTTTAACTAATCTTGTGCATCCAATAAGGGATTTTGTGTCATTGGTTGAACATTTAGGTCATTTTCGTCCACCCTTGGCTTATTCTAATCCAATTAGGGTTTTTAACCAATCTTGTGCATCCAATAAGTGATTTTGTTTCATTCGTTGAACATTTAGGTCATTTACGTACTCCATTGGCTTATTCTAATCAAATTATGGTTTTTAACCATTCTTGTGCATCCAATAAGTGATTTTGCATCATTGGTTGAACATTTAGGTCATTTTCATCCTCCCTAGGCTTATTCTAATCCAATTAGGGTTTTTAACCAATCTTGTGCATCCAATAATTGATTTTGTGTTATTGGTTGAACATTAGGTCATTTTCGTCCTTCCTAGGCTTATTCTAATCTAATTAGGGTTTTTAATCAATCTTGTGCATCCAATAACTAATTTTGTGTTATCGGTTGAACATTTATTTGATTTTCGTCCTTCCTAGGCTTATTCTAATCCAATTAGGGTTTTTAACAGATCTTATGCATCCAATAAGTGATTTTGTGTCATTCGTTGAACATTTAGGTCATTTACGTCCTCCCTAGGCTTATTCTAATCCAATTAGGGTTTTTTATCAATCTTGTGCATCCAATAACTGATTTTGTGTCATTGGTTGAACATTTATTTAATTTTCGTCCTTCCTAGGCTTATTCTAATCCAACTAGTGTTTTTAACCAATCTTGTGCATACGATAAGTGATTTTGTGTCATTGGTTGAACATTGTGGTCATTTACGTCCTCCCTAGGCTTATTCTAATCCAATTAGGGTGTTTAACTAATCTTGAGCATCCAATAAGTGATTTTGTTTCATTCGTTGAACATTTAGGTCATTTACGTACTCCCTTGGCTTATTCTAATCCAATTATGGTTTTTAACCATTCTTGTGCAACCAATAAGTTATTTTGTGTCATTGGTTGAACATTTAGGTCATTTTAATCCTCCCTAGGCTTATTCTAATCCAATTAGGGTTTTTAACCAATCTTGTGCATCCAATAAATGATTTTGTGTCATTGGTTGAACATTTAGGTCATTTTCGTCCTCCCTAAGTTTATTCAAATCCAGTTAGGGTTTTTAACTAATCTTCTGCATCCAATAAGTGATTTTGTTTCATTGGATTGACATTTAGGTCATTTAATTCCTCCCTATGCTTCTTCTAGTTCAATTAGGATTTTCAATCAATCTTGTGCATCCAATAAGTGATTTTGTATCATTGGTTGAACATTTAGGTCATTTTCATCCTCCCTAGGCTTATTCTAATCCAATTAGGGTTTTTAAACAATCTAGTGCATCCAATAAGTGATTTTGTGTCATTGAATGAACATTTAGGTCGTTTTCGTCCTCCCTAGGCTTATTCTAATCCAATAAGGTTTTTAACCAATCTTGTGCATCCAATAATTGATTTTGTCTCATTGGTTGAACATTAGGCCATTTTCGTCCTCCCAAGGCTTATTCTTATCTAATTAGGGTTTTTAATCAATCTTGTGCATCCAATAACTGATTTTGTGTCATTGGTTGAACATTTATTTGATTTTCTTCCTTCCTAGGCTTATTCTAATCCAATAAAGGTTTTTAACCAATCTTGCGCATCCAATAAGTGATTTTGTGTCATTCGTTGAACATTGAGGTCATTTACGTCCTCCCTAGGCTTATTCTAATCCAATTAGGGTTTTTAACAAATCTTGTGCATCCAATAAGTGATTTTGTATCATTCGTTGAACATTTAGGTCATTTTCATCCTCCCTAGGCTTATTCTAATTCAATTAGGGTTTTTAACCAATCTTTTGCATCCAATAATTGATTTTGTGTCATTGGTTGAACATTTAGGTCATTTTCATCCTCCCTAGGCTTATTCTAATCCAATTAGGGTTTTTAACTAATCTTGTGCATCCAATAAGTGATTTTGTGTCATTGGTTGAACATTTAGGTCATTTTCGTCCACCCTTGGCTTATTCTAATCCAATTAGGGTTTTTAACCAATCTTGTGCATCCAATAAGTGATTTTGTTTCATTCGTTGAACATTTAGGTCATTGACGTACTCCATTGGCTTATTCTAATCAAATTATGGTTTTTAACCATTCTTGTGCATCCAATAAGTGATTTTGTATCATTGGTTGAACATTTAGGTCATTTTCGTCCTCCCTAAGTTTATTCAAATCCAGTTAGGGTTTTTAACTAATCTTCTGCATCCAATAAGTGATTTTGTTTCATTGGATTGACATTTATGTCATTTAATTCCTCCCTATGCTGCTTCTAGTTCAATTAGGATTTTCAATCAATCTTGTAAACCCAATAAGTGATTTTGTGTCATTGGTTGAACATTTAGGTCATTTTCATCCTACCTAGGCTTATTCTAATCCAATTAGGGTTTTTATCCAATCTTGTGCAACCAACAAGTGATTTTGTGTCGTTGGTTGAACATTTAGGTCATTTGCGTCCTCCCTAGGCTTATTCTAATCCAATTCGGATTTTTAACCAATCTAGTGCATCCAATAAGTGATTTTGTGTCATTGAATGAACATTTAGTTCGTTTTCGTCCTCCCAAGGCTTATTCTAATCCAATAAGGTTTTTAACCAATCTTGTGCATCCAATAATTGATTTTGTCTCATTGGTTGAACATTAGGCCATTTTTGTCCTCCCTAGGCTTATTCTTATCTATTTAGGGTTTTTAATCAATCTTGTGCATCTAATAACTGATTTTGTGTCATTGTTTGAACATTTATTTGATTTTCTTCCTTCCTAGGCTTATTCTAATCCAATAAAGGTTTTTAACCAATCTTGCGCATCCAATAAGTGATTTTGTGTCATTCGTTGAACATTGAGGTCATTTACGTCCTCCCTAGACTTATTCTAATCCAATTAGGTTTTTTAACTAATCTTGTGCATCCAATAAGTGATTTTGTATCATTCGTGGAACATTTAGGTCATTTTCATCCTCCCTAGGCTTATTCTAATCCAATTAGGGTTTTTAACCAATCTTGTGCATCCAATAAATGATTTTGTGTCATTGGTTGAACATTTAGGTCATTTTCGTCCTCCCTAAGTTTATTCAAATGTTTTTAACTAATCTTCTGCATCCAATAAGTCATTTTGTTTCATTGGATTGACATTTAGGTCATTTAATTCCTCCCTATGCTTCTTCTAGTTCAATTAGGATTTTCAATCAATCTTGTGCATCCAATAAGTGATTTTGTATCATTGGTTGAACATTTAGGTCATTTTCATCCTCCCTAGGCTTATTCTAATCCAATTAGGGTTTTTAACCAATCTAGTGCATCCAATAAGTGATTTTGTGTCATTGAATGAACATTTAGGTCGTTTTCGTCCTCCCTAGGCTTATTCTAATCCAATAAGGTTTTTAACCAATCTTGTGCATCCAATAATTGATTTTGTCTCATTGGTTGAACATTAGGCCATTTTCGTCCTCCCAAGGCTTATTCTTATCTAATTAGGGTTTTTAATCAATCTTGTGCATCCAATAACTGATTTTGTGTCATTGGTTGAACATTTATTTGATTTTCTTCCTTCCTAGGCTTATTCTAATCCAATAAAGGTTTTTAACCAATCTTGCGCATCCAATAAGTGATTTTGTGTCATTCGTTGAACATTGAGGTCATTTACGTCCTCCCTAGGCTTATTCTAATCCAATTAGGGTTTTTAACAAATCTTGTGCATCCAATAAGTGATTTTGTATCATTCGTTGAACATTTAGGTCATTTTCATCCTCCCTAGGCTTATTCTAATTCAATTAGGGTTTTTAACCAATCTTTTGCATCCAATAATTGATTTTGTGTCATTGGTTGAACATTTAGGTCATTTTCATCCTCCCTAGGCTTATTCTAATCCAATTAGGGTTTTTAACTAATCTTGTGCATCCAATAAGGGATTTTGTGTCATTGGTTGAACATTTAGGTCATTTTCGTCCACCCTTGGCTTATTCTAATCCAATTAGGGTTTTTAACCAATCTTGTGCATCCAATAAGTGATTTTGTTTCATTCGTTGAACATTTAGGTCATTGACGTACTCCATTGGCTTATTCTAATCAAATTATGGTTTTTAACCATTCTTGTGCATCCAATAAGTGATTTTGTATCATTGGTTGAACATTTAGGTCATTTTCATCCTCCCTAGGCTTATTCTAATCAAATTAGGGTTTTTAGCCAATCTTGTGCATCCAATAAGTGATTTTGTGTCATTGGTTGAACATTTAGGTCATTTTCGTCCTCCCTAGGCTTATTCTAATCCAATTAGGGTTTTTAACCAATCTTGTGCATCCAATAATTGATTTTGTGTTATTGGTTGAACATTAGGTCATTTTCGTCCTTCCTAGGCTTATTCTAATCTAATTAGGGTTTTTAATCAATCTTGTGCATCCAATAACTAATTTTGTGTCATCGGTTGAACATTTATTTGATTTTCGTCCTTCCTAGGCTTATTCTAATCCAATTAGGTTTTTTAACAGATCTTGTGCATCCAATAAGTGATTTTGTGTCATTCGTGGAACATTTAGGTCATTTACGTCCTCCCTAGGCTTATTCTAATCCAATTAGGGTTTTTAATCAATCTTGTGCATCCAATAACTGATTTTGTGTCATTGGTTGAACATTTATTTGATTTTCGTCCCTCCTAGGCTTATTCTAATCCAACTAGTGTTTTTAACCAATCTTGTGCATACGATAAGTGATTTTGTGTCATTCGTTGAACATTGAGGTCATTCACGTCCTCTCTAGGCTTATTCTAATCCAATTAGGGTGTTTAACTAATCTTGAGCATCCAATAAGTGATTTTGTTTCATTCGTTGAACATTTAGGTCATTTACGTACTCCCTTGGCTTATTCTAATCCAATTATGGTTTTTAACCATTCTTGTGCAACCAATAAGTTATTTTGTGTCATTGGTTGAACATTTAGGTCATTTTCATCCTACCTAGGCTTATTCTAATCCAATTAGGGTTTTTATCCAATCTTGTGCATCCAACAAGTGATTTTTTGTCATTGGTTGAACATTTAGGTCATTTGCGTCCTCCCTAGGCTTATTCTAATCCAATTAGGGTTTTTAACTAATCTTGTGCATCCAATAAGGGATTTTGTGTCATTGGTTGAACATTTAGGTCATTTTCGTCCACCCTTGGCTTATTCTAATCCAATTTGGGTTTTTAACCAATCTTGTGCATCCAATAAGTGATTTTGTGTCATTGGTGTAACATTTAGGTCATTTTCGTCCTCCCTAGGCTTATTCTAATCCAATTAGGGTTTTTAACCAATCTTGTGCATCCAATAATGGATTGTGTGTCATTGGTTGAACATTAGGTCATTTTCGTCCTCCCTAGGCTTATTCTTATCTAATTAGGGTTTTTAATCAATCTTGTGCATCCAATAACTGATTTCGTGTCATTGGTTGAACATTTATTTGATTTTCTTCCTTCCTAGGCTTATTCTAATCCAATTAGGGTTTTTAACAAATCTTGTGCATCCAATAAGTGATTTTGTGTTATTGGTTGAACATTTAGGTCATTTTCGTCCTCCATAGGCTTATTCTAATCCAATTAAGGTTTTTAACCAATCTTGTGCATCCAATAATTGATTTTGTGTCATTGGTTGAACATTAGGTCATTTTCGTCCTCCCTAGTCTTATTCTAATCCAATTAGGGTTTTTAACCAATCTTGTGCATCCAATAAGTGATTTTGTATCATTCGTTGAACATTTAGTTCATTTACGTACTCCCTTGGCTTATTCTAATCCAATTATGGTTTTTAACCATTCTTGTGCATCCAGTAAGTGATTTTGTTTCATTGGTTGAACATTTAGGTCATTTTCGTCCTCCCTAGGCTTATTCTAATCCAATAAGGTTTTTAACCAATCTTGTGCATCCAATAATTGATTTTGTCTTATTGGTTATACATTAGACAATTTTCGTCCTCCCTAGGTTTATTCTTATCTAATTAGGGTTTTTAATCAATCTTGTGCATCCAATAACTAATTTTGTGTCATTGCTTGAACATCTATTTGATTTTCGTCCTTCCTAGGCTTATTCTAATCCAATAAGGGTTTTTAACCAATCTTGCGCATCAAATAAGGGATTTTTTGTCATTGGTTGAACAATTAGGTCATTTTCGTCCACACTTGGCTTATTCTAATCCAATTAGGGTTTTTAACCAATCTTGTGCATCCAATAAGTGATTTTGTGTCATTGGTGTAACAATTAGGTCATTTTCGTCCTCCCTAGGCTTATTCTAATCCAATTAGGGTTTTTAACCAATTTTGTGCATCCAATAATTGATTGTGTGTCATTGGTTGAACATTAGGTCATTTTCGTCCTCCCTAGGCTTATTCTTATCTAATTAGGGTTTTTAATCAATCTTCTGCATCCAATAACTGATTTTGTGTCATTGGTTGAACATTTATTTGATATTCGTCCTTCCTAGGCTTATTCTAATCCAATTAGGGTTTTTAACAAATCTTGTGCATCCAATAAGGGATTTTGTGTCATTGGTTGAACATTTAGGTCATTTTCGTCAACCCTTGGCTTATTCTAATCCAATTAGGGTTTTTAACCAATCTTGTGCATCCAATAAGTGATTTTGTGTCATTGGTGTAACATTTAGGTCATTTACGTCCTCCCTAGGCTTATTCTAATCCAATTAGGGTTTTTAACCAATCTTGTGCATCCAATAATTGATTGTGTGGCATTTGTTGAACATTAGGTCAATTTCGTCCTCCCTAGGCTTATTCTTATCTAATTAGGGTTTTTAATCAATCTTGTGCATCCAATAACTGATTTTGTGTCATTGGTTGAACATTTACATCATTTTCGTCCTCCCTAGGCTTATTCTAATCCAATTAGGGTTTTTAACTAATCTTGTGCATCCAATAAGGGATTTTGTGTCATTGGTTGAACATTTAGGTCATTTTCGTCCACCCTTGGCTTATTCTAATCCAATTTGGGTTTTTAACCAATCTTGTGCATCCAATAAGTGATTTTGTGTCATTGGTGTTACATTTAGGTCATTTTCGTCCTCCCTAGGTTTAATCTAATCCAATTAGGGTTTTTAACCAATCTTGTGCATCCAATAATTGATTGTGTGTCATTGGTTGAACATTAGGTCATTTTCGTCCTCCCTAGGCTTATTCTTATCTAATTAGGGTTTTTAATCAATCTTGTGCATCCAATAACAGATTTCGTGTCATTGGTTGAACATTTATTTGATTTTCTTCCTTCCTAGGCTTATTCTAATTTAATTAGGGTTTTTAACAAATCTTGTGCATCCAATAAGTGATTTTGTGTCATTGGTTGAACATTTAGGTCATTTTCGTCCTCCATAGGCTTATTCTAATCCAATTAAGGTTTTTAACCAATCTTGTGCATCCAATAATTGATTTTGTGTCATTGGTTGAACATTAGGTCATTTTCGTCCTCCCTAGTCTTATTCTAATCCAATTAGGGTTTTTAACCAATCTTGTGCATCCAATAAGTGATTTTGTATCATTCGTTGAACATTTAGTTCATTTACGTACTCCCTTGGCTTATTCTAATCCAATTATGGTTTTTAACCATTGTTGTGCATCCAGTAAGTGATTTTGTTTCATTGGTTGAACATTTAGGTCATTTTTATCCTCCCTAGGCATATTCTAATCCAATTAGGGTTTTTATCCAATCTTGTGCATCCAATAAGTGATTTTGTGTCATTCGTTGAACATTTAGGTCATTTACGTCCTCCCTAGGCTTATTCTAATCCAATTAGGGTTTTTAACCAATCTTGTGCATCCAATAAGGGATTTTGTGTCATTGGTTGAACAATTAGGTCATTTTCGTCCACACTTGGCTTATTCTAATCCAATTCGGGTTTTTAACCAATCTTGTGCATCCAATAAGTGATTTTGTGTCATTGATTGAACATTAAGGTCATTTTCGTCCTCCCTAGGCTTATTCTAATCCAATATGGTTTTTAACCAATCTTGTGCATCCAATAATTGATTTTGTCTTATTGGTTAAACATTAGGCCATTTTCGTCCTCCCTAGGCTTATTCTTATCTAATTAGGGTTTTTAATCAATCTTGTGCATCCAATAACTAATTTTGTGTCATTGGTTGAACATCTATTTGATTTTCGTCCTTCCTAGGCTTATTCTAATCCAAAAAGGGTTTTTAACCAATCTTGCGCATCCAATAAGGGATTTTGTGTCATTGGTTGAACAATTAGGTCATTTTCGTCCACACTTGGCTTATTCTAATCCAATTAGGGTTTTTAACCAATCTTGTGCATCCAATAAGTGATTTTGTGTCATTGGTGTAACAATTAGGTCATTTTCGTCCTCCCTAGGCTTATTCTAATCCAATTAGGGTTTTTAACCAATTTTGTGCATCCAATAATTGATTGTGTGTCATTGGTTGAACATTAGGTCATTTTCGTCCTCCCTAGGCTTATTCTTATCTAATTAGGGTTTTTAATCAATCTTCTGCATCCAATAACTGATTTTGTGTCATTGGTTGAACATTTATTTGATATTCGTCCTTCCTAGGCTTATTCTAATCCAATTAGGGTTTTTATCAAATTTTGTGCATCCAATAAGGGATTTTGTGTCATTGGTAAAACATTTAGGTCATTTTCGTCCACCCTTGGCTTATTCTAATCCAATTAGGGTTTTTAACCAATCTTGTGCATCCAATAAGTGATTTTGTGTCATTGGTGTAACATTTAGGTCATTTACGTCCTCCCTAGGCTTATTCTAATCCAATTAGGGTTTTTAACCAATCTTGTGCATCCAATAATTGATTGTGTGTCATTGGTTGAACATTAGGTCATTTTCGTCCTCCCTAGGCTTATTCTTATCTAATTAGGGTTTTTAATCAATCTTGTGCATCCAATAACTGATTTTGTGTCATTGGTTGAACATTTATTTGATTTTCGTCTTTCCTAAGCTTATTCTAATCCAATTAGGGTTTTTAACCAATCTTGTGCATCCAATAAGTGATTTTGTGTCATCGGTTGAACATTTAGGGCATTTTCGTCCTCCATAGGCTTATTCTAATCCAATTAAGGTTTTTAACCAATCTTGTGCATCCAATAATTGATTTTGTGTCATTGGTTGAACATTAGGTCATTTTCGTCCTCCCTAGGCTTATTCTAATCCAATTAGGGTTTTTAACCAATCTTGTGCATCCAATAAGTGATTTTTTGTCATTGGTTGAACATTTAGGTCATTTTCGTCCTCCCTAGGCTTATTCTAATCCAATAAGGTTTTTAATCAATCTTTTGCATCCAATAATTGATTTTGTCTCATTGGTTGAACATTAGGCCATTTTCTTCCTCCCTAGGCTTATTCTAATCTAATTAGGTTTTTTAATCAATCTTGTGCATCAAATAACTGATTTTGTATCATTGGTTGAACATTTATATGATTTTCGTCCTTCCTAGGCTTATTCTAATACAATAAGGGTTTTTAACCAATCTTGCGCATCCAATATGTGATTTTGTGTTATTCGTTGAACATTGAGGTCATTTACGTCCTCCCTAGGCTTATTCTAATCCAATTAGGGTTTTTAACTAACCTTGTGCATCCAATAAGTGATTTTGTATAATTCGTTGAACATTTAGGTCATTTTCTTCCTCCCTAGGCTTATACTAATTCAATTAGGGATTTTAACCAATCTTGTGCATCCAATAAGTGATTTTGTGTCATTGGTGTAACATTTAGGTCATTTCCGTCCTCCCTAGGCTTATTCTAATCGAATTAGGGTTTTTAACCAATCTTGTGCATCCAATAATTGATTTTGTGTCATTGGTTGAACATTAGGTCATTTTCGTCCTCCCTAGGCTTATTCTAATCCAATTAGGGTTTTTAACTATTCTTTTGCATCCAACAACTGATTTTGTGTCATTGGTTGAACATTATGGTCATTTTCGTCCTCCCTATGCTTATTCTAATCCAATTAGGGTTTTTATCCAATCTTGTGCATCCAATAAGTGATTTTGTGTCATTGGTTGAACATTTAGGTCATTTTCGTCCTCCCTAGGCTTATTCTAATCCAATTAGGGTTTTTAACCAATCTTGTGCATCCAATAAGTGATTTTGTGTCATTCGTTGAACATTGAGGTTATTTACGTCCTCCCTAGGCTTATTCTAATCCAATTTGGGTTTTTAAGCAATCTTGTGCATCCAATAAGGGACTTTGTATCATTGGTTGAACATTTAGGTCATTTTCGTCCACCCTTGGCTTATTCTAATCCAATTAGGGATTTTAACCAATCTTGTGCATCCAATAAGTGATTTTGTGTCATTGGTATAACATTTAGGTCATTTTCGTCCTCCCTAGGCTTATTCTAATCGAATTAGGGTTTTTAACCAATCTTGTGCATCCAATAATTGATTTTGTGTCATTGGTTGAACATTAGGTCATTTTCGTCCTCCCTAGGCTTATTCTAATCCAATTAGGGTTTTTAACTATTCTTGTGCATCCAACAACTGATTTTGTGTCATTGGTTGAACATTATGGTCATTTTCGTCCTCCCTAGGCTTATTCTAATCCAATTAGGTTTTTAACCAATCTTGTGCATCCAATAATTGATTTTGTGTCATTGGTTGAACATTAGGTCATTTTCGTCCTCCCTAGTCTTATTCTAATCCAATTAGGGTTTTTAACCAATCTTGTGCATCCAATAAGTGATTTTGTATCATTCGTTGAACATTTAGTTCATTTACGTACTCCCTTGGCTTATTCTAATCCAATTATGGTTTTTAACCATTCTTGTGCATCCAATAAGTGATTTTGTTTCATTGGTTGAACATTAGGGTCATTTTCATCCTCCCTAGGCTTATTCTAATCCAATTAGGGTTTTTATCCAATCTTGTGCATCCAATAAGTGATTTTGTGTCATTGGTTGAACATTTAGGTCATTTTCGTCCTCCATAGGATTATTCTAATCCAATTAAGGTTTTTAACCAATCTTGTGCATCCAATAAGTGATTTTCTGTCATTGGTTGAACATTTAGGTCATTTTCGTCCAACCTTGGCTTATTCTAATCCAATTCGGGTTTTTAACCAATCTTGCGCATCCAATAAGGGATTTTGTGTCATTGGTTGAACAATTAGGTCATTTTCGTCCACACTTGGCTTATTCTAATCCAATTAGGGTTTTTAACCAATCTTGTGCATCCAATAAGTGATTTCGTGTCATTGGTGTAACAATTAGGCCATTTTCGTCCTCCCTACGCTCATTCTTATCTAATTAGGGTTTTTAATCAATCTTGTGCAACCAATAACTGATTTTGTGTCATTGGTTGAACATCTATTTGATTTTCGTCCTTCCTAGGCTTATTCTAATCCAATTAGGGTTTTTAACCAATCTTGTGCATCCAATAAGTGATTTTGTGTCATTGGTGTAACATTTAGGTCATTTTCGTTCTCCCTAAGCTTATTCTAATCCAATTACGGTTTCTAACCAATCTTGTGCATCCAATAATTGATTGTGTGTCATTGGTTGAACATTAGGTCATTTTCGTCCTCCCTAGGCTTATTCTTATCTAATTAGGGTTTTTAATCAATCTTGTGCATCCAATAACAGATTTCGTGTCATTGGTTGAACATTTATTTGATTTTCTTCCTTCCTAGGCTTATTCTAATTTAATTAGGGTTTTTAACAAATCTTGTGCATCCAATAAGTGATTTTGTGTCATTGGTTGAACATTTAGGTCATTTTCGTCCTCCATAGGCTTATTCTAATCCAATTAAGGTTTTTAACCAATCTTGTGCATCCAATAATTGATTTTGTGTCATTGGTTGAACATTAGGTCATTTTCGTCCTCCCTAGTCTTATTCTAATCCAATTAGGGTTTTTAACCAATCTTGTGCATCCAATAAGTGATTTTGTATCATTCGTTGAACATTTAGTTCATTTACGTACTCCCTTGGCTTATTCTAATCCAATTATGGTTTTTAACCATTCTTGTGCATCCAGTAAGTGATTTTGTTTCATTGGTTGAACATTTAGGTCATTTTCGTCCTCCCTAGGCTTATTCTAATCCAATAAGGTTTTTAACCAATCTTGTGCATCCAATAATTGATTTTGTCTTATTGGTTATACATTAGACAATTTTCGTCCTCCCTAGGTTTATTCTTATCTAATTAGGGTTTTTAATCAATCTTGTGCATCCAATAACTAATTTTGTGTCATTGCTTGAACATCTATTTGATTTTCGTCCTTCCTAGGCTTATTCTAATCCAATAAGGGTTTTTAACCAATCTTGCGCATCAAATAAGGGATTTTTTGTCATTGGTTGAACAATTAGGTCATTTTCGTCCACACTTGGCTTATTCTAATCCAATTAGGGTTTTTAACCAATCTTGTGCATCCAATAAGTGATTTTGTGTCATTGGTGTAACAATTAGGTCATTTTCGTCCTCCCTAGGCTTATTCTAATCCAATTAGGGTTTTTAACCAATTTTGTGCATCCAATAATTGATTGTGTGTCATTGGTTGAACATTAGGTCATTTTCGTCCTCCCTAGGCTTATTCTTATCTAATTAGGGTTTTTAATCAATCTTCTGCATCCAATAACTGATTTTGTGTCATTGGTTGAACATTTATTTGATATTCGTCCTTCCTAGGCTTATTCTAATCCAATTAGGGTTTTTATCAAATTTTGTGCATCCAATAAGGGATTTTGTGTCATTGGTAAAACATTTAGGTCATTTTCGTCCACCCTTGGCTTATTCTAATCCAATTAGGGTTTTTAACCAATCTTGTGCATCCAATAAGTGATTTTGTGTCATTGGTGTAACATTTAGGTCATTTACGTCCTCCCTAGGCTTATTCTAATCCAATTAGGGTTTTTAACCAATCTTGTGCATCCAATAATTGATTGTGTGTCATTGGTTGAACATTAGGTCATTTTCGTCCTCCCTAGGCTTATTCTTATCTAATTAGGGTTTTTAATCAATCTTGTGCATCGAATAACTGATTTTGTGTCATTGGTTGAACATTTATTTGATTTTCGTCCTTCCTAAGCTTATTCTAATCCAATTAGGGGTTTTAACCAATCTTGTGCATCCAATAAGTGATTTTGTGTCATCGGTTGAAGATTTAGGGCATTTTCGTCCTCCCTAGTCTTATTCTAACCCAATTAGGGTTTTTAACCAATCTTGTGCATCCAATAAGTGATTTTGTATCATTCGTTGAACATTAAGTTCATTTACGTACTCCCTTGGCTTATTCTAATCCAATTATGGTTTTTAACCATTCTTGTGCATCCAATAAGTGATTTTGTTTCATTGGTTGAACATTTGGGTAATTTTCATCCTCCCTATGCTTATTCTAATCCAATTAGGGTTTTTATCCAATCTTGTGCATCCAATAAGTGATTTTGTGTCATTGGATGAACATTTAGGTCATTTTCGTCCTCCCTAGGCTTATTCTAATCCAATTAGGGTTTTTAACTATTCTTTTGCATCCAACAACTGATTTTGTGTCATTGGTTGAACATTATGGTCATTTTCGTCCTCCCTAGGCTTATTCTAATCCAATTAGGTTTTTAACCAATCTTGTGCATCCAATAATTGATTTTGTGTCATTGGTTGAACATTAGGTCATTTTCGTCCTCCCTAGTCTTATTCTAATCCAATTAGGGTTTTTAACCAATCTTGTGCATCCAATAAGTGATTTTGTATCATTCGTTGAACATTTAGTTCATTTACGTACTCCCTTGGCTTATTCTAATCCAATTATGGTTTTTAACCATTCTTGTGCATCCAATAAGTGATTTTGTTTCATTGGTTGAACATTAGGGTCATTTTCATCCTCCCTAGGCTTATTCTAATCCAATTAGGGTTTTTATCCAATCTTGTGCATCCAATAAGTGATTTTGTGTCATTGGTTGAACATTTAGGTCATTTTCGTCCTCCATAGGATTATTCTAATCCAATTAAGGTTTTTAACCAATCTTGTGCATCCAATAAGTGATTTTCTGTCATTGGTTGAACATTTAGGTCATTTTCGTCCAACCTTGGCTTATTCTAATCCAATTCGGGTTTTTAACCAATCTTGCGCATCCAATAAGGGATTTTGTGTCATTGGTTGAACAATTAGGTCATTTTCGTCCACACTTGGCTTATTCTAATCCAATTAGGGTTTTTAACCAATCTTGTGCATCCAATAAGTGATTTCGTGTCATTGGTGTAACAATTAGGCCATTTTCGTCCTCCCTACGCTCATTCTTATCTAATTAGGGTTTTTAATCAATCTTGTGCAACCAATAACTGATTTTGTGTCATTGGTTGAACATCTATTTGATTTTCGTCCTTCCTAGGCTTATTCTAATCCAATTAGGGTTTTTAACCAATCTTGTGCATCCAATAAGTGATTTTGTGTCATTGGTGTAACATTTAGGTCATTTTCGTTCTCCCTAAGCTTATTCTAATCCAATTACGGTTTATAACCAATCTTGTGCATCCAATAATTGATTGTGTGTCATTGGTTGAACATTAGGTCATTTTCGTCCTCCCTAGGCTTATTCTTATCTAATTAGGGATTTTAATCAATCTTGTGCATCGAATAACTGATTTTGTGTCATTGGTTGAACATTTATTTGATTTTCGTCCTTCCTAAGCTTATTCTAATCCAATTAGGGATTTTAACCAATCTTGTGCATCCAATAAGTGATTTTGTGTCATCGGTTGAACATTTAGGGCATTTTCGTCCTCCATAGGCTTATTCTAATCCAATTAAGGTTTTTAACCAATCTTGTGCATCCAATAATTGATTTTGTGTCATTGGTTGAACATTAGGTCATTTTCGTCCTCCCTAGGCTTATTCTAATCCAATTAGGGTTTTTAACCAATCTTGTGCATCCAATAAGTGATTTTGTGTCATTGGTTGAACATTTAGGTCATTTTCGTCCTCCCTAGGCTTATTCTCATCCAATTAGGGTTTTTAACTAATCTTGTGCATCCAATAAGTACGTTCGTGTCATCGGTTGAACATTTAGGTCATTTTCGTCCTCCCTACGATTATTCTTATCCAATTAGTGTTTTTAACCAATCTTGTGCATCCAATAAGGGATTTTGTGTCATTGGATGAACATTTAGGTCATTTTCGTCCTCCCTAGGCTTATTCTAATCCAATTAGGGTTTTTAACCAATCTTGTGCATCCAATAAGTGATTTTGTGTCATTGGTTGAACATTTAGGTCATTTTCGTCCTCCCTAGGCTTATTCTAATCGAATTAGGGTTTTTAACCAATCTTGTGCATCCAATAATTGATTTTGTGTCATTGGTTGAACATTAGGTCATTTTCGTCCTCCCTAGGCTTATTCTAATCCAATTAGGGTTTTTAACTATTCTTGTGCATCCAACAACTGATTTTGTGTCATTGGTTGAACTTTATGGTGATTTTCGTCCTCCCTAGGCTTATTCTAATCCAATTAGGGTTTTTAACCAATCTTGTGCATCCAATAAGGGATTTTGTGTCATTGGTTGAACATTTAGGTCATTTTCGTCCACCCTTGGCTTATTCTAATCCAATTAGGGATTTTAACCAATCTTGTGCATCTAATAAGTGATTTTGTGTCATTGGTATAACATTTAGGTCATTTTCGTCCTCCCTAGGCTTATTCTAATCGAATTAGGGTTTTTAACCAATCTTGTGCATCCAATAATTGATTTTGTGTCATTGGTTGAACATTAGGTCATTTTCGTCCTCCCTAGGCTTATTCTAATCCAATTAGGGTTTTTAACTATTCTTGTGCATCCAACAACTGATTTTGTGTCATTGGTTGAACATTATGGTGATTTTCGTCCTCCCTAGGCTTATTCTAATCCAATTAGGGTTTTTAACCAATCTTGTGCATCCAATAATTGATTTTGTGTCATTGGTTGAACATTAGGTCATTTTCATCCTCCCTAGGCTTATTCTAATCCAATTAGGGTTTTTAACTATTCTTTTGCATCCAACAACTGATTTTGTGTCATTGGTTGAACATTATGGTCATTTTCATCCTCCCTATGCTTATTCTAATCCAATTAGGGTTTTTATCCAATCTTGTGCATCCAATAAGTGATTTTGTGTCATTGGTTGAAGATTTAGGTCATTTTCGTCCTCCCTAGGCTTATTCTAATCCAATTAGGGTTTTTAACCAATCTTGTGCATCCAATAAGTGATTTTGTGTCATTCGTTGAACATTGAGGTCATTTACGTCCTCCTTAGGCTTATTCTAATCCAATTAGGGTTTTTAACCAATCTTGTGCATCCAATAAGTGATTTTGTGTCATTCGTTGAACATTGAGGTCATTTACGTCCTTCCTAGGCTTATTCTAATCCAATAAGGGTTTTTAACCAATCTTGCGCATCCAATAAGTGATTTTGTGTCATTCGTTGAACATTGAGGTCATTTACGTCCTCCCTAGGCTTATTCTAATCCAATTAGGGTTTTTAACCAATCTTGTGCATCCAATAAGGGATTTTGTGTCATTGGTTGAACATTTAGGTCATTTTCGTCCACCCTTGGCTTATTCTAATCCAATTAGGGATTTTAACCAATCTTGTGCATCCAATAAGTGATTTTGTGTCATTGGTATAACATTTAGGTCATTTTCGTCCTCCCTAAGCTTATTCTAATCGAATTAGGGTTTTTAACCAATCTTGTGCATCCAATAATTGATTTTGTGTCATTGGTTGAACATTAGGTCATTTTCGTCCTCCCTAGGCTTATTCTAATCCAATTAGGGTGTTTAACTATTCTTGAGCATCCAACAACTGATTTTGTGTCATTGGTTGAACATTATGGTTATTTTCGTCCTCCCTAGGCTTATTCTAATCCAATTAGGGTTTTTAACCAATCTTGTGCATCCAATAAGGGATTTTGTGTCATTGGTTGAACATTTAGGTCATTTTCGTCCACCCTTGGCTTATTCTAATCCAATTAGGGATTTTAACCAATCTTGTGCATCCAATAAGTGATTTTGTGTCATTGGTATAACATTTAGGTCATTTTCGTCCTCCCTAGGCTTATTCTAATCGAATTAGGGTTTTTAACCAATCTTGTGCATCCAATAATTGATTTTGTGTCATTGGTTGAACATTAGGTCATTTTCGTCCTCCCTAGGCTTATTCTAATCCAATTAGGGTTTTTAACTATTCTTGTGCATCCAACAACTGATTTTGTTTCATTGGTTGAACATTATGGTCATTTTCGTCCTCCCTAGGCTTATTCTAATCCAATTAGGGTTTTTAACCAATCTTGTGCATCCAATAATTGATTTTGTGTCATTGGTTGAACATTAGGTCATTTTCGTCCTCCCTAGTCTTATTCTAATCCAATTAGGGTTTTTAACCAATCTTGTGCATCCAATAAGTGATTTTGTATCATTCGTTGAACATTTAGTTCATTTACGTACTCCCTTGGCTTATTCTAATCCAATTATGGTTTTTAACCATTCTTGTGCATCCAATAAGTGATTTTGTGTCATTGGTTGAACATTTTGGTCATTTTCATCCTCCCTAGGCTTATTCTAATCCATTTAGGGTTTTTATCCAATCTTGTGCATCCAATAAGTGATTTTGTGTCATTGGTTGAACATTTAGGTCATTTTCGTCCTCCATAGGCTTTTTCTAATCCAATTAAGGTTTTTAACCAATCTTGTGCATCCAATAATTGATTTTGTGTCATTGGTTGAACATTAGGTCATTTTCGTCCTCCCTAGGCTTATTCTAATCCAATTAGGGTTTTTAACCAATCTTGTGCATCCAATAAGTGATTTTGTGTCATTGGTTGAACATTTAGGTCATTTTCGTCCACCCTTGGCTTATTCTAATCCAATTAGGGTTTTTAACCAATCTTGTGCATCCAATAAGTGATTTTGTGTCATTGGTTGAACATTTAGGTCATTTTCGTCCTCCCTAGGCTTATTCTAATCCAATTAGGGTTTTTAACCAATCTTGT
This sequence comes from Cicer chorassanicum, assembly GCA_037974735.1. NCBI lineage: Eukaryota > Viridiplantae > Streptophyta > Magnoliopsida > Fabales > Fabaceae > Cicer > Cicer chorassanicum. The sequence goes on from JBBPBP010009779.1 coordinate 38,007,296, forward strand.
GCATCCAATAATTGATTTTGTGTCATTGGTTGAACATTAGGTCATTTTCGTCCTCCCTAGTCTTATTCTAATCCAATTAGGGTTTTTAACCAATCTTGTGCATCCAATAAGTGATTTTGTATCATTCGTTGAACATTTAGTTCATTTACGTACTCCCTTGGCTTATTCTAATATAATTATGGTTTTTAACCATTCTTGTGCATCCAATAAGTGATTTTGTTTCATTGGTTGAACATTTGGGTCATTTTCATCCTCCCTAGGCTTATTCTAATCCAATTAGGGTTTTTATCCAATCTTGTGCATCCAATAAGTGATTTTGTGTTATTGGTAGAACATTTAGGTCATTTTCGTCCTCCATAGGATTATTCTAATCCAATTAAGGTTTTTAACCAATCTTGTGCATCCAATAAGTGATTTTCTGTCATTGGTTGAACATTTAGGTCATTTTCGTCCAGCCTTGGCTTATTCTAATCCAATTCGGGTTTTTAACCAATCTTGTGCATCCAATAAGTGATTTTGTGTCATTGATTGAACATTAAGGTCATTTTCGTCCTCCCGAGGCTTATTCTAATCCAATAAGGATTTTAACCAATCTTGTGAATCCAATAATTGATTTTGTCTCATTGGTTAAACATTAGGCCATTTTCGTCCTCCCTAGGCTCATTCTTATCTAATTAGGGTTTTTAATCAATCTTGTGCATCCAATAACTGATTTTGTGTCATTGGTTGAACATCTATTTGATTTTCGTCCTTCCTAGGCTTATTCTAATCCAATTAGGGATTTTAACCAATCTTGTGCATCCAATAAGTGATTTTGTGTCATTGGTATAACATTTAGGTCATTTTCGTCCTCCCTAGGCTTATTCTAATCGAATTAGGGTTTTTAACCAATCTTGTGCATCCGATAATTGATTTTGTGTCATTGGTTGAACAATTAGGTCATTTTCGTCCACACTTGGCTTATTCTAATCCAATTAGCGTTTTTAACCAATCTTGTGCATCCAATAAGTGATTTTGTGTCACTGGTGTAACAATTAGGTCATTTTCGTCCTCCCTAGGCTTATTCTAATCCAATTAGGGTTTTTAACCAATCTTGTGCATGCAATAAGTGATTTTCTGTCATTGGTTGAACATTTAGGTCATTTTTGTCCAGCCTTGGCTTATTCTAATCCAATTTGGGTTTTTAACCAATCTTGCGCATCCAATAAGGGATTTTGTGTCATTGGTTGAACAATTAGGTCATTTTCGTCCACACTTGGCTTATTCTAATCCAATTAGGGTTTTTAACCAATCTCGGCATCCAATAAGTGATTTTGTGTCATTGGTGTAACAATTAGGCCATTTTCGTCCTCCCTAGGCTCATTCTTATCTAATTAGGGTTTTTAATCAATCTTGTGCATCCAATAACTGATTTTGTGTCATTGGTTGAACATCTATTTGATTTTCGTCCTTCCGAAGCTTATTCTAATCAATAAGGGTTTTTAACCAATCTTGCGCATCCAATAAGGGATTTTGTGTCATTGGTTGAACAATTAGGTCATTTTCGTCCAAACTTGGCTTATTCTAATCCAATTAGCGTTTTTAACCCATCTTGTGCATCCAATAAGTGATTTTGTGTCACTGGTGTAACAATTAGGTCATTTTCGTCCTCCCTAGGCTTATTCTAATCCAATTAGGGTTTTTAACCAATCTTGTGCATCCAATAATTGATTGTGTGTCATTGGTTGAACATTAGGTTATTTTCGTCCTCCCTAGGCTTATTCTTATCTAATTAGGGTTTTTAATCAATCTTCTGCATGCAATAACTGATTTTGTGTCATTGGTTGAACATTTATTTGATTTTCGTCCTTCCTAGGCTTATTCTAATCCAATTAGGGTTTTTAACAAATCTTGTGCATCCAATAAGGGATTTTGTGTCATTGGTTGAACATTTAGGTCATTTTCGTCCACCCTTGGCTTATTCTAATCCAATTAGGGTTTTTAACCAATCTTGTGCATCCAATAAGTGATTTTGTGTCATTGGTGTAACATTTAGGTCATTTTCGTCCTCCCTAGGCTTATTCTAATCCAATTACGGTTTCTAACCAATCTTGTGCTTCCAATAATTGATTGTGTGTCATTGGTTGAACATTAGGTCATTTTCGTCCTCCCTAGGCTTATTCTTATCTAATTAGGGTTTTTAATCAATCTTGTGCATCGAATAACTGATTTTGTGTCATTGGTTGAACATTTATTTGATTTTCGTCCTTCCTAAGCTTATTCTAATCCAATTAGGGTTTTTAACCAATCTTGTGCATCCAATAAGTGATTTTGTGTCATCGGTTGAACATTTAGGGCATTTTCGTCCTCCATAGGCTTATTCTAATACAATTAAGGTTTTTAACCAATCTTGTGCATCCAATAATTGATTTTGTGTCATTGGTTGAACATTAGGTCATTTTCGTCCTCCCTAGGCTTATTCTAATCCAATTAGGGTTTTTAACCAATCTTGTGCATCCAATAAGTGATTTTGTGTCATTGGTTGAACATTTAGGTCATTTTCGTCCACCCTTGGCTTATTCTAATCCAATTAGGGTTTTTAACCAATCTTGTGCATCCAATAAGTGATTTTGTGTCATTGGTTGAACATTAGGTCATTTTCGTCCTCCCGAGGCTTATTCTAATCCAATAAGGTTTTTAATCAATCTTGTGCATCCAATAATTGATTTTGTCTCATTGGTTGAACATTAGGCCATTTTCGTCCTCCCTAGGCTTTTTCTTATCTAATTAGGGTTTTTAATCAATCTTGTGCATCCAATAACTGATTTTGTATCATTGGTTGAACATTTATATGATTTTCGTCCTTCCTAGGCTTATTCTAATCCAATAAGGTTTTTAACCAATCTTGCGCATCCAATAAGTGATTTTGTGTCATTCGTTGAACATTGAGGTCATTTACGTCCTCCCTAGGCTTATTCTAATCCAATTAGGGTTTTTTACTAATCTTGTGCATCCAATAAGTGATTTTGTATCATTCGTTGAACATTTAGGTCATTTTCTTCCTCCCTAGGCTTATTCTAATTCAATTAGGGTTTTTAACCAATCTTTTGCATCCAATAATTGATTTTGTGTCATTGGTTGAACATTTAGGTCATTTTCGTCCTCCCTAGGCTTATCCTAATCCAATTAGGGTTTTTAACAAATCTTTTGCATCCAATAATTGATTTTGTGTCATCGGTTGAACATTTAGGTCATTTTCGTCCACCCTTGGCTTATTCTAAACCAATTAGGGTTTTTATCCAATCTTGTGCATCCAATAAGAGATTTTGTGTCATTGGTGTAACATTTAGGTCATTTTCGTCCTCCATAGGCTTATTCTAATCCAATTAGGGTTTTTAACAAATCTTGTGCATCCAATAAGGGATTTTGTGTCATCGTTTGAACATTTAGGTCATTTTCGTCCACCCTTGGCTTATTCTAATCCAATTAGGGTTTTTAACCAATCTTGTGCATCCAATAAGTGATTTTGTGTCATTGGTGTAACATTTAGGTCATTTTCGTCCTCCATAGGCTTATTCTAATCCAATTAGGGTTTTTAACCAATCTTGTGCATCCAATAATTGATTGTGTGTCATTGGTTGAACATTAGGTCATTTTCGTCCTCCCTAGGCTTATTCTTATCTAATTAGGCTTTCTAATCAATCTTGTGTATCCAATAACTGATTTTGTGTCATTGGTTGAACATTTATTTGATTTTCGTCCTTCCGAGGCTTATTCTAATCCAATTAGGGTTTTTAACAAATCTTGTGCATCCAATAAGGGATTTTGTGTCATTGGTTGAACATTTAGGTCATTTTCGTCCACCCTTGGCTTATTCTAATCCAGTTAGGGTTTTTAACTAATCTTGTGCATCCAATAAGTGATTTTGTGTCATCGGTGTAACATTTAGGTCATTTTCGTCCTCCCTAGGCTTATTCTAATCAAATTAGGGTTTTTAACCAATCTTGTGCATCCAGTAATTGATTGTGTGTAATTGGTTGAACATTAGGTCCTTTTCGTCCTCTATAGGCTTATTCTTATCTAATTAGAGTTTTTAATCAATCTTGTGCATCCATTAACTGATTTTCTGTCATTGGTTGAACATTTATTTGATTTTCGTCCTTCCTAGGCTTATTCTAATCCAATTAGGGTTTTTAACCAATCTTGTGCATCCAATAAGTGATTTTGTGTCATCGGTTGAACATTTAGGGCATTTTCGTCCTACATAGGCTTATTCTAATCCAATTAAGGTTTTTAACCAATCTTGTGCATCCAATAATTGATTTTGTGTCATTGTCTGAACATTAGGTCATTTTCGTCCTCCCTAGGCTTATTCTAATCCAATTAGAGTTTTTAACCAATCTTGTGCATCCAATAAGTGATTTTGTGTCATTGGTTGAACATTTAGGTCATTTTCGTCCACCCTTGGCTTATTCTAATCCAATTAGGGTTTTTAACCAATCTTGTGCATCCAATAAGTGATTTTGTGTCATTGGTTGAACATTTAGGTCATTTTCGTCCTCCCTAGGCTTATTCTAATCCAATAAGGTTTTTAATCAAACTTGTGCATCTAATAATTGATTTTGTCTCATTGGTTGAACATTAGGCCATTTTCGTGCCCCCTAGGCTTATTCTTATCTAATTAGGGTTTTTAATCAATCTTGTGCATCCAATAACTGATTTTGTATCATTGGTTGAACATTTATATGATTTTCGTCCTTCCTAGGCTTATTCTAATCCAATAAGGGTTTTTAACCAATCTTGCGCATCCAATAAGTGATTTTGTGTCATTCGTTGAACATTGAGGTCATTTACGTCCTCCCTAGGCTTATTCTAATCCAATTAGGGTTTTTAACCAATCTTGTGCATCCAATAAGGGATTTTGTGTCATTGGTTGAACATTTAGGTCATTTTCGTCCACCCTTGGCTTATTCTAATCCAATTAGGGATTTTAACCAATCTTGTGCATCCAATAAGTGATTTTGTGTCATTGGTATAACATTTAGGTCATTTTCGTCCTCCCTAGGCTTATTCTAATCGAATTAGGGTTTTTAACCAATCTTGTGCATCCAATAATTGATTTTGTGTCATTGGTTGAACATTAGGTCATTTTCGTCCTCCCTAGGCTTATTCTAATCCAATTAGGGTTTTTAACTATTCTTGTGCATCCAACAACTGATTTTGTGTCATTGGTTGAACATTATGGTGATTTTCGTCCTCCCTAGGCTTATTCTAATCCAATTAGGGTTTTTAACCAATCTTGTGCATCCAATAATTGATTTTGTGTCATTGGTTGAACATTAGGTCATTTTCATCCTCCCTAGGCTTATTCTAATCCAATTAGGGTTTTTAACTATTCTTTTGCATCCAACAACTGATTTTGTGTCATTGGTTGAACATTATGGTCATTTTCATCCTCCCTATGCTTATTCTAATCCAATTAGGGTTTTTATCCAATCTTGTGCATCCAATAAGTGATTTTGTGTCATTGGTTGAAGATTTAGGTCATTTTCGTCCTCCCTAGGCTTATTCTAATCCAATTAGGGTTTTTAACCAATCTTGTGCATCCAATAAGTGATTTTGTGTCATTCGTTGAACATTGAGGTCATTTACGTCCTCCTTAGGCTTATTCTAATCCAATTAGGGTTTTTAACCAATCTTGTGCATCCAATAAGTGATTTTGTGTCATTCGTTGAACATTGAGGTCATTTACGTCCTTCCTAGGCTTATTCTAATCCAATAAGGGTTTTTAACCAATCTTGCGCATCCAATAAGTGATTTTGTGTCATTCGTTGAACATTGAGGTCATTTACGTCCTCCCTAGGCTTATTCTAATCCAACTAGCGTTTTTAACCAATCTTGTGCATCCAATAAGGGATTTTGTGTCATTGGTTGAACATTGAGGTCATTTTCGTCCACCCTTGGCTTATTCTAATCCAATTAGGGATTTTAACCAATCTTGTGCATCCAATAAGTGATTTTGTGTCATTGGTATAACATTTAGGTCATTTTCGTCCTCCCCAAGCTTATTCTAATCGAATTAGGGTTTTTAACCAATCTTGTGCATCCAATAATTGATTTTGTGTCATTGGTTGAACATTAGGTCATTTTCGTCCTCCCTAGGCTTATTCTAATCCAATTAGGGTTTTTAACTATTCTTGTGCATCCAACAACTGATTTTGTGTCATTGGTTGAACATTATGGTGATTTTCGTCCTCCCTAGGCTTATTCTAATCCAATTAGGGTTTTTAAATAATCTTGTGCATCCAATAAGGGATTTTGTGTCATTGGTTGAACATTTAGGTCATTTTCGTCCACCCTTGGCTTATTCTAATCCAATTAGGGATTTTAACCAATCTTGTGCATCCAATAAGTGATTTTGTGTCATTGGTATAACATTTAGGTCATTTTCGTCCTCCCTAGGCTTATTCTAATCGAATTAGGGTTTTTAACCAATCTTGTGCATCCAATAATTGATTTTGTGTCATTGGTTGAACAATTAGGTCATTTTCGTCCACACTTGGCTTATTCTAATCCAATTAGCGTTTTTAACCAATCTTGTGCATCCAATAAGTGATTTTGTGTCACTGGTGTAACAATTAGGTCATTTTCGTCCTCCCTAGGCTTATTCTAATCCAATTAGGGTTTTTAACCAATCTTGTGCATCCAATAAGTGATTTTCTGTCATTGGTTGAACATTTAGGTCATTTTTGTCCAGCCTTGGCTTATTCTAATCCAATTTGGGTTTTTAACCAATCTTGCGCATCCAATAAGGGATTTTGTGTCATTGGTTGAACAATTAGGTCATTTTCGTCCACACTTGGCTTATTCTAATCCAATTAGGGTTTTTAACCAATCTTGTGCATCCAATAAGTGATTTTGTGTCATTGGTGTAACAATTAGGCCATTTTCGTCCTCCCTAGGCTCATTCTTATCTAATTAGGGTTTTTAATCAATCTTGTGCATCCAATAACTGATTTTGTGTCATTGGTTGAACATCTATTTGATTTTCGTCCTTCCGAAGCTTATTCTAATCAATAAGGGTTTTTAACCAATCTTGCGCATCCAATAAGGGATTTTGTGTCATTGGTTGAACAATTAGGTCATTTTCGTCCACACTTGGCTTATTCTAATCCAATTAGCGTTTTTAACCCATCTTGTGCATCCAATAAGTGATTTTGTGTCACTGGTGTAACAATTAGGTCATTTTCGTCCTCCCTAGGCTTATTCTAATCCAATTAGGGTTTTTAACCAATCTTGTGCATCCAATAATTGATTGTGTGTCATTGGTTGAACATTAGGTTATTTTCGTCCTCCCTAGGCTTATTCTTATCTAATTAGGGTTTTTAATCAATCTTCTGCATGCAATAACTGATTTTGTGTCATTGGTTGAACATTTATTTGATTTTCGTCCTTCCTAGGCTTATTCTAATCCAATTAGGGTTTTTAACAAATCTTGTGCATCCAATAAGGGATTTTGTGTCATTGGTTGAACATTTAGGTCATTTTCGTCCACCCTTGGCTTATTCTAATCCAATTAGGGTTTTTAACCAATCTTGTGCATCCAATAAGTGATTTTGTGTCATTGGTGTAACATTTAGGTCATTTTCGTCCTCCCTAGGCTTATTCTAATCCAATTACGGTTTCTAACCAATCTTGTGCATCCAATAATTGATTGTGTTTCATTGGTTGAACATTAGGTCATTTTCGTCCTCCCTAGGCTTATTCGTATCTAATTAGGGTTTTTAATCAATCTTGTGCATCGAATAACTGATTTTGTGTCATTGGTTGAACATTTATTTGATTTTCGTCCTTCCTAAGCTTATTCTAATCCAATTAGGGTTTTTAACCAATCTTGTGCATCCAATAAGTGATTTTGTGTCATCGGTTGAACATTTAGGGCATTTTTGTCCTCCATAGGCTTATTCTAATCCAATTAAGGTTTTTAACCAATCTTGTGCATCCAATAAGTGATTTTGTGTCATTGGTTGAACATTTAGGTCATTTTCGTCCACCCTTGGCTTATTCTAATCCAATTAGGGTTTTTAACCAATCTTGTGCATCCAATAAGTGATTTTGTGTCATTGGTTGAACATTTAGGTCATTTTCGTCCTCCCTAGGCTTATTCTAATCGAATTAGGGTTTTTAACCAATCTTGTGCATCCAATAATTGATTTTGTGTCATTGGTTGAACATTAGGTCATTTTCGTCCTCCCTAGGCTTATTCTAATCCAATTAGGGTTTTTAACTATTCTTCTGCATCCAACAACTGATTTTGTGTCATTGGTTGAACATTATGGTCATTTTCATCCTCCCTATGCTTATTCTAATCCAATTAGGGTTTTTATCCAATCTTGTGCATCCAATAAGTGATTTTGTGTCATTGGTTGAAGATTTAGGTCATTTTCGTCCTCCCTAGGCTTATTCTAATCCAATTAGGGTTTTTAACCAATCTTGTGCATCCAATAAGTGATTTTGTGTCATTCGTTGAACATTGAGGTCATTTACGTCCTCCCTAGGCTTATTCTAATCCAATTAGGGTTTTTAACCAATCTTGTGCATCCAATAAGTGATTTTGTGTCATTCGTTGAACATTGAGGTCATTTACGTCCTTCCTAGGCTTATTCTAATCCAATAAGGGTTTTTAACCAATCTTGCGCATCCAATAAGTGATTTTGTGTCATTCGTTGAACATTGAGGTCATTTACGTCCTCCCTAGGCTTATTCTAATCCAACTAGCGTTTTTAATCAATCTTGTGCATCCAATAAGGGATTTTGTGTCATTGGTTGAACATTGAGGTCATTTTCGTCCACCCTTGGCTTATTCTAATCCAATTAGGGATTTTAACCAATCTTGTGCATCCAATAAGTGATTTTGTGTCATTGGTATAACATTTAGGTCATTTTCGTCCTCCCCAAGCTTATTCTAATCGAATTAGGGTTTTTAACCAATCTTGTGCATCCAATAATTGATTTTGTGTCATTGGTTGAACATTAGGTCATTTTCGTCCTCCCTAGGCTTATTCTAATCCAATTAGGGTTTTTAACTATTCTTGTGCATCCAACAACTGATTTTGTGTCATTGGTTGAACATTATGGTGATTTTCGTCCTCCCTAGGCTTATTCTAATCCAATTAGGGTTTTTAACCAATCTTGTGCATCCAATAATTGATTTTGTGTCATTGGTTGAACATTAGGTCATTTTCATCCTCCCTAGGCTTATTCTAATCCAATTAGGGTTTTTAACTATTCTTTTGCATCCAACAACTGATTTTGTGTCATTGGTTGAACATTATGGTCATTTTCATCCTCCCTATGCTTATTCTAATCCAATTAGGGTTTTTATCCAATCTTGTGCATCCAATAAGTGATTTTGTGTCATTGGTTGAAGATTTAGGTCATTTTCGTCCTCCCTAGGCTTATTCTAATCCAATTAGGGTTTTTAACCAATCTTGTGCATCCAATAAGTGATTTTGTGTCATTGGTTGAACATTGAGGTCATTTACGTCCTCCCTAGGCTTATTCTAATCCAATTAGGGTTTTTAACCAATCTTGTGCATCCAATAAGTGATTTTGTGTCATTCGTTGAACATTGAGGTCATTTACGTCCTTCCTAGGCTTATTCTAATCCAATAAGGGTTTTTAACCAATCTTGCGCATCCAATAAGTGATTTTGTTTCATTCGTTGAACATTGAGGTCATTTACGTCCTCCCTAGGCTTATTCTAATCCAACTAGGGTTTTTAACCAATCTTGTGCATCCAATAAGGGATTTTGTGTCATTGGTTGAACATTGAGGTCATTTTCGTCCACCCTTGGCTTATTCTAATCCAATTAGGGATTTTAACCAATCTTGTGCATCCAATAAGTGATTTTGTGTCATTGGTATAACATTTAGGTCATTTTCGTCCTCCCCAAGCTTATTCTAATCGAATTAGGGTTTTTAACCAATCTTGTGCATCCAATAATTGATTTTGTGTCATTGGTTGAACATTAGGTCATTTTCGTCCTCCCTAGGCTTATTCTAATCCAATTAGGGTTTTTAACTATTCTTGTGCATCCAACAACTGATTTTGTGTCATTGGTTGAACTTTATGGTGATTTTCGTCCTCCCTAGGCTTATTCTAATCCAATTAGGGTTTTTAACCAATCTTGTGCATCCAATAAGGGATTTTGTGTCATTGGTTGAACATTTAGGTCATTTTCGTCCACCCTTGGCTTATTCTAATCCAATTAGGGATTTTAACCAATCTTGTGCATCCAATAAGTGATTTTGTGTCATTGGTATAACATTTAGGTCCTTTTCGTCCTCCCTAGGCTTATTCTAATCGAATTAGGGTTTTTAACCAATCTTGTGCATCCAATAATTGATTTTGTGTCATTGGTTGAACATTAGGTCATTTTCGTCCTCCCTAGGCTTATTCTAATCCAATTAGGGTTTTTAACTATTCTTGTGCATCCAACAACTGATTTTGTGTCATTGGTTGAACTTTATGGTGATTTTCGTCCTCCCTAGGCTTATTCTAATCCAATTAGGGTTTTTAACCAATCTTGTGCATCCAATAAGGGATTTTGTGTCATTGGTTGAACATTTAGGTCATTTTCGTCCACCCTTGGCTTATTCTAATCCAATTAGGGATTTTAACCAATCTTGTGCATCCAATAAGTGATTTTGTGTCATTGGTATAACATTTAGGTCATTTTCGTCCTCCCTAGGCTTATTCTAATCGAATTAGGGTTTTTAACCAATCTTGTGCATCCAATAATTGATTTTGTGTCATTGGTTGAACATTAGGTCATTTTCGTCCTCCCTAGGCTTATTCTAATCCAATTAGGGTTTTTAACTATTCTTGTGCATCCAACAACTGATTTTGTGTCATTGGTTGAACATTATGGTGATTTTCGTCCTCCCTAGGCTTATTCTAATCCAATTAGGGTTTTTAACCAATCTTGTGCATCCAATAATTGATTTTGTGTCATTGGTTGAACATTAGGTCATTTTCATCCTCCCTAGGCTTATTCTAATCCAATTAGGGTTTTTAACTATTCTTTTGCATCCAACAACTGATTTTGTGTCATTGGTTGAACATTATGGTCATTTTCATCCTCCCTATGCTTATTCTAATCCAATTAGGGTTTTTATCCAATCTTGTGCATCCAATAAGTGATTTTGTGTCATTGGTTGAAGATTTAGGTCATTTTCGTCCTCCCTAGGCTTATTCTAATCCAATTAGGGTTTTTAACCAATCTTGTGCATCCAATAAGTGATTTTGTGTCATTCGTTGAACATTGAGGTCATTTACGTCCTCCTTAGGCTTATTCTAATCCAATTAGGGTTTTTAACCAATCTTGTGCATCCAATAAGTGATTTTGTGTCATTCGTTGAACATTGAGGTCATTTACGTCCTTCCTAGGCTTATTCTAATCCAATAAGGGTTTTTAACCAATCTTGCGCATCCAATAAGTGATTTTGTGTCATTCGTTGAACATTGAGGTCATTTACGTCCTCCCTAGGCTTATTCTAATCCAACTAGCGTTTTTAATCAATCTTGTGCATCCAATAAGGGATTTTGTGTCATTGGTTGAACATTGAGGTCATTTTCGTCCACCCTTGGCTTATTCTAATCCAATTAGGGATTTTAACCAATCTTGTGCATCCAATAAGTGATTTTGTGTCATTGGTATAACATTTAGGTCATTTTCGTCCTCCCCAAGCTTATTCTAATCGAATTAGGGTTTTTAACCAATCTTGTGCATCCAATAATTGATTTTGTGTCATTGGTTGAACATTAGGTCATTTTCGTCCTCCCTAGGCTTATTCTAATCCAATTAGGGTTTTTAACTATTCTTGTGCATCCAACAACTGATTTTGTGTCATTGGTTGAACATTATGGTCATTTTCGTCCTCCCTAGGCTTATTCTAATCCAATTAGGGTTTTTAACCAATCTTGTGCATCCAATAATTGATTTTGTGTCATTGGTTGAACATTAGGTCATTTTCGTCCTCCCTAGTCTTATTCTAATCCAATTAGGGTTTTTAACCAATCTTGTGCATCCAATAAGTGATTCTGTATCATTCGTTGAACATTTAGTTCATTTACATACTCCCTTGGCTTATTCTAATCCAATTATGGTTTTTAACCATTCTTGTGCATCCAATAAGTGATTTTGTTTCATTGGTTGAACATTTGGGTCATTTTCATCCTCCCTAGGCTTATTCTAATCCAATTAGGGTTTTTATCCAATCTTGTGCATCCAATAAGTGATTTTGTGTCATTGGTAGAACATTTAGGTCATTTTCGTCCTCCATAGGATTATTCTAATCCAATTAAGGTTTTTAACCAATCTTGTGGATCCAATAAGTGATTTTCTGTCATTGGTTGAACATTTAGGTCATTTTCGTCCAGCCTTGGCTTATTCTAATCCAATTCGGGTTTTTAACCAATCTTGTGCATCCAATAAGTGATTTTGTGTCATTGATTGAACATTAAGGTCATTTTCGTCCTCCCGAGGCTTATTCTAATCCAATAAGGTTTTTAACCAATCTTGTGAATCCAATAATTGATTTTGTCTCATTGGTTAAACATTAGGCCATTTTCGTCCTCCCTAGGCTCATTCTTATCTAATTAGGGTTTTTAATCAATATTGTGCATCCAATAACTGATTTTGTGTCATTGGTTGAACATCTATTTGATTTTCGTCCTTCCCAGGCTTATTCTAATCCAATTAGGGATTTTAACCAATCTTGTGCATCCAATAAGTGATTTTGTGTCATTGGTATAACATTTAGGTCATTTTCGTCCTCCCTAGGCTTATTCTAATCGAATTAGGGTTTTTAACCAATCTTGTGCATCCAATAATTGATTTTGTGTCATTGGTTGAACATTAGGTCATTTTCGTCCTCCCTAGGTTTATTCTAATCCAATTAGGGTTTTTAACTATTCTTGTGCATCCAACAACTGATTTTGTGTCATTGGTTGAACATTATGGTCATTTTCGTCCTCCCTAGGCTTATTCTAGTCCAATTAGGTTTTTAACCAATCTTGTGCATCCAATAAGTGATTTTGTATCATTCGTTGAACATTTAGTTCATTTACGTACTCCCTTGGCTTATTCTAATCCAATTATGGTTTTTAACCATTCTTGTGCATCCAATAAGTGATTTTGTTTCATTGGTTGAACATTTGGGTCATTTTTATCCTCCCTAGGCTTATTCTAATCCAATTAGGGTTTTTATCCAATCTTGTGCATCCAATAAGTGATTTTGTGTCATTGGTAGAACATTTAGGTCATTTTCGTCCTCCATAGGATTATTCTAATCCAATTAAGGTTTTTAACCAATCTTGTGCATCCAATAAGTGATTTTCTGTCATTGGTTGAACATTTAGGTCATTTTCGTCCAGCCTTGGCTTATTCTAATCCAATTCGGGTTTTTAACCAATCTTGCGCATCCAATAAGGGATTTTGTGTCATTGGTTGAACAATTAGGTCATTTTCGTCCACACTTGGCTTATTCTAATCCAATTAGGGTTTTTAACCAATCTTGTGCATCCAATAAGTGATTTTGTGTCATTGGTGTAACAATTAGGCCATTTTCGTCCTCCCTAGGCTCATTCTTATCTAATTAGGGTTTTTAATCAATCTTGTGCATCCAATAACTGATTTTGTGTCATTGGTTGAACATCTATTTGATTTTCGTCCTTCCGAAGCTTATTCTAATCAATAAGGGTTTTTAACCAATCTTGCGCATCCAATAAGGGATTTTGTGTCATTGGTTGAACAATTAGGTCATTTTCGTCCAAACTTGGCTTATTCTAATCCAATTAGCGTTTTTAACCCATCTTGTGCATCCAATAAGTGATTTTGTGTCACTGGTGTAACAATTAGGTCATTTTCGTCCTCCCTAGGCTTATTCTAATCCAATTAGGGTTTTTAACCAATCTTGTGCATCCAATAATTGATTGTGTGTCATTGGTTGAACATTAGGTTATTTTCGTCCTCCCTAGGCTTATTCTTATCTAATTAGGGTTTTTAATCAATCTTCTGCATGCAATAACTGATTTTGTGTCATTGGTTGAACATTTATTTGATTTTCGTCCTTCCTAGGCTTATTCTAATCCAATTAGGGTTTTTAACAAATCTTGTGCATCCAATAAGGGATTTTGTGTCATTGGTTGAACATTTAGGTCATTTTCGTCCACCCTTGGCTTATTCTAATCCAATTAGGGTTTTTAACCAATCTTGTGCATCCAATAAGTGATTTTGTGTCATTGGTGTAACATTTAGGTCATTTTCGTCCTCCCTAGGCTTATTCTAATCCAATTACGGTTTCTAACCAATCTTGTGCATCCAATAATTGATTGTGTGTCATTGGTTGAACATTAGGTCATTTTCGTCCTCCCTAGGCTTATTCTTATCTAATTAGGGTTTTTAATCAATCTTGTGCATCGAATAACTGATTTTGTGTCATTGGTTGAACATTTATTTGATTTTCGTCCTTCCTAAGCTTATTCTAATCCAATTAGGGGTTTTAACCAATCTTGTGCATCCAATAAGTGATTTTGTGTCATCGGTTGAAGATTTAGGGCATTTTCGTCCTCCCTAGTCTTATTCTAACCCAATTAGGGTTTTTAACCAATCTTGTGCATCCAATAAGTGATTTTGTATCATTCGTTGAACATTAAGTTCATTTACGTACTCCCTTGGCTTATTCTAATCCAATTATGGTTTTTAACCATTCTTGTGCATCCAATAAGTGATTTTGTTTCATTGGTTGAACATTTGGGTAATTTTCATCCTCCCTATGCTTATTCTAATCCAATTAGGGTTTTTATCCAATCTTGTGCATCCAATAAGTGATTTTGTGTCATTGGATGAACATTTAGGTCATTTTCGTCCTCCCTAAGCTTATTCTAATCCAATTAGGGTTTTTAACTATTCTTGTGCATCCAACAACTGATTTTGTGTCATTGGTTGAACATTATGGTCATTTTCGTCCTCCCTAGGCTTATTCTAGTCCAATTAGGTTTTTAACCAATCTTGTGCATCCAATAAGTGATTTTGTATCATTCGTTGAACATTTAGTTCATTTACGTACTCCCTTGGCTTATTCTAATCCAATTATGGTTTTTAACCATTCTTGTGCATCCAATAAGTGATTTTGTTTCATTGGTTGAACATTTGGGTCATTTTTATCCTCCCTAGGCTTATTCTAATCCAATTAGGGTTTTTATCCAATCTTGTGCATCCAATAAGTGATTTTGTGTCATTGGTAGAACATTTAGGTCATTTTCGTCCTCCATAGGATTATTCTAATCCAATTAAGGTTTTTAACCAATCTTGTGCATCCAATAAGTGATTTTCTGTCATTGGTTGAACATTTAGGTCATTTTCGTCCAGCCTTGGCTTATTCTAATCCAATTCGGGTTTTTAACCAATCTTGCGCATCCAATAAGGGATTTTGTGTCATTGGTTGAACAATTAGGTCATTTTCGTCCACACTTGGCTTATTCTAATCCAATTAGGGTTTTTAACCAATCTTGTGCATCCAATAAGTGATTTTGTGTCATTGGTGTAACAATTAGGCCATTTTCGTCCTCCCTAGGCTCATTCTTATCTAATTAGGGTTTTTAATCAATCTTGTGCATCCAATAACTGATTTTGTGTCATTGGTTGAACATCTATTTGATTTTCGTCCTTCCTAGGCTTATTCTAATCCAATTAGGGTTTTTAACAAATCTTGTGCATCCAATAAGGGATTTTGTGTCATTGGTTGAACATTTAGGTCATTTTCGTCCACACTTGGCTTATTCTAATCCAATTAGGGTTTTTAACCAATCTTGTGCATCCAATAAGTGATTTTGTGTCATTGGTGTAACATTTAGGTCATTTTCGTCCTCCCTAGGCTTATTCTAATCCAATTAGGGTTTTTAACCAATCTTGTGCATCCAATAATTGATTGTGTGTCATTGGTTGAACATTAGGTCATTTTCGTCCTCCCTAGGCTTATTCTTATCTAATTAGGGTTTTTAATCAATCTTGTGCATCCAATAACTGATTTTGTGTCATTGGTTAAACATTTATTTGATTTTCGTCCTTCTTAGGCTTATTCTAATCCAATTAGGGTTTTTCACCAATCTTGTGCATCCAATAAGTGATTTTGTGTCATTCGTTGAACATTGAGGTCATTAACGTCCTCCCTAGGCTTATTCTAATCCAATTAGGGTTTATAACTAATCTTGTGCATCCAATAAGTGATTTTGTTTCATTCGTTGAACATTTAGTTCATTTACGTACTCCCTTGGCTTATTCTAATCCAATTATGGTTTTTAACCATTCTTGTGCATCCAATAAGTGATTTTGTGTCATTGGTTGAACATTAAGGTTAATTTCGTCATCCCTAGGCTTATTCTAATCCAATTAGGGTTTTTAACCAATCTTGTGCATCCAATAATTGATTTTGTGTCATTGGTTGAACATTAGGTCATTTTCGTCCTCCCTAGTCTTATTCTAATCCAATTAGGGTTTTTAACCAATCTTGTGCATCCAATAAGTGATTTTGTATCATTCGTTGAACATTTAGTTCATTTACGTACTCCCTTGGCTTATTCTAATATAATTATGGTTTTTAACCATTCTTGTGCATCCAATAAGTGATTTTGTTTCATTGGTTGAACATTTGGGTCATTTTCATCCTCCCTAGGCTTATTCTAATCCAATTAGGGTTTTTATCCAATCTTGTGCATCCAATAAGTGATTTTGTGTCATTGGTAGAACATTTAGGTCATTTTCGTCCTCCATAGGATTATTCTAATCCAATTAAGGTTTTTAACCAATCTTGTGGATCCAATAAGTGATTTTCTGTCATTGGTTGAACATTTAGGTCATTTTCGTCCAGCCTTGGCTTATTCTAATCCAATTCGGGTTTTTAACCAATCTTGTGCATCCAATAAGTGATTTTGTGTCATTGATTGAACATTAAGGTCATTTTCGTCCTCCCGAGGCTTATTCTAATCCAATAAGGTTTTTAACCAATCTTGTGAATCCAATAATTGATTTTGTCTCATTGGTTAAACATTAGGCCATTTTCGTCCTCCCTAGGCTCATTCTTATCTAATTAGGGTTTTTAATCAATATTGTGCATCCAATAACTGATTTTGTGTCATTGGTTGAACATCTATTTGATTTTCGTCCTTCCCAGGCTTATTCTAATCCAATTAGGGATTTTAACCAATCTTGTGCATCCAATAAGTGATTTTGTGTCATTGGTATAACATTTAGGTCATTTTCGTCCTCCCTAGGCTTATTCTAATCGAATTAGGGTTTTTAACCAATCTTGTGCATCCAATAATTGATTTTGTGTCATTGGTTGAACATTAGGTCATTTTCGTCCTCCCTAGGTTTATTCTAATCCAATTAGGGTTTTTAACTATTCTTGTGCATCCAACAACTGATTTTGTGTCATTGGTTGAACATTATGGTCATTTTCGTCCTCCCTAGGCTTATTCTAGTCCAATTAGGTTTTTAACCAATCTTGTGCATCCAATAAGTGATTTTGTATCATTCGTTGAACATTTAGTTCATTTACGTACTCCCTTGGCTTATTCTAATCCAATTATGGTTTTTAACCATTCTTGTGCATCCAATAAGTGATTTTGTTTCATTGGTTGAACATTTGGGTCATTTTTATCCTCCCTAGGCTTATTCTAATCCAATTAGGGTTTTTATCCAATCTTGTGCATCCAATAAGTGATTTTGTGTCATTGGTAGAACATTTAGGTCATTTTCGTCCTCCATAGGATTATTCTAATCCAATTAAGGTTTTTAACCAATCTTGTGCATCCAATAAGTGATTTTCTGTCATTGGTTGAACATTTAGGTCATTTTCGTCCAGCCTTGGCTTATTCTAATCCAATTCGGGTTTTTAACCAATCTTGCGCATCCAATAAGGGATTTTGTGTCATTGGTTGAACAATTAGGTCATTTTCGTCCACACTTGGCTTATTCTAATCCAATTAGGGTTTTTAACCAATCTTGTGCATCCAATAAGTGATTTTGTGTCATTGGTGTAACAATTAGGCCATTTTCGTCCTCCCTAGGCTCATTCTTATCTAATTAGGGTTTTTAATCAATCTTGTGCATCCAATAACTGATTTTGTGTCATTGGTTGAACATCTATTTGATTTTCGTCCTTCCTAGGCTTATTCTAATCCAATTAGGGTTTTTAACAAATCTTGTGCATCCAATAAGGGATTTTGTGTCATTGGTTGAACATTTAGGTCATTTTCGTCCACACTTGGCTTATTCTAATCCAATTAGGGTTTTTAACCAATCTTGTGCATCCAATAAGTGATTTTGTGTCATTGGTGTAACATTTAGGTCATTTTCGTCCTCCCTAGGCTTATTCTAATCCAATTAGGGTTTTTAACCAATCTTGTGCATCCAATAATTGATTGTGTGTCATTGGTTGAACATTAGGTCATTTTCGTCCTCCCTAGGCTTATTCTTATCTAATTAGGGTTTTTAATCAATCTTGTGCATCGAATAACTGATTTTGTGTCATTGGTTGAACATTTATTTGATTTTCGTCCTTCCTAAGCTTATTCTAATCCAATTAGGGGTTTTAACCAATCTTGTGCATCCAATAAGTGATTTTGTGTCATCGGTTGAAGATTTAGGGCATTTTCGTCCTCCCTAGTCTTATTCTAACCCAATTAGGGTTTTTAACCAATCTTGTGCATCCAATAAGTGATTTTGTATCATTCGTTGAACATTAAGTTCATTTACGTACTCCCTTGGCTTATTCTAATCCAATTATGGTTTTTAACCATTCTTGTGCATCCAATAAGTGATTTTGTTTCATTGGTTGAACATTTGGGTAATTTTCATCCTCCCTATGCTTATTCTAATCCAATTAGGGTTTTTATCCAATCTTGTGCATCCAATAAGTGATTTTGTGTCATTGGATGAACATTTAGGTCATTTTCGTCCTCCCTAGGCTTATTCTAATCCAATTAGGGTTTTTAACTATTCTTTTGCATCCAACAACTGATTTTGTGTCATTGGTTGAACATTATGGTCATTTTCGTCCTCCCTAGGCTTATTCTAATCCAATTAGGTTTTTAACCAATCTTGTGCATCCAATAATTGATTTTGTGTCATTGGTTGAACATTAGGTCATTTTCGTCCTCCCTAGTCTTATTCTAATCCAATTAGGGTTTTTAACCAATCTTGTGCATCCAATAAGTGATTTTGTATCATTCGTTGAACATTTAGTTCATTTACGTACTCCCTTGGCTTATTCTAATCCAATTATGGTTTTAAACCATTCTTGTGCATCCAATAAGTGATTTTGTTTCATTGGTTGAACATTTGGGTCATTTTCATCCTCCCTATGCTTATTCTAATCCAATTAGGGTTTTTATCCAATCTTGTGCATCCAATAAGTGATTTTGTGTCATTGGTTGACATTTAGGTCATTTTCGTCCTCCCTAGGCTTATTCTAATCCAATTAGGGTTTTTAACTATTCTTGTGCATCCAACAACTGATTTTGTGTCATTGGTTGAACATTATGGTCATTTTCGTCCTCCCTAGGCTTATTCTAATCCAATTAGGTTTTTAACCAATCTTGTGCATCCAATAATTTATTTTGTGTCATTGGTTGAACATTAGGTCATTTTCGTCCTCCCTAGTCTTATTCTAATCCAATTAGGGTTTTTAACCAATCTTGTGCATCCAATAAGTGATTTTGTATCATTCGTTGAATATTTAGTTCATTTACGTACTCCCTTGGCTTATTCTAATCCAATTATGGTTTTTAACGATTCTTGTGCATCCAATAAGTGATTTTGTTTCATTTGTTGAACATTTGGGTCATTTTCATCCTCCCTAGGCTTATTCTAATCCAATTAGGGTATTTATCCAATCTTGTGCATCCAATAAGTTATTTTGTGTCATTGGTTGAACATTTAGGTCATTTTCGTCCTCCATAGGATTATTCTAATCCAATTAAGGTTTTTAACCAATCTTGTGCATCCAATAATTGATTTTGTGTCATTGGTTGAACATTAGGTCATTTTCGTCCTCACTGGGCTTATTCTAATCCAATTAGGGTTTTTAACCAATCTTGGGCATCCAATAAGTGATTTTCTGTCATTGGTTGAACATTTAGGTCATTTTCGTCCAACCTTGGCTTATTCTAATCCAATTCGGGTTTTTAACCAAACTTGTGCATCCAATAAGTGATTTTGTGTCATTGATTGAACATTAAGGTCATTTTCGTCCTCCCTAGGCTTATTCTAATCCAATTAGGGTTTTTAACCAATCTTGTGCATCCAATAATTGATTGTGTGTCATTGGTTGAACATTAGGTCATTTTCGTCCTGCCTAGGCTTATTTTTATCTAATTAGGGTTTTTAATCAATCTTCTGCATCCAATAACTGATTTTGTGACATTGGTTGAACATTTATTTGATTTTCGTCCTTCCTAGGCTTATTCTAATATAATTAGGGTTTTTAACAAATCTTGTGCATCCAATAAGGGATTTTGTGTCATTAATTGAACATTTAGGTCATTTTCGTCCACCCTTGGCTTATTCTAATCCAATTAGGGTTTTTAACCAATCTTGTGCATCCAATAAGTGATTTTGTGTCATTGGTGTAACATTTAGGTCATTTTCGTCCTCCCTAGGCTTATTCTAATCCAATTAGGGTTTTTAACCAATCTTGTGCATCCAATAATTGATTGTGTGTCATTGGTTGAACATTAGGTCATTTTCGTCCTCCCTAGGCTTATTCTTATCTAATTAGGGTTTTTAATCAATCTTGTGCATCCAATAACTGATTTTGTGTCATTGGTTAAACATTTATTTGATTTTCGTCCTTCCTAGGCTTATTCTAATCCAATTAGGGTTTTTAACCAATCTTGTGCATCCAATAAGTGATTTTGTGTCATTCGTTGAACATTTAGGTCATTTACGTCCTCCCTAGGCTTATTCTAATCCAATTAGGGTTTTTAACCAATCTTGTGCATCCAATATGTGATTTTGTTTCATTCGTTGAACATTTAGTTCATTTACGTACTCCCTTGGCTTATTCTAATCCAATTATGGTTTTTAACCATTCTTGTGCATCAAATAAGTGATTTTGTGTCATTAGTTGAACATTTAGGTCATTTTCGTCCTCCCTAGGCTTATTCTATTCCAATTAGGGTTTTAACAAATCTTGCGCAACCAATAAGGGATTTTGTGTCATTGGTTGAACATTTAGGTCATTTTCGTCCACCCTTGGCTTATTCTAATCCAATTAGGGTTTTTAACCAATCTTGTGCATCCAATAAGTGATTTTGTGTCATTGGTTTAACATTTAGGTCATTTTCGTCCTCCCTAGGCTTATTCTAATCGAATTAGGGTTTTTAACCAATCTTGTGCATCCAATAATTGATTTTGTGTCATTGGTTAAACATTAGGTCATTTTTGTCCTCCCTAGGCTTATTCTAATCCAATTAGGGTTTTTAACTATTCTTTTGCATCCAACAACTGATTTTGTGTCATTGGTTGAACATTATGGTCATTTTCATCCTCCCTATGCTTATTCTAATCCAATTAGGGTTTTTATCCAATCTTGTGCATCCAATAAGTGATTTTGTGTCATTGGTTGAACATTTAGGTCATTTTCGTCCACCCTTGGCTTATTCTAATCCAATTAGGGTTTTTAACCAATCTTGTGCATCCAATAAGTGATTTTGTGTCATTGGTTGAACATTAGGTCATTTTCGTCCTCCCGAGGCTTATTCTAATCCAATAAGGTTTTTAATCAATCTTGTGCATCCAATAATTGATTTTGTCTCATTGGTTGAACATTAGGCCATTTTCGTCCTCCCTAGGCTTTTTCTTATCTAATTAGGGTTTTTAATCAATCTTGTGCATCCAATAACTGATTTTGTATCATTGGTTGAACATTTATATGATTTTCGTCCTTCCTAGGCTTATTCTAATCCAATAAGGTTTTTAACCAATCTTGCGCATCCAATAAGTGATTTTGTGTCATTCGTTGAACATTGAGGTCATTTACGTCCTCCCTAGGCTTATTCTAATCCAATTAGGGTTTTTTACTAATCTTGTGCATCCAATAAGTGATTTTGTATCATTCGTTGAACATTTAGGTCATTTTCTTCCTCCCTAGGCTTATTCTAATTCAATTAGGGTTTTTAACCAATCTTTTGCATCCAATAATTGATTTTGTGTCATTGGTTGAACATTTAGGTCATTTTCGTCCTCCCTAGGCTTATCCTAATCCAATTAGGGTTTTTAACAAATCTTTTGCATCCAATAATTGATTTTGTGTCATCGGTTGAACATTTAGGTCATTTTCGTCCACCCTTGGCTTATTCTAAACCAAATAGGGTTTTTAACCAATCTTGTGCATCCAATAAGTGATTTTGTGTCATTGGTGTAACATTTAGGTCATTTTCGTCCTCCATAGGCTTATTCTAATCCAATTAGGGTTTTTAACAAATCTTGTGCATCCAATAAGGGATTTTGTGTCATCGTTTGAACATTTAGGTCATTTTCGTCCACCCTTGGCTTATTCTAATCCAATTAGGGTTTTTAACCAATCTTGTGCATCCAATAAGTGATTTTGTGTCATTGGTGTAACATTTAGGTCATTTTCGTCCTCCCTAGGCTTATTCTAATCCAATTAGGGTTTTTAACCAATCTTGTGCATCCAATAATTGATTGTGTGTCATTGGTTGAACATTAGGTCATTTTCGTCCTCCCTAGGCTTATTTTTATCTAATTAGGGTTTTTAATCAATCTTCTGCATCCAATAACTGATTTTGTGACATTGGTTGAACATTTATTTGATTTTCGTCCATCCTAGGCTTATTCTAATCCAATTAGGGTTTTTAACAAATCTTGTGCATCCAATAAGGGATTTTGTGTCATTAATTGAACATTTAGGTCATTTTCGTCCACCCTTGGCTTATTCTAATCCAATTAGGGTTTTTAACCAATCTTGTGCATCCAATAAGTGATTTTGTGTCATTGGTGTAACATTTAGGTCATTTTCGTCCTCCCTAGGCTTATTCTAATCCAATTAGGGTTTTTAACCAATCTTGTGCATCCAATAATTGATTGTGTGTCATTGGTTGAACATTAGGTCATTTTCGTCCTCCCTAGGCTTATTCTTATCTAATTAGGGTTTTTAATCAATCTTGTGCATCCAATAACTTATTTTGTGTCATTGGTTGAACATTTATTTGATTTTCGTCCTTCCAAAGCTTATTCTAATCCAATTAGGTTTTTAACCAATCTTGTGCATCCAATAATTTATTTTGTGTCATTGGTTGAACATTAGGTCATTTTCGTCCTCCCTAGTCTTATTCTAATCCAATTAGGGTTTTTAACCAATCTTGTGCATCCAATAAGTGATTTTGTATCATTCGTTGAATATTTAGTTCATTTACGTACTCCCTTGGCTTATTCTAATCCAATTATGGTTTTTAACGATTCTTGTGCATCCAATAAGTGATTTTGATTCATTTGTTGAACATTTGGGTCATTTTCATCCTCCCTAGGCTTATTCTAATCCAATTAGGGTATTTATCCAATCTTGTGCATCCAATAAGTGATTTTGTGTCATTGGTTGAACATTTAGGTCATTTTCGTCCTCCATAGGATTATTCTAATCCAATTAAGGTTTTTAACCAATCTTGTGCATCCAATAATTGATTTTGTGTCATTGGTTGAACATTAGGTCATTTTCGTCCTCACTGGGCTTATTCTAATCCAATTAGGGTTTTTAACCAATCTTGTGCATCCAATAAGTGATTTTCTGTCATTGGTTGAACATTTAGGTCATTTTCGTCCAACCTTGGCTTATTCTAATCCAATTCGGGTTTTTAACCAAACTTGTGCATCCAATAAGTGATTTTGTGTCATTGATTGAACATTAAGGTCATTTTCGTCCTCCCTAGGCTTATTCTAATCCAATTAGGGTTTTTAACCAATCTTGTGCATCCAATAATTGATTGTGTGTCATTGGTTGAACATTAGGTCATTTTCGTCCTGCCTAGGCTTATTTTTATCTAATTAGGGTTTTTAATCAATCTTCTGCATCCAATAACTGATTTTGTGACATTGGTTGAACATTTATTTGATTTTCGTCCTTCCTAGGCTTATTCTAATATAATTAGGGTTTTTAACAAATCTTGTGCATCCAATAAGGGATTTTGTGTCATTAATTGAACATTTAGGTCATTTTCGTCCACCCTTGGCTTATTCTAATCCAATTAGGGTTTTTAACCAATCTTGTGCATCCAATAAGTGATTTTGTGTCATTGGTGTAACATTTAGGTCATTTTCGTCCTCCCTAGGCTTATTCTAATCCAATTAGGGTTTTTAACCAATCTTGTGCATCCAATAATTGATTGTGTGTCATTGGTTGAACATTAGGTCATTTTCGTCCTCCCTAGGCTTATTCTTATCTAATTAGGGTTTTTAATCAATCTTGTGCATCCAATAACTTATTTTGTGTCATTGGTTGAACATTTATTTGATTTTCGTCCTTCCAAAGCTTATTCTAATCCAATTAGGGTTTTTAACCAATCTTGTGCATCCAATAAGTGATTTTGTGTCATCGGTTGAACATTTAGGGCATTTTCGTCCTCCATAGGCTTATTCTAATCCAATTAAGGTTTTTAACCAATCTTGTGCATCCAATAATTGATTTTGTGTCAATTGTTGAACATTAGGTCATTTTCGTCCTCCCTAGGCTTATTCTAATCCAATTAGGGTTTTTAACAAATCTTGTGCATCCAATAAGTGATTTTGTGTCATTGGTTGAACATTTAGGTCATTTTCGTCCACCCTTGGCTTATTCTAATCCAATTAGGGTTTTTAACCAATCTTGTGCATCCAATAAGTGATTTTGTGTCATTGGTTGAACATTTAGGTCATTTTCGTCCTCCCTAGGCTTATTCTAATCGAATAAGGTTTTTCATCAATCTTGTGCATCCAATAATTGATTTTGTCTCATTGGTTGAACATTAGGCCATTTTCGTCCACCCTAGGCTTATTCTAATCTAACTAGGGTTTTTAATCAATCTTGCGCATCCAATAAGTGATTTTGTGTCATTCGTTGAACATTGAGGTCATTTACGTCCTCCCTAGGCTTATTCTAATCCAATTAGGGTTTTTAACTAATCTTGTGCATCCAATAAGTGATTTTGTATAATTCGTTGAACATTTAGGTCATTTTCTTCCTCCCTAGGCTTATTCTAATTCAATTAGGGTTTTTAACCAATCTTTTGCATCCAATAATTGATCTTTTGCATCCAATAATTGATTTATTGTCATTGGTTGAACATTTAGGTCATTTTCGTCCTCCCTAGGCTTATTCTAATCCAATTAGCGTTTTTAACAAATCTTGAGCATCCAATAAGGGATTTTGTGTCATCTGTTGAACATTTAGGTCATTTTAGTCCACCCTTGGCTTATTATAATCCATATAGGGTTTTTAACCAATCTTGTGCATCCAATAAGTGATTTTGTGTCATTGGTGTAACATTTAGGTCATTTTCGTCCTCCATAGGCTTATTCTAATCCAATTAGGGTTATTAACAAATCTTGTGCATCCAATAAGGGATTTTGTGTCATTGGTTGAACATTTAGGACATTTTCGTCCACGCTTGGCTTATTCTAATCCAATTAGGGTTTTTAACCAATCTTGTGCATCCAATAATTGATTTGATGTCATTGGTTGAACATTAGGTCATTTTCGTCCTCCCTGGGCTTATTCTAATCCAATTAGGGTTTTTAACAAATCATGTGCATCCAATAAGTGATTTTCTGTCATTGGTTGAACATTTAGGTCATTTTCGTCCAGCCTTGGCTTATTCTAATCCAATTCGGGTTTTTAACCAAACTTGTGCATCCAATAAGTGATTTTGTGTCATTCATTGAACATTAAGGTCATTTTCGTCCTCCCTAGGCTTATTCTAATCCAATAAGGTTTTTAACCAATCTTGTGCATCCAATAATTGATTTTGTCTCGTTGGTTAAACATTAGGCCATTTTCGTCCTCCCTAGGCTTATTCTTATCTAATTAGGGTTTTTAATCAATCTTGTGCATCCAATAACTGATTTTGTGTCATTGGTTGAACATTTATTTGATTTTTGTCCTTCCTAGGCTTATTCTAATCCAATAAGGGGTTTTAACCAATCTTGCGCATCCAATAAGGGATTTTGTGTCATTGGTTGAACAATTAGGTCATTTTCGTCCACCCTTGGCTTATTCTAATCCAATTAGGGTTTTTAACCAATCTTGTGCATCCAATAAGTGATTTTGTGTCATTGGTGTAACAATTAGGTCATTTTCGTCCTCCCTAGGCTTATTCTAATCCAATTAGGGTTTTTAACCAATCTTGTGCATCCAATAATTGATTGTGTGCCATTGGTTGAACATTAGGTCATTTTCGTCCTCCCTAGGCTTATTCTTATCTAATTAGGGTTTTTAATCAATCTTGTGCATCCAATAACTGATTTTGTGTCATTGGTTGAACATTTATTTGATTTTCGTCCTTCCTAGACTTATTCTAATCCAATTAGGGTTTTTAACAAATCTTGTGCATCCAATAAGGGATTTTGTGTCATTGGTTGAACATTTAGGTCATTTTCGTCCACCCTTGGCTTATTCTAATCCAATTAGGGTTTTTAACCAATCTTGTGCCTCCAATAAGTGATTTTGTGTCATTGGTGTAACATTTAGGTCATTTTCGTCCTCCCTAGGCTTATTCTAATCCAATTAGGGTTTTTAACCAATCTTGTGCATCCAATAATTGATTGTGTGTCATTGGTTGAACATTAGGTCATTTTCGTCCTCCTTAGTCTTATTCTTATCTAATTAGGGTTTTTAATTAATCTTGTGCATCCAATAATTTAATTTATGTCATTGGTTGAACATTAGGTCAT
Organism: Cicer chorassanicum; assembly: GCA_037974735.1. Taxonomy (NCBI): domain Eukaryota; kingdom Viridiplantae; phylum Streptophyta; class Magnoliopsida; order Fabales; family Fabaceae; genus Cicer; species Cicer chorassanicum. The sequence continues at coordinate 38,034,286 of JBBPBP010009779.1, forward strand.
TTTCGTCCTCCCTAGGCTTATTCCAATCCAATTAGGGTTTTTAACCAATCTTGTGCATCCAATAAGTGATTTTGTGTCATTGGTTGAACATTTAGGTCATTTTCGTCCACCCTTGGCTTATTCTAATCCAATTAGGGTTTTTAACCAATCATATGCATCCAATAAGTGATTTTGTGTCATTGGTTGAACATTTAGGTCATTTTCGTCCTCTCTAGGCTTATTCTAATCCAATAAGGTTTTTAATCAATCTTGTGCATCCAATAATTGATTTTGTCTCATTGGTTGAACATTAGGCCATTTTCGTCCTCCCTAGGCTTATTTTTATCTAATTAGGCTTTTTAATCAATCTTGTGCATCCAATAACTGATTTTGTGTCATTGGTTGAACATTTATTTCATTTTCGTCCCTCCTAGGCTTATTCTAATCCAATTAGGGTTTTTAACCAATCTTGTGCATCCAATAAGTGATTTTGTGTCATCGGTTGAACATTTAGGGCATTTTCGTCCTCCATAGGCTTATTCTAATCCAATTAAGGTTTTTAACCAATCTTTTGCATCCAATAATTTATTTTATGTCATTGGTTGAACATTAGGTCATTTTCGTCCTCCCTAGGCTTATTCTAATCCAATTAGGGTTTTTAACCAATCTTGTGCATCCAATAAGTGATTTTGTGTCATTGGTTGAACATTTATTTGATTTTCGTCCCTCCTAGGCTTATTCTAATCCAATTAGGGTTTTTAACCAATGTTGTGCATCCAATAAGTGATTTTGTGTCATTGGTTGAACATTTAGGTCATTTTCGTCCTCCCTAGGCTTATTCTAATCCAATAAGGTTTTTAATCAATCTTGTGCATCCAATAATTGACTTTGTCTCATTGGTTGAACATTAGGCCATTTTCGTCCTCCCTAGGCTTATTCTTATCTAATTAGGGTTTTTAATCAATCTTGTGCATCCAATAACTGATTTTGTATCATTGGTTGAACATTTATATGATTTTCGTCCTTCCTAGGCTTATTCTAATCCAATAAGGGTTTTTAACCAATCTTGCGCATCCAATAAGTGATTTTGTGTCATTCGTTGAACATTGAGGTCATTTACGTCCTCCCTAGGCTTATTCTAATCCAATTAGGGTTTTTAACCAATCTTGTGCATCCAATAAGTGATTTTGTGTCATTGGTTGAACATTTAGGTCATTTTCGTCCTCCCTAGGCTTATTCTAATCCAATTAGGGTTTTTAACCAATCTTGTGCATCCAATAATTGATTTTGTGTCATTGGTTGAACATTAGGTCATTTTCGTCCTCCCTAGGCTTATTCTAATCCAATTAGGGTTTTTAACCAATCTTGTGCATCCAATAAGTGATTTTGTGTCATTCGTTGAACATTGAGGTCATTTACGTCCTCCCTAGGCTTATTCTAATCCAATTAGGGTTTATAACTAATCTTGTGCATCCAATAAGTGATTTTGTATCATTCGTTGAACATTTAGTTCATTTACATACTCCCTTGGCTTATTCTAATCCAATTATGGTTTTTAACCATTCTTGTGCATCCAATAAGTGATTTTGTGTCATTTGTTGAACATTGAGGTCATTTTCATCCTCCCTAGGCTTATTCTAATCCAATTAGGGTTTTTAACCAATCTTGTGCATCCAATAATTGATTTTGTGTCATTGGTTGAACATTAAGTCATTTTCGTCCTCCCTAGTCTTATTCTAATCCAATTAAGGTTTTTAACCAATCTTGTGCATCCAATAATTGATTTTGTGTCATTGGTTGAACATTGAGCTCATTTACGTCCTCCCTAGGCTTATTCTAATCCAATTAGGGTTTATAACTAATCTTGTGCATCCAATAAGTGATTTTGTATCATTCGTTGAACATTTAGTTCATTTACGTACTCCCTTGGCTTATTCTAATCCAATTATGGTTTTTAACCATTCTTGTGCATCCAATAAGTGATTTTGTGTCATTGGTTGAACATTAGGTCATTTTCGTCCTCCCTAGTCTTATTCTAGTCCAATTAGGGTTTTTAACCAATCTTGTGCATCCAATAAGTGATTTTGTATCATTCGTTGAACATTTAGTTCATTTACGTACTCCTATGGCTTATTCTAATCCAATTATGGTTTTTAACCATTCTTGTGCATCCAATAATTGATTTTGTGTCATTGGTTGAACATTAGGTCATTTTCGTCCTCCCTAGGCTTATTCTAATCCAATTAGGGTTTTTAACCAATCTTGTGCATCCAATAAGTGATTTTGTGTCATTGGTTGAACATTTAGGTCATTTTCGTCCACCCTTGGCTTATTCTAATCCAATTAGGGTTTTTAACCAATCTTGTGCATCCAATAAGTGATTTTGTGTCATTGGTTGAACATTTAGGTCATTTTCGTCCTCCCTAGGCTTATTCTAATCGAATAAGGTTTTTCATCAATCTTGTGCATCCAATAATTGATTTTGTCTCATTGGTTGAACATTAGGCCATTTTCGTCCACCCTAGGCTTATTCTAATCTAACTAGGGTTTTTAATCAATCTTGTGCATCCAATAAGTGATTTTGTGTCATTCGTTGAACATTGAGGTCATTTACGTCCTCCCTAGGATTATTCTAATCCAATTAGGGTTTTTAACTAATCTTGTGCATCCAATAAGTGATTTTGTATAATTCGTTGAACATTTAGGTCATTTTCTTCCTCCCTAGGCTTATTCTAATTCAATTAGGGTTTTTAACCAATCTTTTGCATCCAATAATTGATCTTTTGCATCCAATAATTGATTTATTGTCATTGGTTGAACATTTAGGTCATTTTCGTCCTCCCTAGGCTTATTCTAATCCAATTAGCGTTTTTAACAAATCTTGAGCATCCAATAAGGGATTTTGTGTCATCTGTTGAACATTTAGGTCATTTTAGTCCACCCTTGGCTTATTATAATCCATATAGGGTTTTTAACCAATCTTGTGCATCCAATAAGTGATTTTGTGTCATTGGTGTAACATTTAGGTCATTTTCGTCCTCCATAGGCTTATTCTAATCCAATTAGGGTTATTAACAAATCTTGTGCATCCAATAAGGGATTTTGTGTCATCGGTTGAACATTTAGGACATTTTCGTCCACGCTTGGCTTATTCTAATCCAATTAGGGTTTTTAACCAATCTTGTGCATCCAATAATTGATTTGATGTCATTGGTTGAACATTAGGTCATTTTCGTCCTCCCTGGGCTTATTCTAATCCAATTAGGGTTTTTAACAAATCATGTGCATCCAATAAGTGATTTTCTGTCATTGGTTGAACATTTAGGTCATTTTCGTCCAGCCTTGGCTTATTCTAATCCAATTCGGGTTTTTAACCAAACTTGTGCATCCAATAAGTGATTTTGTGTCATTGATTGAACATTAAGGTCATTTTCGTCCTCCCTAGGCTTATTCTAATCCAATAAGGTTTTTAACCAATCTTGTGCATCCAATAATTGATTTTGTCTCGTTGGTTAAACATTAGGCCATTTTCGTCCTCCCTAGGCTTATTCTTATCTAATTAGGGTTTTTAATCAATCTTGTGCATCCAATAACTGATTTTGTGTCATTGGTTGAACATTTATTTGATTTTTGTCCTTCCTAGGCTTATTCTAATCCAATAAGGGGTTTTAACCAATCTTGCGCATCCAATAAGGGATTTTGTGTCATTGGTTGAACAATTAGGTCATTTTCGTCCACCCTTGGCTTATTCTAATCCAATTAGGGTTTTTAACCAATCTTGTGCATCCAATAAGTGATTTTGTGTCATTGGTGTAACAATTAGGTCATTTTCGTCCTCCCTAGGCTTATTCTAATCCAATTAGGGTTTTTAACCAATCTTGTGCATCCAATAATTGATTGTGTGCCATTGGTTGAACATTAGGTCATTTTCGTCCTCTCTAGGCTTATTCTTATCTAATTAGGGTTTTTAATCAATCTTGTGCATCCAATAACTGATTTTGTGTCATTGGTTGAACATTTATTTGATTTTCGTCCTTCCTAGACTTATTCTAATCCAATTAGGGTTTTTAACAAATCTTGTGCATCCAATAAGGGATTTTGTGTCATTGGTTGAACATTTAGGTCATTTTCGTCCACCCTTGGCTTATTCTAATCCAATTAGGGTTTTTAACCAATCTTGTGCCTCCAATAAGTGATTTTGTGTCATTGGTGTAACATTTAGGTCATTTTCGTGCTCCCTAGGCTTATTCTAATCCAATTAGGGTTTTTAACCAATCTTGTGCATCCAATAATTGATTGTGTGTCATTGGTTGAACATTAGGTCATTTTCGTCCTCCTTAGTCTTATTCTTATCTAATTAGGGTTTTTAATTAATCTTGTGCATCCAATAATTTATTTTATGTCATTGGTTGAACATTAGGTCATTTTCGTCCTCCCTAGGCTTATTCTAATCCAATTAGGGTTTTTAACCAATGTTGTGCATCCAATAAGTGATTTTGTGTCATTGGTTGAACATTTAGGTCATTTTCGTCCACCCTTGGCTTATTCTAATCCAATTAGGGTTTTTAACCAATCATATGCATCCAATAAGTGATTTTGTGTCATTGGTTGAACATTTAGGTCATTTTCGTCCTCTCTAGGCTTATTCAAATCCAATAAGGTTTTTAATCAATCTTGTGCATCCAATAATTGATTTTGTCTCATTGGTTGAACCTTAGGCCATTTTCGTCCTCCCTAGGCTTATTTTTATCTAATTAGGCTTTTTAATCAATCTTGTGCATCCAATAACTGATTTTGTGTCATTGGTTGAACATTTATTTGATTTTCGTCCCTCGTAGGCTTATTCTAATCCAATTAGGGTTTTTAACCAATCTTGTGCATCCAATAAGTGATTTTGTTTCATCGGTTGAACATTTAGGGCATTTTCGTCCTCCATAGGCTTATTCTAATCCAATTAAGGTTTTTAACCAATCTTGTGCATCCAATAATTTATTTTATGTCATTGGTTGAACATTAGGTCATTTTCGTCCTCCCTAGGCTTATTCTAATCCAATTAGGGTTTTTAACCAATCTTGTGCATCCAATAAGTGATTTTGTGTCATTGGTTGAACATTTATTTGATTTTCGTCCCTCCTAGGCTTATTCTAATCCAATTAGGGTTTTTAACCAATGTTGTGCATCCAATAAGTGATTTTGTGTCATTGGTTGAACATTTAGGTCATTTTCGTCCTCCCTAGGCTTATTCTAATCCAATAAGGTTTTTAATCAATCTTGTGCATCCAATAATTGACTTTGTCTCATTGGTTGAACATTAGGCCATTTTCGTCCTCCCTAGGCTTATTCTTATCTAATTAGGGTTTTTAATCAATCTTGTGCATCCAATAACTGATTTTGTATCATTGGTTGAACATTTATATGATTTTCGTCCTTCCTAGGCTTATTCTAATCCAATAAGGGTTTTTAACCAATCTTGCACATCCAATAAGTGATTTTATGTCATTCGTTGAACATTGAGGTCATTTACGTCCTCCCTAGGCTTATTCTAATTCAATTAGGGTTTTTAACCAATCTTTTGCATCCAATAATTGATTTTGTGTCATTGGTTGAACAATTAGGTCATTTTCGTCCACCCTTGGCTTATTCTAATCCAATTAGGGTTTTTAACCAATCTTGTGCATCCAATAAGTGATTTTGTGTCATTGGTGTAACAATTAGGTCATTTTCGTCCTCCCTAGGCTTATTCTAATCCAATTAGGGTTTTTAACCAATCTTGTGCATCCAATAATTGATTGTGTGCCATTGGTTGAACATTAGGTCATTTTCGTCCTCTCTAGGCTTATTCTTATCTAATTAGGGTTTTTAATCAATCTTGTGCATCCAATAACTGATTTTGTGTCATTGGTTGAACATTTATTTGATTTTCGTCCTTCCTAGACTTATTCTAATCCAATTAGGGTTTTTAACAAATCTTGTGCATCCAATAAGGGATTTTGTGTCATTGGTTGAACATTTAGGTCATTTTCGTCCACCCTTGGCTTATTCTAATCCAATTAGGGTTTTTAACCAATCTTGTGCCTCCAATAAGTGATTTTGTGTCATTGGTGTAACATTTAGGTCATTTTCGTCCTCCCTAGGCTTATTCTAATCCAATTAGGGTTTTTAACCAATCTTGTGCATCCAATAATTGATTGTGTGTCATTGGTTGAACATTAGGTCATTTTCGTCCTCCTTAGTCTTATTCTTATCTAATTAGGGTTTTTAATTAATCTTGTGCATCCAATAATTTAATTTATGTCATTGGTTGAACATTAGGTCATTTTCGTCCTCCCTAGGCTTATTCCAATCCAATTAGGGTTTTTAACCAATCTTGTGCATCCAATAAGTGATTTTGTGTCATTGGTTGAACATTTAGGTCATTTTCGTCCACCCTTGGCTTATTCTAATCCAATTAGGGTTTTTAACCAATCATATGCATCCAATAAGTGATTTTGTGTCATTGGTTGAACATTTAGGTCATTTTCGTCCTCTCTAGGCTTATTCTAATCCAATAAGGTTTTTAATCAATCTTGTGCATCCAATAATTGATTTTGTCTCATTGGTTGAACATTAGGCCATTTTCGTCCTCCCTAGGCTTATTTTTATCTAATTAGGCTTTTTAATCAATCTTGTGCATCCAATAACTGATTTTGTGTCATTGGTTGAACATTTATTTCATTTTCGTCCCTCCTAGGCTTATTCTAATCCAATTAGGGTTTTTAACCAATCTTGTGCATCCAATAAGTGATTTTGTGTCATCGGTTGAACATTTAGGGCATTTTCGTCCTCCATAGGCTTATTCTAATCCAATTAAGGTTTTTAACCAATCTTTTGCATCCAATAATTTATTTTATGTCATTGGTTGAACATTAGGTCATTTTCGTCCTCCCTAGGCTTATTCTAATCCAATTAGGGTTTTTAACCAATCTTGTGCATCCAATAAGTGATTTTGTGTCATTGGTTGAACATTTATTTGATTTTCGTCCCTCCTAGGCTTATTCTAATCCAATTAGGGTTTTTAACCAATGTTGTGCATCCAATAAGTGATTTTGTGTCATTGGTTGAACATTTAGGTCATTTTCGTCCTCCCTAGGCTTATTCTAATCCAATAAGGTTTTTAATCAATCTTGTGCATCCAATAATTGACTTTGTCTCATTGGTTGAACATTAGGCCATTTTCGTCCTCCCTAGGCTTATTCTTATCTAATTAGGGTTTTTAATCAATCTTGTGCATCCAATAACTGATTTTGTATCATTGGTTGAACATTTATATGATTTTCGTCCTTCCTAGGCTTATTCTAATCCAATAAGGGTTTTTAACCAATCTTGCGCATCCAATAAGTGATTTTGTGTCATTCGTTGAACATTGAGGTCATTTACGTCCTCCCTAGGCTTATTCTAATCCAATTAGGGTTTTTAACCAATCTTGTGCATCCAATAAGTGATTTTGTGTCATTGGTTGAACATTTAGGTCATTTTCGTCCTCCCTAGGCTTATTCTAATCCAATTAGGGTTTTTAACCAATCTTGTGCATCCAATAATTGATTTTGTGTCATTGGTTGAACATTAGGTCATTTTCGTCCTCCCTAGGCTTATTCTTATCTAATTAGGGTTTTTAATCAATCTTGTGCATCCAATAACTGATTTTGTGTCATTGGTTGAACATTTATTTGATTTTCGTCCTTCCTAGGCTTATTCTAATCCAATTAGGGTTTTTAACAAATCTTGTGCATCCAATAAGGGATTTTGTGTCATTGGTTGAACATTTAGGTCATTTTCGTCCACCCTTGGCTTATTCTAATCCAATTAGGGTTTTTAACCAATCTTGTGCATCCAATAAGTGATTTTGTGTCATTGGTGTAACATTTAGGTCATTTTCGTCCTCCCTAGGCTTATTCTAATCCAATTAGGGTTTTTAACCAATCTTGTGCATCCAATAATTGATTGTGTGTCATTGGTTGAACATTAGGTCATTTTCGTCCTCCCTAGGCTTATTCTTATCTAATTAGGGTTTTTAATCAATCTTGTGCATCCAATAACTGATTTTGTGTCATTGGTTAAACATTTATTTGATTTTCGTCCTTCCTAGGCTTATTCTAATCCAATTAGGGTTTTTAACCAATCTTGTGCATCCAATAAGTGATTTTGTGTCATTCGTTGAACATTGAGGTCATTTACGTCCTCCCTAGGCTTATTCTAATTCAATTAGGGTTTATAACTAATCTTGTGCATCCAATAAGTGATTTTGTATCATTAGTTGAACATTTAGTTCATTTACATACTCCCTTGGCTTATTCTAATCCAATTATGGTTTTTAACCATTCTTGTGCATCCAATAAGTGATTTTGTGTCATTTGTTGAACATTGAGGTCATTTTCGTCCTCCCTAGGCTTATTCTAATCCAATTAGGGTTTATAACTAATCTTGTGCATCCAATAAGTGATTTTGTATCATTCGTTGAACATTTAGTTCATTTACGTACTCCCTTGGCTTATTCTAATCCAATTATGGTTTTTAACCATTCTTGTGCATCCAATAAGTGATTTTGTGTCATTGGTTGAACATTAGGTCATTTTCGTCCTCCCTAGTCTTATTCTAGTCCAATTAGGGTTTTTAACCAATCTTGTGCATCCAATAAGTGATTTTGTATCATTCGTTGAACATTTAGTTCATTTACGTACTCCTATGGCTTATTCTAATCCAATTATGGTTTTTAACCATTCTTGTGCATCCAATAATTGATTTTGTGTCATTGGTTGAACATTAGGTCATTTTCGTCCTCCCTAGGCTTATTCTAATCCAATTAGGGTTTTTAACCAATCTTGTGCATCCAATAAGTGATTTTGTGTCATTGGTTGAACATTTAGGTCATTTTCGTCCACCCTTGGCTTATTCTAATCCAATTAGGGTTTTTAACCAATCTTGTGCATCCAATAAGTGATTTTGTGTCATTGGTTGAACATTTAGGTCATTTTCGTCCTCCCTAGGCTTATTCTAATCGAATAAGGTTTTTCATCAATCTTGTGCATCCAATAATTGATTTTGTCTCATTGGTTGAACATTAGGCCATTTTCGTCCACCCTAGGCTTATTCTAATCTAACTAGGGTTTTTAATCAATCTTGCGCATCCAATAAGTGATTTTGTGTCATTCGTTGAACATTGAGGTCATTTACGTCCTCCCTAGGCTTATTCTAATCCAATTAGGGTTTTTAACTAATCTTGTGCATCCAATAAGTGATTTTGTATAATTCGTTGAACATTTAGGTCATTTTCTTCCTCCCTAGGCTTATTCTAATTCAATTAGGGTTTTTAACCAATCTTTTGCATCCAATAATTGATCTTTTGCATCCAATAATTGATTTATTGTCATTGGTTGAACATTTAGGTCATTTTCGTCCTCCCTAGGCTTATTCTAATCCAATTAGCGTTTTTAACAAATCTTGAGCATCCAATAAGGGATTTTGTGTCATCTGTTGAACATTTAGGTCATTTTAGTCCACCCTTGGCTTATTATAATCCATATAGGGTTTTTAACCAATCTTGTGCATCCAATAAGTGATTTTGTGTCATTGGTGTAACATTTAGGTCATTTTCGTCCTCCATAGGCTTATTCTAATCCAATTAGGGTTATTAACAAATCTTGTGCATCCAATAAGGGATTTTGTGTCATTGGTTGAACATTTAGGACATTTTCGTCCACGCTTGGCTTATTCTAATCCAATTAGGGTTTTTAACCAATCTTGTGCATCCAATAATTGATTTGATGTCATTGGTTGAACATTAGGTCATTTTCGTCCTCCCTGGGCTTATTCTAATCCAATTAGGGTTTTTAACAAATCATGTGCATCCAATAAGTGATTTTCTGTCATTGGTTGAACATTTAGGTCATTTTCGTCCAGCCTTGGCTTATTCTAATCCAATTCGGGTTTTTAACCAAACTTGTGCATCCAATAAGTGATTTTGTGTCATTGATTGAACATTAAGGTCATTTTCGTCCTCCCTAGGCTTATTCTAATCCAATAAGGTTTTTAACCAATCTTGTGCATCCAATAATTGATTTTGTCTCGTTGGTTAAACATTAGGCCATTTTCGTCCTCCCTAGGCTTATTCTTATCTAATTAGGGTTTTTAATCAATCTTGTGCATCCAATAACTGATTTTGTGTCATTGGTTGAACATTTATTTGATTTTTGTCCTTCCTAGGCTTATTCTAATCCAATAAGGGGTTTTAACCAATCTTGCGCATCCAATAAGGGATTTTGTGTCATTGGTTGAACAATTAGGTCATTTTCGTCCACCCTTGGCTTATTCTAATCCAATTAGGGTTTTTAACCAATCTTGTGCATCCAATAAGTGATTTTGTGTCATTGGTGTAACAATTAGGTCATTTTCGTCCTCCCTAGGCTTATTCTAATCCAATTAGGGTTTTTAACCAATCTTGTGCATCCAATAATTGATTGTGTGCCATTGGTTGAACATTAGGTCATTTTCGTCCTCCCTAGGCTTATTCTTATCTAATTAGGGTTTTTAATCAATCTTGTGCATCCAATAACTGATTTTGTGTCATTGGTTGAACATTTATTTGATTTTCGTCCTTCCTAGACTTATTCTAATCCAATTAGGGTTTTTAACAAATCTTGTGCATCCAATAAGGGATTTTGTGTCATTGGTTGAACATTTAGGTCATTTTCGTCCACCCTTGGCTTATTCTAATCCAATTAGGGTTTTTAACCAATCTTGTGCCTCCAATAAGTGATTTTGTGTCATTGGTGTAACATTTAGGTCATTTTCGTGCTCCCTAGGCTTATTCTAATCCAATTAGGGTTTTTAACCAATCTTGTGCATCCAATAATTGATTGTGTGTCATTGGTTGAACATTAGGTCATTTTCGTCCTCCTTAGTCTTATTCTTATCTAATTAGGGTTTTTAATTAATCTTGTGCATCCAATAATTTATTTTATGTCATTGGTTGAACATTAGGTCATTTTCGTCCTCCCTAGGCTTATTCTAATCCAATTAGGGTTTTTAACCAATCTTGTGCATCCAATAAGTGATTTTGTGTTATTGGTTGAACATTTAGGTCATTTTCGTCCACCCTTGGCTTATTCTAATCCAATTAGGGTTTTTAACCAATCATATGCATCCAATAAGTGATTTTGTCTCATTGGTTGAACATTAGGCCATTTTCGTCCTCCCTAGGCTTATTTTTATCTAATTAGGCTTTTTAATCAATCTTGTGCATCCAATAACTGATTTTGTGTCATTGGTTGAACATTTATTTGATTTTCGTCCCTCCTAGGCTTATTCTAATCCAATTAGGGTTTTTAACCAATCTTGTGCATCCAATAAGTGATTTTGTGTCATCGGTTGAACATTTAGGGCATTTTCGTCCTCCATAGGCTTATTCTAATCCAATTAAGGTTTTTAAACAATCTTGTGCATCCAATAATTTATTTTATGTCATTGGTTGAACATTAGGTCATTTTCGTCCTCCCTAGGCTTATTCTAATCCAATTAGGGTTTTTAACCAATCTTGTGCATCCAATAAGTGATTTTGTGTCATTGGTTGAACATTTATTTGATTTTCGTCCCTCCTAGGCTTATTCTAATCCAATTAGGGTTTTTAACCAATGTTGTGCATCCAATAAGTGATTTTGTGTCATTGGTTGAACATTTAGGTTATTTTCGTCCTCCCTAGGCTTATTCTAATCCAATAAGGTTTTTAATCAATCTTGTGCATCCAATAATTGACTTTGTCTCATTGGTTGAACATTAGGCCATTTTCGTCCTCCCTAGGCTTTTCTTATCTAATTAGGGTTTTTAATCAATCTTGTGCATCCAATAACTGATTTTGTATCATTGGTTGAACATTTATATGATTTTCGTCCTTCCTAGGCTTATTCTAATCCAATAAGGGTTTTTAACCAATCTTGCGCATCCAATAAGTGATTTTATGTCATTCGTTGAACATTGAGGTCATTTACGTCCTTCCTAGGCTGATTCTAATTCAATTAGGGTTTTTAACCAATCTTTTGCATCCAATAATTGATTTTGTGTCATTGGTTGAACAATTAGGTCATTTTCGTCCACCCTTGGCTTATTCTAATCCAATTAGGGTTTTTAACCAATCTTGTGCATCCAATAAGTGATTTTGTGTCATTGGTGTAACAATTAGGTCATTTTCGTCCTCCTTAGGCTTATTCTAATCCAATTAGGGTTTTTAACCAATCTTGTGCATCCAATAATTGATTGTGTGCCATTGGTTGAACATTAGGTCATTTTCGTCCTCCCTAGGCTTATTCTTATCTAATTAGGGTTTTTAATCAATCTTGTGCATCCAATAACTGATTTTGTGTCATTGGTTGAACATTTATTTGATTTTCGTCCTTCCTAGACTTATTCTAATCCAATTAGGGTTTTTAACAAATCTTGTGCATCCAATAAGGGATTTTGTGTCATTGGTTGAACATTTAGGTCATTTTCGTCCACCCTTGGCTTATTCTAATCCAATTAGGGTTTTTAACCAATCTTGTGCCTCCAATAAGTGATTTTGTGTCATTGGTGTAACATTTAGGTCATTTTCGTCCTCCCTAGGCTTATTCTAATCCAATTAGGGTTTTTAACCAATCTTGTGCATCCAATAATTGATTGTGTGTCATTGGTTGAACATTAGGTCATTTTCGTCCTCCTTAGTCTTATTCTTATCTAATTAGGGTTTTTAATTAATCTTGTGCATCCAATAATTTAATTTATGTCATTGGTTGAACATTAGGTCATTTTCGTCCTCCCTAGGCTTATTCCAATCCAATTAGGGTTTTTAACCAATCTTGTGCATCCAATAAGTGATTTTGTGTCATTGGTTGAACATTTAGGTCATTTTCGTCCACCCTTGGCTTATTCTAATCCAATTAGGGTTTTTAACCAATCATATGCATCCAATAAGTGATTTTGTGTCATTGGTTGAACATTTAGGTCATTTTCGTCCTCTCTAGGCTTATTCTAATCCAATAAGGTTTTTAATCAATCTTGTGCATCCAATAATTGATTTTGTCTCATTGGTTGAACATTAGGCCATTTTCGTCCTCCCTAGGCTTATTTTTATCTAATTAGGCTTTTTAATCAATCTTGTGCATCCAATAACTGATTTTGTGTCATTGGTTGAACATTTATTTCATTTTCGTCCCTCCTAGGCTTATTCTAATCCAATTAGGGTTTTTAACCAATCTTGTGCATCCAATAAGTGATTTTGTGTCATCGGTTGAACATTTAGGGCATTTTCGTCCTCCATAGGCTTATTCTAATCCAATTAAGGTTTTTAACCAATCTTTTGCATCCAATAATTTATTTTATGTCATTGGTTGAACATTAGGTCATTTTCGTCCTCCCTAGGCTTATTCTAATCCAATTAGGGTTTTTAACCAATCTTGTGCATCCAATAAGTGATTTTGTGTCATTGGTTGAACATTTATTTGATTTTCGTCCCTCCTAGGCTTATTCTAATCCAATTAGGGTTTTTAACCAATGTTGTGCATCCAATAAGTGATTTTGTGTCATTGGTTGAACATTTAGGTCATTTTCGTCCTCCCTAGGCTTATTCTAATCCAATAAGGTTTTTAATCAATCTTGTGCATCCAATAATTGACTTTGTCTCATTGGTTGAACATTAGGCCATTTTCGTCCTCCCTAGGCTTATTCTTATCTAATTAGGGTTTTTAATCAATCTTGTGCATCCAATAACTGATTTTGTATCATTGGTTGAACATTTATATGATTTTCGTCCTTCCTAGGCTTATTCTAATCCAATAAGGGTTTTTAACCAGTCTTGCGCATCCAATAAGTGATTTTATGTCATTCGTTGAACATTGAGGTGATTTACGTCCTCCCTAGGCGTATTCTAATTCAATTAGGGTTTTTAACCAATCTTTTACATCCAATAATTGATTTTGTGTCATTGGTTGAACAATTAGGTCATTTTCGTCCACCCTTGGCTTATTCTAATCCAATTAGGGTTTTTAACCAATCTTGTGCATCCAATAAGTGATTTTGTGTCATTGGTGTAACAATTAGGTCATTTTCGTCCTCCCTAAGCTTATTCTAATCCAATTAGGGTTTTTAACCAATCTTGTGCATCCAATAATTGATTGTGTGCCATTGGTTGAACATTAGGTCATTTTCGTCCTCCCTAGGCTTATTCTTATCTAATTAGGGTTTTTAATCAATCTTGTGCATCCAATAACTGATTTTGTGTCATTGGTTGAACATTTATTTGATTTTCGTCCTTCCTAGACTTATTCTAATCCAATTAGGGTTTTTAACAAATCTTGTGCATCCAATAAGGGATTTTGTGTCATTGGTTGAACATTTAGGTTATTTTCGTCCACCCTTGGCTTATTCTAATCCAATTAGGGTTTTTAACCAATCTTGTGCCTCCAATAAGTGATTTTGTGTCATTGGTGTAACATTTAGGTCATTTTCGTCCTCCCTAGGCTTATTCTAATCCAATTAGGGTTTTTAACCAATCTTGTGCATCCAATAATTGATTGTGTGACATTGGTTGAACATTAGGTCATTTTCGTCCTCCTTAGTCTTATTCTTATCTAATTAGGGTTTTTAATTAATCTTGTGCATCCAATAATATATTTTATGTCATTGGTTGAAAATTAGGTCATTTTCGTCCTCCCTAGGCTTATTCTAATCCAATTAGGGTTTTTAACCAATCTTGTGCATCCAATAAGTGATTTTGTGTCATTGGTTGAACATTTAGGTCATTTTCGTCCACCCTTAGCTTATTCTAATCCAATTAGGGTTTTTAACCAATCATATGCATCCAATAAGTGATTTTGTGTCATTGGTTGAACATTTAGGTCATTTTCGTCCTCCCTAGGCTTATTCTAATCCAATAAGGTTTTTAATCAATCTTGTGCATCCAATAATTGATTTTGTCTCATTGGTTGAACATTAGGCCATTTTCGTCCTCCCTAGGCTTATTTTTATCTAATTAGGCTTTTTAATCAATCTTGTGCATCCAATAACTGATTTTGTGTCATTGGTTGAACATTTATTTGATTTTCGTCCCTCCTAGGCTTTTTCTAATCCAATTAGGGTTTTTAACCAATCTTGTGCATCCAATAAGTGATTTTGTGTCATCGGTTGAACATTTAGGGCATTTTCGTCCTCCATAGGCTTATTCTAATCCAATTAAGGTTTTTAACCAATCTTGTGCATCCAATAATTTATTTTATGTCATTGGTTGAACATTAGGTCATTTTCGTCCTCCCTAGGCTTATTCTAATCCAATTAGGGTTTTTAACCAATCTTGTGCATCCAATAAGTGATTTTGTGTCATTGGTTGAACAATTAGGTCATTTTCGTCCACCCTTGGCTTATTCTAATCCAATTAGGGTTTTTAACCAATCTTGTGCATCCAATAAGTGATTTTGTGTCATTGGTGTAACAATTAGGTCATTTTCGTCCTCCCTAGGCTTATTCTAATCCAATTAGGGTATTTAACCAATCTTGTGCATCCAATAATTGATTGTGTGTCATTGGTTGAACATTAGGTAATTTTCGTCCTCCCTAGGCTTATTCTTATCTAATTAGGGTTTTTAATCAATCTTGTGCATCCAATAACTGATTTTGTGTCATTGGTTGAACATTTATTTGATTTTCGTCCTTCCTAGACTTATTCTAATCCAATTACGGTTTTTGACAAATCTTGTGCATCCAATAAGGGATTTTGTGTCATTGGTTGAACATTTAGGTCATTTTCGTCCACCCTTGGCTTATTCTAATCCAATTAGGGTTTTTAACCAATCTTGTGCATCCAATAAGTGATTTTGTGTCATTGGTTGAACATTAAGGTCATTTTTGTCCTCCCTAGGCTTATTCTAATCCAATAAGGTTTTTAACCAATCTTGTGCATTCAATAATTGATTTTGTCTCATTGGTTGAACATTAGGCCATTATCGTCCTCCCTAGGCTTATTCTTATCTAATTAGGGTTTTTAATCAATCTTGTGCATCCAATAACTGATTTTGTGTCATTGGTTGAACATTTATTTGATTTTCATCCTTCCTAGGCTTATTCTAATCCAATTAAGGTTTTTAACAAATCTTGTGCACCCAATAAGGAATTTTGTGTCATTGGTTGAACATTTAGGTCATTTTCGTCCACCCTTGGCTTATTCTAATCCAATTAGGGTTTTTAACCAATCTTGTGCATCCAATAAGTGATTTTGTGTCATTGGTGTAACATTTAGGTCATTTTCGTCTTCCTTAGGCTTATTCTTATCTAATTAGGGTTTTTAATCAATCTTGTGCATCCAATAACTGATTTTCTGTCATTGGTTGAACATTTATTTGATTTTCGTCCTTCCCAGGCTTATTCTAATCCAATTAGGGTTTTTAACCAATCTTGTGCATCCAATAAGTTATTTTGTGTCATCGGTTGAACATTTAGGGCATTTTCGTCCTCCATAGGCTTATTCTAATCCAATTAAGGTTTTTAACCAATCTTGTGCATCCAATAATTGATTTTGTGTCATTGGTTGAACATTAGGTCATTTTCGTCCTCCCTAGGCTTATTTTTATCTAATTAGGGTTTTTAATCAATCTTGTGCATCCAATAATTGATTTTGTGTCATTGGTTGAACATTTATTTGATTTTTTTCCTTCCAAGGCTTATTCTAATCCAATTAGGGTTTTTAACCAATCTTGTGCATCCAATAAGTGATTTTGTGTCATTGGTTGAACATTTAGGTTATTTTCGTCTTCCCTAGGCTTATTCTAATCACATAAGGTTTTTAATCAATCTTGTGCATCCAATAATTGATTTTGTCTCATTGGTTGAACATTAGGCCATTATCGTCCTCCCTAGGCTTATTCTTATCTAATTAGGGTTTTTAATCAATCTTGTGCATCCAATAACTGATTTTGTGTCATTGGTTGAACATTTATTTGATTTTCGTCCTTCCTAGGCTTATTCTAATCCAATAAGGGTTTTTAACCAATCTTGCGCATCCAATAAGTGATTTTGTGTCATTCGTTGAACATTGAGGTCATTTACGTCCTCCCTAGGCTTATTCTAATCCAATTAGGGTTTTTAACCAATCTTGTGCATCCAATAAGTGATTTTGTGTCATTGGTTGAACATTTAGGTCATTTTCGTCCTCCCTAGGCTTATTCTAATCCAATTAGGGTTTTTAACCAATCTTGTGCATCCAATAAGTACATTTGTGTCATTGGTTGAACATTTAGGTCATTTTCGTCCTCCCAAGGCTTATTCTCGTCCAATTAGGGTTTTTAACCAATCTTGTGCATCCAATAAGTGATTTTGTATCATTGGTTATACATTTAGGTCATTTTCGTCCTCCCAAGGCTTATTCTCGTCCAATTAGGGTTTTTAACCAATCTTGTGCATCCAATAAGTGATTTTGTGTCATTGGTTGAACATTTAGGTCATTTTCGTCCTCCCAAGGCTTATTCTCGTCCAATTAGGGTTTTTAACCAATCTTGTGCATCCAATAAGTGCATTTGTGTCGTTGGTTGAACATTTAGGTCATTTTCGTCCTCCCAAGGCTTATTCTCGTCCAATTAGGGTTTTTAACCAATCTTGTGCATCCAATAAGTGATTTTGTGTCATTGGTTGAACATTTAGGTCATTTTCGTCCTCCCAAGGCTTATTCTCGTCCAATTAGGGTTTTTAACCAATCTTGTCCATCCAATAAGTTCATTTGTGTCATTAAATGAAGATTTAGGTCATTTTCGTCCTCCCAAGGCTTATTCTCGTCCAATTAGGGTTTTTAACCAATCTTGTGCATCCAATAAGTGATTTTGTGTCATTGGTTGAACATTTAGGTCATTTTCGTCCTCCCTAGGCTTATTCTAATCCAATTAGGGTTTTTAACTAATCTTGTGCATCCAATAAGTGATTTTGTGTCATTGGTTGAACATTTAGGTCATTTTCGTCCTCAATATGCTTATTCTAATCCAATTAGGGTTTTTAACCAATCTTCTGCATCCAATAAGTGCGTTTGTGTCATTGGTTGAACATTTAGGTCATTTTCGTCCTCCCTAGGCCTATTCTAATCAAATTACGGTTTTTAACCAATCTTGTGCATCCAATAAGTGATTTTGTGTCATTGGTTGAACATTTAGGTCATTTTCGTCGTCCATAGGCTTATTCTAATCCAATTAGGGTTTTTAACTAATCTTCTGCATCCAATAAGTGCATTTGTGTCATTGGTTGAACATTTAGGTAATTTTCGTCCTCCCTAGGCTTATTCTAATCCAATTAGGGTTTTTAACCAATCTTGTGCATCCAATAAGTGATTTTGTGTCATTGGTTGAACATTTAGGTCATTTTCGTCCTCCCTAGGCTTATTCTAATCCAATTAAGGTTTTTAACCAATCTTGTGCATCCAATAATTGATTTTGTGTCATTGGTTGAACATTAGGTCATTTTCGTCCTCCCTAGGCTTATTCTAATCCAATTAGGGTTTTTAACCAATCTTGTGCATCCAATAAGTGATTTTGTGTCATTGGTTGAACATTTAGGTCATTTTCGTCCAGCCTTGGCTTATTCTAATCCAATTTGGGTTTTTAACCAATCTTGTGCATCCAATAAGTGATTTTGTGTCATTGGTTGAACATTAAGGTCATTTTCGTCCTCCCTAGGCTTATTCTAATCCAATAAGGTTTTTAACCAATCTTGTGCATCCAATAATTGATTTTGTCTCATCGGTTGAACATTAGGCCATTTTCGTCCACCCTAGGCTTATTCTTATCTAATTAGGGTTTTAATCAATCTTGTGCATCCAATAACTGATTTTGTGTCATTGGTTGAACATTTATTTGATTTTTGTCCTTCCTAGGCTTATTCTAATCCAATAAGGGGTTTTAACCAATCTTGCGCATCCAATAAGGGATTTTGTGTCATTGGTTGAACAATTAGGTCATTTTCGTCCACCCTTGGCTTATTCTAATCCAATTAGGGTTTTTAACCAATCTTGTGCATCCAATAAGTGATTTTGTGTCATTGGTGTAACAATTAGGTCATTTTCGTCCTCCCTAGGCTTATTCTAATCCAATTAGGGTTTTTAACCAATCTTGTGCATCCAATAATTGATTGTGTGCCATTGGTTGAACATTAGGTCATTTTCGTCCTCCCTAGGCTTATTCTTATCTAATTAGGGTTTTTAATCAATCTTGTGCATCCAATAACTGATTTTGTGTCATTGGTTGAACATTTATTTGATTTTCGTCCTTCCTAGACTTATTCTAATCCAATTAGGGTTTTTAACAAATCTTGTGCATCCAATAAGGGATTTTGTGTCATTGGTTGAACATTTAGGTCATTTTCGTCCACCCTTGGCTTATTCTAATCCAATTAGGGTTTTTAACCAATCTTGTGCCTCCAATAAGTGATTTTGTGTCATTGGTGTAACATTTAGGTCATTTTCGTCCTCCCTAGGCTTATTCTAATCCAATTAGGGTTTTTAACCAATCTTGTGCATCCAATAATTGATTGTGTGTCATTGGTTGAACATTAGGTCATTTTCGTCCTCCTTAGTCTTATTCTTATCTAATTAGGGTTTTTAATTAATCTTGTGCATCCAATAATTTAATTTATGTCATTGGTTGAACATTAGGTCATTTTCGTCCTCCCTAGGCTTATTCCAATCCAATTAGGGTTTTTAACCAATCTTGTGCATCCAATAAGTGATTTTGTGTCATTGGTTGAACATTTAGGTCATTTTCGTCCACCCTTGGCTTATTCTAATCCAATTAGGGTTTTTAACCAATCATATGCATCCAATAAGTGATTTTGTGTCATTGGTTGAACATTTAGGTCATTTTCGTCCTCCCAATGCTTATTCTAATCCAATAAGGTTTTTAATCAATCTTGTGCATCCAATAATTGATTTTGTCTCATTGGTTGAACATTAGGCCATTTTCGTCCTCCCTAGGCTTATTCTTATCTAATTAGGGTTTTTAATCAATCTTGTGCATCCAATAACTGATTTTGTATCATTGGTTGAACATTTATATGATTTTGGTCCTTCCTAGGCTTATTCTAATCCAATAAGAGTTTTTAACCAATCTTGCGCATCCAATAAGTGATTTTATGTCATTCGTTGAACATTGAGGTCATTTACGTCCTCCCTAGGCTTATTCTAATCCAATTAGGGTTTTTAACTAATCTTGTGCATCCAATAAGTGATTTTGTATCATTCGTTGAACATTTAGGTCATTTTCGTCCTCCCTAGGCTTATTCTAATTCAATTAGGGTTTTTAACCAATCTTTTGCATCCAATAATTGATTTAGTGTCATTGGTTGAACATTTAGGTCATTTTCGTCCGCCCTAGGCTTATTTTAATCCAATTAGTGTTTTTAACAAATGTTGTGCATCCAATAAGGGATTTTGTGTCATCTGTTGAACATTTAGGTCATTTTAGTCCACCCTTGGCTTATTATAATCCAATTAGGGTTTTTAACCAATCTTGTGCATCCAATAAGTGATTTTGTGTCATTGGTGTAACATTTAGGTCATTTTCGTCCTCCATAGGCTTATTCTAATGCAATTAGGGTTATTAACAAATCTTGTGCATCCAATAAGGGATTTTTTGTCATCGGTTGAACATTTAGGACATTTTCGTCTACCCTTGGCTTATTCTAATCCAATTAGGGTTTTTAACCAATCTTGTGCATCCAATAATTGATTTGATGTCATTGGTTGAACATTAGGTCATTTGAGTCCTCCCTAGGCTTACTCTTGTCTAATTAGGGTTTTTAATCAATCTTGTGCATCCAATAACTGATTTTGTGTCATTGGTTGAACATTTATTTGATTTTCTTCCTTCCTAGGCTTATTCTAATCTAATTAGGGTTTTTAACCAATCTTGTGCATCCAATAAGTTATTTTGTATCATTCATTGAACATTTAGTTCATTTACGTACTCCCTTGGCTTATTCTAATCCAATTATAGTTTTTAACCATTCTTGTGCATCCAATAAGTGATTTTGTTTCATTGGTTGAACATTCAGGTCTTTTTCATCCTCCCTAGGCTTATTCTAATCCAATTAGGGTTTTTATCCAATCTTGTGCATCCAATAAGTGATTTTGTGTCATTGGTTGAACATTTAGGTCATTTTCGTCCT
Source organism: Cicer chorassanicum (assembly GCA_037974735.1). Classification (NCBI taxonomy): domain Eukaryota; kingdom Viridiplantae; phylum Streptophyta; class Magnoliopsida; order Fabales; family Fabaceae; genus Cicer; species Cicer chorassanicum. The sequence goes on from JBBPBP010009779.1 coordinate 38,055,460, forward strand.
CCATAGGATTATTCTAATCCAATTAAGGTTTTTAACCAATCTTGTGCATCGAATAATTGATTTTGTGTGATTGGTTGAACATTAGGTCATTTTCGTTCTCCCTAGGCTTATTCTAATCCAATTAGGGGTTTTAACCAATCTTGTGCATCCAATAAGTGATTTTGTGTCATTGGTTGAACATTTAGGTCATTTTCGTCCAGCCTTGGTTTATTCTAATCCAATTTGGGTTTTTAACCAATCTTGTGCATACAATAAGTGATTTTGTGTCATTGGTTGAACATTAAGGTCATTTTCGTCCTCCCTAGGCTTATTCTAATCCAATAAGGTTTTTAACCAATCTTGTGCATCCAATAATTGATTTTGTCTCATCGGTTGAACATTAGGCCATTTTCGTCCACCCTAGGCTTATTCTTATCTAATTAGGGTTTTAATCAATCTTGTGCATCCAATAACTGATTTTGTGTCATTGGTTGAACATTTATTTGATTTTTGTCCTTCCTAGGCTTATTCTAATCCAATAAGGGGTTTTAACCAATCTTGCGCATCCAATATGGGATTTTGTGTCATTGGTTGAACAATTAGGTCATTTTCGTCCACCCTTGGCTTATTCTAATCCAGTTAGGGTTTTTAACCAATCTTGTGCATCCAATAAGTGATTTTGTGTCATTGGTGTAACAATTAGGTCATTTTCGTCCTCCCTAGGCTTATTCTAATCCAATTAGGGTATTTAACCAATCTTGTGCATCCAATAATTGATTGTGTGTCATTGGTTGAACATTAGGTAATTTTCGTCCTCCCTAGGCTTATTCTTATCTAATTAGGGTTTTTAATCAATCTTGTGCATCCAATAACTGATTTTGTGTCATTGGTTGAACATTTATTTGATTTTCGTCCTTCCTAGACTTATTCTAATCCAATTACGGTTTTTGACAAATCTTGTGCATCCAATAAGGGATTTTGTGTCATTGGTTGAACATTTAGGTCATTTTCGTCCACCCTTGGCTTATTCTAATCCAATTAGGGTTTTTAACCAATCTTGTGCATCCAATAAGTGATTTTGTGTCATTGGTGTAACATTTAGGTCATTTTCGTCCTCCCTAGGCTTATTCTAATCCAATTACGGTTTTTAACCAATCTTGTGCATCCAATAATTGATTGTGTGTCATTGGTTGAACATTAGGTCATTTTCGTCCTCCTTAGTCTTATTCTTATCTAATTAGGGTTTTTAATTAATCTTGTGCATCCAATAACTGATTTTGTGTCATTGGTTGAACATTTATTTGATTTTCGTCCTTCCTAGGCTTATTCTAATCCAATTAGGGTTTTTAACAAATCTTGTGCATCCAATAAGGGATTTTGTGTCATTGGTTGAACATTTAGGTCATTTTCGTCCACCCTTGGCTTATTCTAATCCAATTAGGGTTTTTAACCAATCTTGTGCATCCAATAAGTGATTTTGTGTCATTGGTGTAATATTTAGGTCATTTTCGTCCTCCCTAGGCTTATTCTAATCCAATTAGGGTTTTTAACCAATCTTGTGCATCCAATAATTGATTGTGTGTCATTGGTTGAACATTCAGGTCTTTTTCATCCTCCCTAGGCTTATTCTAATCCAATTAGGGTTTTTATCCAATCTTGTGCATCCAATAAGTGATTTTGTGTCATTGGTTGAACATTTAGGTCATTTTCGTCCTCCATAGGATTATTTTAATCCAATTAAGGTTTTTAACCAATCTTGTGCATCGAATAATTGATTTTGTGTGATTGGTTGAACATTAGGTCATTTTCGTTCTCCCTAGGCTTATTCTAATCCAATTAGGGGTTTTAACCAATCTTGTGCATCCAATAAGTGATTTTGTGTCATTGGTTGAACATTTAGGTCATTTTCGTCCAGCCTTGGCTTATTCTAATCCAATTTGGGTTTTTAACCAATCTTGTGCATCCAATAAGTGATTTTGTGTCATTGGTTGAACATTAAGGTCATTTTCGTCCTCCCTAGGCTTATTCTAATCCAATAAGGTTTTTAACCAATCTTGTGCATCCAATAATTGATTTTGTCTCATCGGTTGAACATTAGGCCATTTTCGTCCACCCTAGGCTTATTCTTATCTAATTAGGGTTTTAATCAATCTTGTGCATCCAATAACTGATTTTGTGTCATTGGTTGAACATTTATTTGATTTTTGTCCTTCCTAGGCTTATTCTAATCCAATAAGGGGTTTTAACCAATCTTGCGCATCCAATAAGGGATTTTGTGTCATTGGTTGAACAATTAGGTCATTTTCGTCCACCCTTGGCTTATTCTAATCCAATTAGGGTTTTTAACCAATCTTGTGCATCCAATAAGTGATTTTGTGTCATTGGTGTAACAATTAGGTCATTTTCGTCCTCCCTAGGCTTATTCTAATCCAATTAGGGTATTTAACCAATCTTGTGCATCCAATAATTGATTGTGTGTCATTGGTTGAACATTAGGTAATTTTCGTCCTCCCTAGGCTTATTCTTATCTAATTAGGGTTTTTAATCAATCTTGTGCATCCAATAACTGATTTTGTGTCATTGGTTGAACATTTATTTGATTTTCGTCCTTCCTAGACTTATTCTAATCCAATTACGGTTTTTGACAAATCTTGTGCATCCAATAAGGGATTTTGTGTCATTGGTTGAACATTTAGGTCATTTTCGTCCACCCTTGGCTTATTCTAATCCAATTAGGGTTTTTAACCAATCTTGTGCATCCAATAAGTGATTTTGTGTCATTGGTTGAACATTAAGGTCATTTTTGTCCTCCCTAGGCTTATTCTAATCCAATAAGGTTTTTAACCAATCTTGTGCATTCAATAATTGATTTTGTCTCATTGGTTGAACATTAGGCCATTATCGTCCTCCCTAGGCTTATTCTTATCTAATTAGGGTTTTTAATCAATCTTGTGCATCCAATAACTGATTTTGTGTCATTGGTTGAACATTTATTTGATTTTCATCCTTCCTAGGCTTATTCTAATCCAATTAAGGTTTTTAACAAATCTTGTGCACCCAATAAGGAATTTTGTGTCATTGGTTGAACATTTAGGTCATTTTCGTCCACCCTTGGCTTATTCTAATCCAATTAGGGTTTTTAACCAATCTTGTGCATCCAATAAGTGATTTTGTGTCATTGGTGTAACATTTAGGTCATTTTCGTCTTCCTTAGGCTTATTCTTATCTAATTAGGGTTTTTAATCAATCTTGTGCATCCAATAACTGATTTTCTGTCATTGGTTGAACATTTATTTGATTTTCGTCCTTCCCAGGCTTATTCTAATCCAATTAGGGGTTTTAACCAATCTTGTGCATCCAATAAGTTATTTTGTGTCATCGGTTGAACATTTAGGGCATTTTCGTCCTCCATAGGCTTATTCTAATCCAATTAAGGTTTTTAACCAATCTTGTGCATCGAATAATTGATTTTGTGTCATTGGTTGAACATTAGGTCATTTTCGTCCTCCATAGGCTTATTCTAATCCACTTATGGTTTTTAACATATCTTGTGCATCCAATAAAGGATTTTGTGTCATCGGTTGAACATTTAGGACATTTTCGTCCACCCTAGGCTTTTTCTTATCTAATTAGGGTTTTTAATCAATCTTGTGCATCCAATAACTAATTTTGTGTCATTGGTTGAACATTTATTTGATTTTCGTCCTTCCTAGTCTTATTCTAATCCAATTAGGGTTTTTAACAAATCTTGTGCACCCAATAAGGGATTTTATGTCATTGGTTGAACATTTAGGTCATTTTCGTCTACCCTTGGCTTATTCTAATCCAATTAGGGTTTTTAACCAATCTTGTGCATCCAATTAGTGATTTTGTGTCATTGGTGTAACATTTAGGTCATTTTCGTCCTCCCTAGGCTTATACTAATCCAATTAGGGTTTTTAACCAATCTTGTGCATCCAATAATTGATTGTGTGTCATTGGTTGAAAATTAGGTCATTTTCGTCTTCCTTAGGCTTATTCTTATCTAATTAGGGTTTTTAATCAATCTTGTGCATCCAATAACTGATTTTCTATCATTGGTTGAACATTTATTTGATTTTCGTCCTTCCCAGGCTTATTCTAATCCAATTAGGGTTTTTAACCAATCTTGTGCATCCAATAAGTTATTTTGTGTCATCGGTTGAACATTTAGGGCATTTTCGTCCTCCATAGGCTTATTCTAATCGAATTAAGATTTTTAACCAATCTTGTGCATCCAATAATTGATTTTGTGTCATTGGTTGAACATTAGGTCATTTTCGTCCTAAATAGGCTTATTCTAATCCAATTAGGGTTTTTAACAAATCTTGTGCATCCAATAAGGGATTTTGTGTCATCGGTTGAACATTTAGGACATTTTCGTCCACCCTAGGCTTATTCTAATCCAATTAGGGTTTTTAACCAATCTTGTGCATCCAATAACTAATTTTGTGTCATTGGTTGAACATTTATTTGATTTTCGTCCTTCCTAGGCTTATTCTAATCCAATTAGGGTTTTTAACAAATCTTGTGCACCCAATAAGGGATTTTGTGTCATTGGTTGAACATTTAGGTCATTTTCGTCTACCCTTGGCTTATTCTAATCCAATTAGGGTTTTTAACCAATCTTGTGCATCCAATTAGTGATTTTGTGTCATTGGTGTAACATTTAGGTCATTTTCGTCCTCCCTAGGCTTATACTAATCCAATTAGGGTTTTTAACCAATCTTGTGCATCCAATAATTGATTGTGTGTCATTGGTTGAAAATTAGGTCATTTTCGTCTTCCTTAGGCTTATTCTTATCTAATTAGGGTTTTTAATCAATCTTGTGCATCCAATAACTGATTTTCTGTCATTGGTTGAACATTTATTTGATTTTCGTCCTTCCCAGGCTTATTCTAATCCAATTAGGGTTTTTAACCAATCTTGTGCATCCAATAAGTTATTTTGTGTCATCGGTTGAACATTTAGGGCATTTTCGTCCTCCATAGGCTTATTCTAATCCAATTAAGGTTTTTAACCAATCTTGTGCATCCAATAATTGATTTTGTGTCATTGGTTGAACATTAGGTCATTTTCGTCCTCCATAGGCTTATTCTAATCCAATTATGGTTTTTAACAAATCTTGTTCATCCAATAAGGGATTTTGTGTCATCGGTTGAACATTTAGGACATTTTCGTCCACCCTAGGCTTATTCTTATCTAATTAGAGTTTTTAATCAATCTTGTGCATCCAATAACTGATTTTGTGTCATTGGTTGAACATTTATTTGATTTTCGTCCTTCCTAGTCTTATTCTAATCCAATTAGGGTTTTTAACAAATTTTGTGCACCCAATAAGGGATTTTATGTCATTGGTTGAACATTTAGGTCATTTTCGTCTACCCTTGGCTTATTCTAATCCAATTAGGGTTTTTAACCAATCTTGTGCATCCAATTAGTGATTTTGTGTCATTGGTGTAACATTTAGGTCATTTTCGTCCTCCCTAGGCTTATACTAATCCAATTAGGGTTTTTAACCAATCTTGTGCATCCAATAATTGATTGTGTGTCATTGGTTGAAAATTAGGTCATTTTCGTCTTCCTTAGGCTTATTCTTATCTAATTAGGGTTTTTAATCAATCTTGTGCATCCAATAACTGATTTTTTGTCATTGGTTGAACATTTATTTGATTTTCGTCCTTCCCAGGCTTATTCTAATCCAATTAGGGTTTTTAACCAATCTTGTGCATCCAATAAGTTATTTTGTGTCATCGGTTGAACATTTAGGGAATTTTCGTCCTCAATAGGCTTATTCTAATCCAATTAAGGTTTTTAACCAATCTTGTGCATCCAATAATTGATTTTGTGTCATTGGTTGAACATTAGGTCATTTTCGTCCTCCATAGGCTTATTCTAATCCAATTAGGGTTTTTAACAAATCTTGTCCATCCAATAAGGGATTTTGTGTCATCGGTTGAACATTTAGGACATTTTCGTCCACCCTTGGCTTATTCTAATCCAATTAGGGTTTTTAACCAATCTTGTGCATCCAATAGTTGATTGTGTGCCATTGGTTGAACATTAGGTCATTTTAGTCCTCCATAGGATTATTCTAATCCAATTAAGGTTTTTAACCAATCTTGTGCATCTAATAATTGATTTTGTGTCATTGGTTGAACATTAGGTCATTCTCGTCCTCCCTAGGCTTATTCTAATCCAATTAGGGTTTTTAACCAATCTTGTGCATCCAATAAGTGATTTTGTGTCATTGGTTGAACATTTAGGTCATTTTCGTCCAGCCTTGGCTTATTCTAATCCAATTTGGGTTTTTAACCAATCTTGTGCATCCAATAAGTGATTTTGTGTCATTGGTTGAACATTAAGGTCATTTTCGTCCTCCCTAGGCTTATTCTAATCCAATAAGGTTTTTAACCAATCTTGTGCATCCAATAATTGATTTTGTCTCATTGGTTGAACATTAGGCCATTATCGTCCTCCCTAGGCTTATTCTTATCTAATTAGGGTTTTTAATCAATCTTGTGCATCCAATAACTGATTTTGTGTCATTGGTTGAACATTTATTTGATTTTCATCCTTCCTAGGCTTATTCTAATCCAATTAGGGTTTTTAACAAATCTTGTGCACCCAATAAGGAATTTTGTGTCATTGGTTGAACATTTAGGTCATTTTCGTCCACCCTTGGCTTATTCTAATCCAATTAGGGTTTTTAACCAATCTTGTGCATCCAATAAGTGATTTTGTGTCATTGGTGTAACATTTAGGTCATTTTCGTCTTCCTTAGGCTTATTCTTATCTAATTAGGGTTTTTAATCAATCTTGTGCATCCAATAACTGATTTTCTGTCATTGGTTGAACATTTATTTGATTTTCGTCCTTCCCAGGCTTATTCTAATCCAATTAGGGTTTTTAACCAATCTTGTGCATCCAATAAGTTATTTTGTGTCATCGGTTGAACATTTAGGGCATTTTCGTCCTCCATAGGCTTATTCTAATCCAATTAAGGTTTTTAACCAATCTTGTGCATCCAATAATTGATTTTGTGTCATTGGTTGAACATTAGGTCATTTTCGTCCTCCATAGGCTTATTCTAATCCAATTATGGTTTTTAACAAATCTTGTTCATCCAATAAGGGATTTTGTGTCATCGGTTGAACATTTAGGACATTTTCGTCCACCCTAGGCTTATTCTTATCTAATTAGAGTTTTTAATCAATCTTGTGCATCCAATAACTGATTTTGTGTCATTGGTTGAACATTTATTTGATTTTCGTCCTTCCTAGTCTTATTCTAATCCAATTAGGGTTTTTAACAAATTTTGTGCACCCAATAAGGGATTTTATGTCATTGGTTGAACATTTAGGTCATTTTCGTCTACCCTTGGCTTATTCTAATCCAATTAGGGTTTTTAACCAATCTTGTGCATCCAATTAGTGATTTTGTGTCATTGGTGTAACATTTAGGTCATTTTCGTCCTCCCTAGGCTTATACTAATCCAATTAGGGTTTTTAACCAATCTTGTGCATCCAATAATTGATTGTGTGTCATTGGTTGAAAATTAGGTCATTTTCGTCTTCCTTAGGCTTATTCTTATCTAATTAGGGTTTTTAATCAATCTTGTGCATCCAATAACTGATTTTCTGTCATTGGTTGAACATTTATTTGATTTTCGTCCTTCCAAGGCTTATTCTAATCCAGTTAGGGTTTTTAACCAATCTTGTGCATCCAATAAGTTATTTTGTGTCATCGGTTGAACATTTAGGGCATTTTCGTCCTCCTTAGGCTTATTCTAATCCAATTAAGGTTTTTAACCAATCTTGTGCATCCAATAATTGATTTTATGTCATTGGTTGAACATTAGGTCATTTTCGTCCTAAATAGGCTTATTCTAATCCAATTAGGGTTTTTAACAAATCTTGTGCATCCAATAAGGGATTTTGTGTCATCGGTTGAACATTTAGGACATTTTCGTCCACCCTAGGCTTATTCTAATCCAATTAGGGTTTTTAACCAATCTTGTGCATCCAATAAGTGATTTTGTGTCATTGGTTGAACATTTAGGTCATTTTCGTCACGCCTTGGCTTATTCTAATCCAATTTGGGTTTTTAACCAATCTTGTGCATCCAATAAGTGATTTTGTGTCATTGGTTGAACATTAAGGTCATTTTTGTCCTCCCTAGGCTTATTCTAATCCAATAAGGTTTTTAACCAATCTTGTGCATCCAATAATTGATTTTGTCTCATTGGTTGAACATTAGGCCATTATCGTCCTCCCTAGGCTTATTCTTATCTAATTAGGGTTTTTAATCAATCTTGTGCATCCAATAACTGATTTTGTGTCATTGGTTGAACATTTATTTGATTTTCATCCTTCCTAGGCTTATTCTAATCCAATTAGGGTTTTTAACAAATCTTGTGCACCCAATAAGGAATTTTGTGTCATTGGTTGAACATTTAGGTCATTTTCGTCCACCCTTGGCTTATTCTAATCCAATTAGGGTTTTTAACCAATCTTGTGCATCCAATAAGTGATTTTGTGTCATTGGTGTAACATTTAGGTCATTTTCGTCTTCCTTAGGCTTATTCTTATCTAATTAGGGTTTTTAATCAATCTTGTGCATCCAATAACTGATTTTCTGTCATTGGTTGAACATTTATTTGATTTTCGTCCTTCCCAGGCTTATTCTAATCCAATTAGGGTTTTTAACCAATCTTGTGCATCCAATAAGTTATTTTGTGTCATCGGTTGAACATTTAGGGCATTTTCGTCCTCCATAGGCTTATTCTAATCCAATTAAGGTTTTTAACCAATCTTGTGCATCCAATAATTGATTTTGTGTCATTGGTTGAACATTAGGTCATTTTCGTCCTCCATAGGCTTATTCTAATCCAATTATGGTTTTTAACAAATCTTGTTCATCCAATAAGGGATTTTGTGTCATCGGTTGAACATTTAGGACATTTTCGTCCACCCTAGGCTTATTCTTATCTAATTAGAGTTTTTAATCAATCTTGTGCATCCAATAACTGATTTTGTGTCATTGGTTGAACATTTATTTGATTTTCGTCCTTCCTAGTCTTATTCTAATCCAATTAGGGTTTTTAACAAATTTTGTGCACCCAATAAGGGATTTTATGTCATTGGTTGAACATTTAGGTCATTTTCGTCTACCCTTGGCTTATTCTAATCCAATTAGGGTTTTTAACCAATCTTGTGCATCCAATTAGTGATTTTGTGTCATTGGTGTAACATTTAGGTCATTTTCGTCCTCCCTAGGCTTATACTAATCCAATTAGGGTTTTTAACCAATCTTGTGCATCCAATAATTGATTGTGTGTCATTGGTTGAAAATTAGGTCATTTTCGTCTTCCTTAGGCTTATTCTTATCTAATTAGGGTTTTTAATCAATCTTGTGCATCCAATAACTGATTTTCTGTCATTGGTTGAACATTTATTTGATTTTCGTCCTTCCAAGGCTTATTCTAATCCAGTTAGGGTTTTTAACCAATCTTGTGCATCCAATAAGTTATTTTGTGTCATCGGTTGAACATTTAGGGCATTTTCGTCCTCCTTAGGCTTATTCTAATCCAATTAAGGTTTTTAACCAATCTTGTGCATCCAATAATTGATTTTATGTCATTGGTTGAACATTAGGTCATTTTCGTCCTAAATAGGCTTATTCTAATCCAATTAGGGTTTTTAACAAATCTTGTGCATCCAATAAGGGATTTTGTGTCATCGGTTGAACATTTAGGACATTTTCGTCCACCCTAGGCTTATTCTAATCCAATTAGGGTTTTTAACCAATCTTGTGCATCCAATAACTAATTTTGTGTCATTGGTTGAACATTTATTTGATTTTCGTCCTTCCTAGGCTTATTCTAATCCAATTAGGGTTTTTAACAAATCTTGTGCACCCAATAAGGGATTTTGTGTCATTGGTTGAACATTTAGGTCATTTTCGTCTACCCTTGGCTTATTCTAATCCAATTAGGGTTTTTAACCAATCTTGTGCATCCAATTAGTGATTTTGTGTCATTGGTGTAACATTTAGGTCATTTTCGTCCTCCCTAGGCTTATACTAATCCAATTAGGGTTTTTAACCAATCTTGTGCATCCAATAATTGATTGTGTGTCATTGGTTGAAAATTAGGTCATTTTCGTCTTCCTTAGGCTTATTCTTATCTAATTAGGGTTTTTAATCAATCTTGTGCATCCAATAACTGATTTTCTGTCATTGGTTGAACATTTATTTGATTTTCGTCCTTCCCAGGCTTATTCTAATCCAATTAGGGTTTTTAACCAATCTTGTGCATCCAATAAGTTATTTTGTGTCATCGGTTGAACATTTAGGGCATTTTCGTCCTCCATAAGCTTATTCTAATCTAATTAGGGTTTTTAACAAATCTTGTGCATCCAATAAGGGATTTTGTGTCATCGGTTGAACATTTAGGACATTTTCATCCACCCTTGGCTTATTCTAATCCAATTAGGGTTTTTAACCAATCTTGTGCATCCAATAATTGATTGTGTGTCATTGGTTGAACATTAGGTCATTTTCGTCCTCCCTAGGCTTATTCTAATCCAATTAGGGTTTTTAACCAATCTTGTGCATCCAATAAGTGATTTTGTGTCATTGGTTGAACATTTAGGTCATTTTCGTCCAGCCTTGGCTTATTCTAACCCAATTAGGGTTTTTAACCAATCTTGTGCATCCAATAAGTGATTTTGTGTCATTGGTTGAACATTAAGGTCATTTTTGTCCTCCCTAGGCTTATTCTAATCCAATAAGGTTTTTAACCAATCTTGTGCATCCAATAAGTGATTTTGTGTCATTGGTGTAACATTTAGGTCATTTTCGTCCTCCCTAGGCTTATACTAATCCAATTAGGGTTTTTAACCAATCTTGTGCATCCAACAATTGATTGTGTGTCATTGGTTGAAAATTAAGTCATTTTCGTCCTCCATAGGCTTATTCTTATCTAATTAGGGTTTTTAATCAATCTTGTGCATCCAATAACTGATTTTTTGTCATTGGTTGAACATTTATTTGATTTTCGTCCTTCCTAGGCTTATTCTAATCCAATTAGGGTTTTTAACCAATCTTGTGCATCCAATAAGTGATTTTGTGTCATCGGTTGAACATTTAGGGCATTTTCGTCCTCCATAGGCTTATTCTAATCCAATTAAGGTTTTTAACCAATCTTGTGCATCCAATAATTGATTTTGTGTCATTGGTTGAACATTAGGTCATTTTCGTCCTTCCTAGGCTTATTTTTATCTAATTAGGGTTTTTAATCAATCTTGTGCATCCAATAATTGATTTTTTGTCATTGGTTGAACATTTATTTGATTTTTTTCCTTCCAAGGCTTATTCTAATCCAATTAGGATTTTTAACCAATCTTGTGCATCCAATAAGTGATTTTGTGTCAACGGTTGAACATTTAGGGCATTTTCGTCCACCCTTGGCTTATTCTAATCCAATTAGGGTTTTTAACAAATCTTGTGCATCCAATAAGTGATTTTGTGTCATTGGTTGAACATTTAGGTTATTTTCGTCCTCCCTAGGCTTATTCTAATCCAATAAGGTTTTTAATCAATCTTGTGCATCCAATAATTGATTTTGTCTCATTGGTTGAACATTAGGCCATTATCGTCCTCCCTAGGCTTATTCTTATCTAATTAGGGTTTTTAATCAATCTTGTGCATCCAATAACTGATTTTGTGTCATTGGTTGAACATTTATTTGATTTTCGTCCTTCCTAGGCTTATTCTAATCCAATTAGGGTTTTTAACAAATCTTGTGCACCCAATAAGGGATTTTTTGTCAATAGTTGAACATTTAGGTCATTTTCGTCCACCCTTGGCTTATTCTAATCCAATTAGGGTTTTTAACCAATCTTGTGCATCCAATAAGTGATTTTGTGTCATTGGTGTAACATTTAGGTCATTTTCATCCTCCCTAGGCTTGTACTAATCCAATTAGGGTTTTTAACCAATCTTGTGCATCCAATAATTGATTGTGTGTCATTGGTTGAAAATTAGGTCATTTTCGTCTTCCTTAGGCTTATTCTTATCTAATTAGGGTTTTTAATCAATCTTGTGCATCCAATAACTGATTTTTTGTCATTGGTTGAACATTTATTTGATTTTCGTGCTTCCCAGGCTTATTCTAATCCAATTAGGGTTTTTAACCAATCTTATGCATCCAATAAGTTATTTTGTGTCATCGGTTGAACATTTAGGGCATTTTCGTCCTCCATAGGCTTATTCTAATCCAATTAAGGTTTTTAACCAATCTTGTGCATCCAATAATTGATTTTGTGTCATTGGTTGAACATTAGGTCATTTTCGTCCTCCATAGGCTTATTCTAATCCAATTAGGGTTTTTAACAAATCTTGTGCATCCAATAAGGGATTTTGTGTCATCGGTTGAACATTTAGGACATTTTCGTCCACCCTTGGCTTATTCTAATCCAATTAGGGTTTTTAACCAATCTTGTGCATCCAATAATTGATTGTGTGCCATTGGTTGAACATTAGGTCATTTTATTCCTCCATAGGATTATTCTAATCCAATTAAGGTTTTTAACCAATCTTGTGCATCCAATAATTGATTTTGTGTCATTGGTAGAACATTAGGTCATTTTCGTCCTCCCTAGGCTTATTCTAATCCAATTAGGGTTTTTAACCAATCTTGTGCATCCAATAAGTGATTTTGTGTCATTGGTTGAACATTAAGGTCATTTTCGTCCTCCCTAGGCTTATTCTAATCCAATTTGGGTTTTTAACCAATCTTGTGCATCCAATAAGTGATTTTGTGTCATTGGTTGAACATTAAGGTCATTTTCGTCCTCCCTAGGCTTATTCTAATCTAATAAGGTTTTTAACCAATCTTGTGCATCCAATAATTGATTTTGTCTCATTGGTTTAACATTAGGCCATTATCGTCCTCCCTAGGCTTATTCTTATCTAATTAGGGTTTTTAATCAATCTTGTGCATCCAATAACTGATTTTGTGTCATTGGTTGAACATTTATTTGATTTTCGTCCTTCCTAGGCTTATTCTAATCCAATAAGGGTTTTTAACCAATCTTGCGCATCCAATAAGGGATTTTGTGTCATTGGTTGAACAATTAGGTCATTTTCGTCCACCCTTGGGTTATTCTAATCCAATTAGGGTTTTTAACCAACCTTGTGCATCCAATAAGTGATTTTGTGTCATTGGTGTAACAATTAGGTCATTTTCGTCCTCCCTAGGCTTATTCTAATCCAATTAGGGTTTTTAACCAATCTTGTGCATCCAATAATTGATTATGTGTGATTGGTTGAACATCAGGTCATTTTCGTCCTCCCTAGGCTTATTCTTATCTAATTAGGGTTTTTAATCAATCTTGTGCATCCAATAACTAATTTTGTGTCATTGGTTAAACATTTATTTGATTTTCGTCCTTCCTAGAGTTATTCTAATCCAATTAGGGTTTTTAACAAATCTTGTGCATCCAATAAGTGATTTTGTGTCATCGGTTGAACATTTAGGGCATTTTCGTCCTCCATTGGCTTATTCTAATCCAATTAAGGTGTTTAACCAATCTTGTGCATCCAATAATTGATTTTGTGTCATTGGTTGAACATTAGGTCATTTTCGTCCTCCCTAGGCTTATTTTTATCTAATTAGGGTTTTTAATCAATCTTGTGCATCCAATAATTGATTTTGTGTCATTGGTTGAACATTTATTTGATTTTTTTCCTTCCAAGGCTTATTCTAATCCAATTAGGGTTTTTAACCAATCTTGTGCATCCAATAAGTGATTTTGTGTCATTGGTTGAACATTTAGGTTATTTTCGTCTTCCCTAGGCTTATTCTAATCACATAAGGTTTTTAATCAATCTTGTGCATCCAATAATTGATTTTGTCTCATTGGTTGAACATTAGGCCATTATCGTCCTCCCTAGGCTTATTCTTATCTAATTAGGGTTTTTAATCAATCTTGTGCATCCAATAACTGATTTTGTGTCATTGGTTGAACATTTATTTGATTTTCGTCCTTCCTAGGCTTATTCTAATCCAATTAGGGTTTTTAACAAATCTTGTGCACCCAATAAGGGATTTTGTGTCATTAGTTGAACATTTAGGTCATTTTCGTCCACCCTTGGCTTATTCAAATCCAATTAGGGTTTTTAACCAATCTTGTGCATCCAATAAGTGATTTTGTGTCATTGGTGTAACATTTAGGTCATTTTCGTCCTCCCTAGGCTTATACTAATCCAATTAGGGTTTTTAACCAATCTTGTGCATCCAATAATTGATTGTGTGTCATTGGTTGAAAATTAGGTCATTTTCGTCTTCCTTAGGCTTATTCTTATCTAATTAGGGTTTTTAATCAATCTTGTGCATCCAATAACTGATTTTTTGTCATTGGTTGAACATTTATTTGATTTTCGTCCTTCCCAGGCTTATTCTAATCCAATTAGGGTTTTTAACCAATCTTGTGCATCCAATAAGTTATTTTGTGTCATCGGTTGAACATTTAGGGCATTTTCGTCCTCCATAGGCTTATTCTAATCCAATTAAGGTTTTTAACCAATCTTGTGCATCCAATATTGATTTTGTGTCATTGGTTGAACATTAGGTCATTTTCGTCCTCCATAGGCTTATTCTAATCCAATTAGGGTTTTTAACAAATCTTGTGCATCCAATAAGGGATTTTGTGTCATCGGTTGAACATTTAGGACATTTTCGTCCACCCTTGGCTTATTCTAATCCAATTAGGGTTTTTAACCAATCTTGTGCATCCAATAATTGATTGTGTTCCATTGGTTGAACATTAGGTCATTTTAGTCCTCCATAGGATTATTCTAATCCAATTAAGGTTTTTAACCAATCTTGTGCATCCAATAATTGATTTTGTGTCATTGGTAGAACATTAGGTCATTTTCGTCCTCCCTAGGCTTATTCTAATCAAATTAGGGTTTTTAACCAATCTTGTGCATCCAATAAGTGATTTTGTGTCATTGGTTGAACATTTAGGTCATTTTCGTCCAGCCTTGGCTTATTCTAATCCAATTTGGGTTTTTAACCAATCTTGTGCATCCAATAAGTGATTTTGTGTCATTGGTTGAACATTAAGGTCATTTTCGTCCTCCCTAGGCTTATTCTAATCCAATAAGGTTTTTAACCAATCTTGTGCATCCAATAATTGATTTTGTCTCATTGGTTGAACATTAGGCCATTATCGTCCTCCCTAGGCTTATTCTTATCTAATTAGGGTTTTTAATCAATCTTGTGCATCCAATAACTGATTTTGTGTCATTGGTTGAACATTTATTTGATTTTCGTCCTTCCTAGGCTTATTCTAATCCAATAAGGGTTTTTAACCAATCTTGCGCATCCAATAAGTGATTTTGTGTCATTCGTTGAACATTGAGGTGATTTCCGTCCTCCTTAGGCTTATTCTAATCCAATTAGGGTTTTTAACTAATCTTGTGCATCCAATAAATGATTTTGTATCATTCGTTGAACATTTAGGTCATTTTCGTCGTCCCTAGGCTTATTCTAATCCAATAAGGTTTTAAATCAATCTTGTGCATCCAATAATTGATTTTGTCTCATTGGTTGAACATTAGGCCATTTTCGTCCTCCCTAGGCTTATTCTTATCTAATTAGGGTTTTTAATCAATCTTGTGCATCCAATAATTGATTTTGTGTCATGTGTTGAACATTAGGTCATTTTCGTCCACCCTTGGGTTATTCTAATCCAATTAGGGTTTTTAACCAACCTTGTGCATCCAATAAGTGATTTTGTGTCATTGGTGTAACAATTAGGTCATTTTCGTCCTCCCTAGGCTTATTCTAATCCAATTAGGGTTTTTATCCAATCTTGTGCATCCAATAATTGATTGTGTGTGATTGGTTGAACATCAGGTCATTTTCGTCCTCCCTAGGCTTATTCTTATCTAATTAGGGTTTTGAATCAATCTTGTGCATCCAATAACTAATTTTGTGTCATTGGTTGAACATTTATTTGATTTTCGTCCTTCCTAGGCTTATTCTAATCCAATTAGGGTTTTTAACAAATCTTGTGCATCCAATAAGTGATTTTGTGTCATCGGTTGAACATTTAGGGCATTTTCGTCCTCCATAGGCTTATTCTAATCCAATTAAGGTTTTTAACCAATCTTGTGCATCCAATAATTGATTTTGTGTCATTGGTTGAACATTAGGTCATTTTCGTCCTCCATAGGCTTATTCTAATCCAATTAGGGTTTTTAACAAATCTTGTGCATCCAATAAGGGATTTTGTGTCATCGGTTGAACATTTAGGACATTTTCGTCCACCCTTGGCTTATTCTAATCCAATTAGGGTTTTTAACCAATCTTGTGCATCCAATAATTGATTGTGTGCCATTGGTTGAACATTAGGTCATTTTAGTCCTCCATAGGATTATTCTAATCCAATTAAGGTTTTTAACCAATCTTGTGCATCCAATAATTGATTTTGTGTTATTGGTAGAACATTAGGTCATTTTCGTCCTCCCTAGGCTTATTCTAATCCAATTAGGGTTTTTAACCAATCTTGTGCATCCAATAAGTGATTTTGTGTCATTGGTTGAACATTTAGGTCATTTTCGTCCAGCCTTGGCTTATTCTAATCCAATTTGGGTTTTTAACCAATCTTGTGCATCCAATAAGTGATTTTGTGTCATTGGTTGAACATTAAGGTCATTTTCGTCCTCCCTAGGCTTATTCTAATCCAATAAGGTTTTTAACCAATCTTGTGCATCCAATAAGTGATTTTGTGTCATCGGTTGAACATTTAGGGCATTTTCGTCCACCCTTGGCTTATTCTAATCCAATTAGGGTTTTTAACAAATCTTGTGCATCCAATAAGTGATTTTGTGTCATTGGTTGAACATTTAGGTTATTTTCGTCCTCCCTAGGCTTATTCTAATCACATAAGGTTTTTAATCAATCTTGTGCATCCAATAATTGATTTTGTCTCATTGGTTGAACATTAGGCCATTATCGTCCTCCCTAGGCTTATTCTTATCTAATTAGGGTTTTTAATCAATCTTGTGCATCCAATAACTGATTTTGTGTCATTGGTTGAACATTTATATTATTTTCGTCCTTCCTAGGCTTATTCTAATCCAATTAGGGTTTTTAACAAATCTTGTGCACCCAATAAGGGATTTTGTGTCATTAGTTGAACATTTAGGTCATTTTCGTCCACCCTTGGCTTATTCTAATCCAATTAGGGTTTTTAAGCAATCTTGTGCATCCAATAAGTGATTTTGTGTCATTGGTGTAACAATTAGGTCATTTTCGTCCTCCCTAGGCTTATTCTAATCCAATTAGTGTTTTTAACCAATCTTCTGCATCCAATAATTGATTGTGTGTGATTGGTTGAACATCAGGTCATTTTCGTCCTCCCTAGGCTTATTCTTATCTAATTAGGGTTTTTAATCAATCTTGTGCATCCAATAACTAATTTTTTGTCATTGGTTGAACATTTATTTGATTTTCGTCCTTCCCAGGCTTATTCTAATCCAATTAGGGTTTTTAACCAATCTTGTGCATCCAATAAGTTATTTTGTGTCATCGGTTGAACATTTAGGGCATTTTCGTCCTACATAGGCTTATTCTAATCCAATTAAGGTTTTTAACCAATCTTGTGCATCCAATAATTGATTTTGTGTCATTGGTTGAACATTAGGTCATTTTCGTCCTCCATAGGCTTATTCTAATCCAATTAGGGTTTTTAACAAATCTTGTGCATCCAATAAGGGATTTTGTGTCATCGGTTGAACATTTAGGACATGTTCGTCCACCCTTGGCTTATTCTAATCCAATTAGGGTTTTTAAGCAATCTTGTGCATCCAATAAGTGATTTTGTGTCATTGGTGTAACAATTAGGTCATTTTCGTCCTCCTTAGGCTTATTCTAATCCAATTAGTGTTTTTAACCAATCTTCTGCATCCAATAATTGATTGTGTGTGATTGGTTGAACATCAGGTCATTTTCGTCCTCCCTAGGCTTATTCTTATCTAATTAGGGTTTTTAATCAATCTTGTGCATCCAATAACTAATTTTTTGTCATTGGTTGAACATTTATTTGATTTTCGTCCTTCCCAGGCTTATTCTAATCCAATTAGGGTTTTTAACCAATCTTGTGCATCCAATAAGTTATTTTGTGTCATCGGTTGAACATTTAGGGCATTTTCGTCCTACATAGGCTTATTCTAATCCAATTAAGGTTTTTAACCAATCTTGTGCATCCAATAATTGATTTTGTGTCATTGGTTGAACATTAGGTCATTTTCATCCTCCATAGGCTTATTGTAATCCAATTAGGGTTTTTAACAAATCTTGTGCATCCAATAAGGGATTTTGTGTCATCGGTTGAACATTTAGGACATTTTCGTCCACCCTTGGCTTATTCTAATCCAATTAGGGTTTTTAACCAATCTTGTGCATCCAATAATTGATTGTGTGCCATTGGTTGAACATTAGGTCATTTTAGTCCTCCATAGGATTATTCTAATCCAATTAAGGTTTTTAACCAATCTTGTGCATCCAATAATTGATTTTGTGTCATTGGTAGAACATTAGGTCATTTTCGTCCTCCCTAGGCTTATTCTAATCCAATTAGGGTTTTTAACCAATCTTGTGCATCCAATAAGTGATTTTGTGTCATTGGTTGAACATTTAGGTCATTTTCGTCCAGCCTTGGCTTATTCTAATCCAATTTGGGTTTTTAACCAATCTTGTGCATCCAATAAGTGATTTTGTGTCATTGGTTGAACATTAAGGTCATTTTCGTCCTCCCTAGGCTTATTCTAATCCAATAAGGTTTTTAACCAATCTTGTGCATCCAATAATTGATTTTGTCTCATCGGTTGAACATTAGGCCATTTTCGTCCACCCTAGGCTTATTCTTATCTAATTAGGGTTTTAATCAATCTTGTGCATCCAATAACTGATTTTGTGTCATTGGTTGAACATTTATTTGATTTTTGTCCTTCCTAGGCTTATTCTAATCCAATAAGGGGTTTTAACCAATCTTGCGCATCCAATAAGGGATTTTGTGTCATTGGTTGAACAATTAGGTCATTTTCGTCCACCCTTGGCTTATTCTAATCCAATTAGGGTTTTTAACCAATCTTGTGCATCCAATAAGTGATTTTGTGTCATTGGTGTAACAATTAGGTCATTTTCGTCCTCCCTAGGCTTATTCTAATCCAATTAGGGTTTTTAACCAATCTTGTGCATCCAATAATTGATTGTGTGTGATTGGTTGAACATCAGGTCATTTTCGTCCTCCCTAGGCTTATTCTTATCTAATTAGGGTTTTTAATCAATCTTGTGCATCCAATAACTGATTTTGTGTCATTGGTTGAACATTTATTTGATTTTCATCCTTCCTAGGCTTATTCTAATCCAATAAGGGATTTTGTGTCATTGGTTGAACAATTAGGTCATTTTCGTCCACCCTTGGGTTATTCTAATTCAATTAGGGTTTTTAACCAATCTTGTGCATCCAATAAGTGATTTTGTGTCATTGGTGTAACAATTAGGTCATTTTCGTCCTCCCTAGGCTTATTCTAATCCAATTAGGGTTTTTAACCAATCTTGTGCATCCAATAATTGATTGTGTGTGATTGGTTGAACATCAGGTCATTTTCGTCCTCCCTAGGCTTATTCTTATCTAATTAGGGTTTTTAATCAATCTTGTGAATCCAATAACTTATTTTGTGTCATTGGTTGAATATTTATTTTATTTTCGTCCTTCCTAGGCTTATTCTAATCCAATTAGGGTTTTTAACAAATCTTGTGCATCCAATAAGTGATTTTGTGTCATCGGTTGAACATTTAGGGCATTTTCGTCCTCCATAGGCTTATTCTAATCCAATTAAGGTTTTTAACCAATCTTGTGCATCCAATAATTGATTTTGTGTCATTGGTTGAACATTAGGTCATTTTCGTTCTCCCTAGGTTTATTGTAATCCAATTAGGGTTTTTTACCAATTTTGTGCATCCAATAATTGATTTTGTGTCATTGGTTTAACATTAGGTCATTTTCGTCCTCCCTAGGCTTATTTTTATCTAATTAGGGTTTTTAGTCAATCTTGTGCATCCAATAATTGATTTTGTGTCATTGGTTGAACATTTATTTGATTTTTTTCCTTCCAAGGCTTATTCTAATCCAATTAGGGTTTTTAACCAATCTTGTGCATCCAATAAGTGATTTTGTGTCATCGGTTGAACATTTAGGGCATTTTCGTCCACCCTTGGCTTATTCTAATCCAATTAGGGTTTTTAACAAATCTTGTGCATCCAATAAGTGATTTTGTGTCATTGGTTGAACATTTTGGTCATTTTTGTCCTCCCTAGGCTTATTCTAATCCAATAAGGTTTTTAATCAATCTTGTGCATCCAATAATTGATTTTGTCTCATTGGTTGAACATTAGGCCATTTTCGTCCTCCCTAGGCTTATTCTTATCTAATTAGGGTTTTTAATCAATCTTGTGCATCCAATAACTGATTTTGTGTCATTGGTTGAACATTTATTTGATTTTCGTCCTTCCTAGGCTTATTCTAATCCAATAAGGGTTTTTAACCAATCTTGCGCATCCAATAAGGGATTTTGTGTCATTGGTTGAACAATTAGGTCATTTTCGTCCACCCTTGGGTTATTCTAATCCAATTAGGGTTTTTAACCAACCTTGTGCATCCAATAAGTGATTATGTGTCATTGGTGTAACAATTAGGTCATTTTCGTCCTCCCTAGGCTTATTCTAATCCAATTAGGGTTTTTAACCAATCTTGTGCATCCAATAATTGATTGTGTGTGATTGGTTGAACATCAGGTCATTTTCGTCCTCCCTAGGCTTATTCTTATCTAATTAGGGTTTTTAATCAATCTTGTGCATCCAATATCTAATTTTGTGTCATTGGTTGAACATTTATTTGATTTTCGTCCTTCCTAGGCTTATTCTAATCCAATTAGGGTTTTTAACAAATCTTGTGCATCCAATAAGTGATTTTGTGTCATCGGTTGAACATTTAGGGCATTTTCGTCCTCCATAGGCTTATTCTAATCCAATTAAGGTTTTTAACCAATCTTGTGCATCCAATAATTGATTTTGTGTCATTGGTTGAACATTAGGTCATTTTCGTCCTCCATAGGCTTATTCTAATCCAATTAGGGTTTTTAACAAATCTTGTGCATCCAATAAGGGATTTTGTGTCATCGGTTGAACATTTAGGACATTTTCGTCCACCCTTGGCTTATTCTAATCCAATTAGGGTTTTTAACCAATCTTGTGCATCCAATAATTGATTGTGTGTCATTGGTTGAACATTAGGTCATTTTAGTCCTCCATAGGATTATTCTAATCCAATTAAGGTTTTTAACCAATCTTGTGCATCCAATAATTGATTTTGTGTCATTGGTAGAACATTAGGTCATTTTCGTCCTCCCTAGGCTTATTCTAATCCAATTAGGGTTTTTAACCAATCTTGTGCATCCAATAAGTGATTTTGTGTCATTGGTTGAACATTTAGGTCATTTTCGTCCAGCCTTGGCTTATTCTAATCCAATTTGGGTTTTTAACCAATCTTGTGCATCCAATAAGTGATTTTGTGTCATTGGTTGAACATTAAGGTCATTTTTGCCTCCCTAGGCTTATTCTAATCCAATAAGGTTTTTAACCAATCTTGTGCATCCAATAATTGATTTTGTCTCATTGGTTGAACATTAGGCCATTATCGTCCTCCCTAGGCTTATTCTTATCTAATTAGGGTTTTTAATCAATCTTGTGCATCCAATAACTGATTTTGTGTCATTGGTTGAACATTTATTTGATTTTCGTACTTCCTAGGCTTATTCTAATCCAATAAGGGTTTTTAACCAATCTTGCGCATCCAATAAGGGATTTTGTGTCATTGGTTGAACAATTAGGTCATTTTCGTCCACCCTTGGGTTATTCTAATCCAATTAGGGTTTTTAACCAACCTTGTGCATCCAATAAGTGATTTTGTGTCATTGGTGTAACAATTAGGTCATTTTCGTCGTCCCTAGGCTTATTCTAATCCAATTAGGGTTTTTAACCAATCTTGTGCATCCAATAATTGATTGTGTGTGATTGGTTGAACATCAGGTCATTTTCGTCCTCCCTAGGCTTATTCTTATCTAATTAGGGTTTTTAATCAATCTTGTGCATCCAATAACTAATTTTGTGTCATTGGTTGAACATTTATTTGATTTTCGTCCTTCCTAGGCTTATTCTAATCCGATTAGAGTTTTTAACAAATCTTGTGCATCCAATAAGTGATTTTGTGTCATCGGTTGAACATTTAGGGCATTTTCGTCCTCCATAGGCTTATTCTAATCCAATTGAGGTTTTTAACCAATCTTGTGCATCCAATAATTGATTTTGTGTCATTGGTTGAACATTAGGTCATTTTCGTCCTCCCTAGGCTTATTTTTATCTAATTAGGGTTTTTAATCAATCTTGTGCATCCAATAATTGATTTTGTGTCATTGGTTGAACATTTATTTGATTTTTTTCCTTCCAAGGCTTATTCTAATCCAATTAGGGTTTTTAACCAATCTTGTGCATCCAATAAGTGATTTTGTGTCATTGGTTGAACATTTAGGTTATTTTCGTCTTCCCTAGGCTTATTCTAATCACATAAGGTTTTTAATCAATCTTGTGCATCCAATAATTGATTTTGTCTCATTGGTTGAACATTAGGCCATTATCGTCCTCCCTAGGCTTATTCTTATCTAATTAGGGTTTTTAATCAATCTTGTGCATCCAATAACTGATTTTGTGTCATTGGTTGAACATTTATTTGATTTTCGTCCTTCCTAGGCTTATTCTAATCCAATTAGGGTTTTTAACAAATCTTGTGCACCCAATAAGGGATTTTGTGTCATTAGTTGAACATTTAGGTCATTTTCGTCCACCCTTGGCTTATTCAAATCCAATTAGGGTTTTTAACCAATCTTGTGCATCCAATAAGTGATTTTGTGTCATTGGTGTAACATTTAGGTCATTTTCGTCCTCCCAAGGCTTATACTAATCCAATTAGGGTTTTTAACCAATCTTGTGCATCCAATAATTGATTGTGTGTCATTGGTTGAAAATTAGGTCATTTTCGTCTTCCTTAGGCTTATTCTTATCTAATTAGGGTTTTTAATCAATCTTGTGCATCCAATAACTGATTTTTTGTCATTGGTTGAACATTTATTTGATTTTCGTCCTTCCCAGGCTTATTCTAATCCAATTAGGGTTTTTAACCAATCTTGTGCATCCAATAAGTTATTTTGTGTCATCGGTTGAACATTTAGGGAATTTTCGTCCTCCATAGGCTTATTCTAATCCAATTAAGGTTTTTAACCAATCTTGTGCATCCAATAATTGATTTTGTGTCATTGGTTGAACATTAGGTCATTTTCGTCCTCCATAGGCTTATTCTAATCCAATTAGGGTTTTTAACAAATCTTGTCCATCCAATAAGGGATTTTGTGTCATCGGATGAACATTTAGGACATTTTCGTCCACCCTTGGCTTATTCAAATCCAATTAGGGTTTTTAACCAATCTTGTGCATCCAATAGTTCATTGTGTGCCATTGGTTGAACATTAGGTCATTTTAGTCCTCCATAGGATTATTCTAATCCAATTAAGGTTTTTAACCAATCTTGTGCATCTAATAATTGATTTTGTGTCATTGGTTGAACATTAGGTCATTTTCGTCCTCCCTAGGCTTTTTCTAATCCAATTAGGGTTTTTAACCAATCTTGTGCATCCAATAAGTGATTTTGTGTCATTGGTTGAACATTTAGGTCATTTTCGTCCAGCCTTGGCTTATTCTAATCCAATTTGGGTTTTTAACCAATCTTGTGCATCAAATAAGTGATTTTGTGTCATTGGTTGAACATTAAGGTCATTTTCGTCCTCCCTAGGCTTATTCTAATCCAATAAGGTTTTTAACCAATCTTGTGCATCCAATAATTGATTTTGTCTCATTGGTTGAACATTAGGCCATTATCGTCCTCCCTAGGCTTATTCTTATCTAATTAGGGTTTTTAATCAATCTTGTGCATCCAATAACTGATTTTGTGTCATTGGTTGAACATTTATTTGATTTTCATCCTTCCTAGGCTTATTCTAATCCAATAAGGGATTTTGTGTCATTGGTTGAACAATTAGGTCATTTTCGTCCACCCTTGGGTTATTCTAATTCAATTAGGGTTTTTAACCAATCTTGTGCATCCAATAAGTGATTTTGTGTCATTGGTGTAACAATTAGGTCATTTTCGTCCTCCCTAGGCTTATTCTAATCCAATTAGGGTTTTTAACCAATCTTGTGCATCCAATAATTGATTGTGTGTGATTGGTTGAACATCAGGTCATTTTCGTCCTCCCTAGGCTTATTCTTATCTAATTAGGGTTTTTAATCAATCTTGTGCATCCAATAACTGATTTTGTGTCATTGGTTGAACATTTATTTGATTTTCATCCTTCCTAGGCTTATTCTAATCCAATAAGGGATTTTGTGTCATTGGTTGAACAATTAGGTCATTTTCGTCCACCCTTGGGTTATTCTAATTTAATTAGGGTTTTTAACCAATCTTGTGCATCCAATAAGTGATTTTGTGTCATTGGTGTAACAATTAGGTCATTTTCGTCCTCCCTAGGCTTATTCTAATCCAATTAGGGTTTTTAACCAATCTTGTGCATCCAATAATTGATTGTGTGTGATTGGTTGAACATCAGGTCATTTTCGTCCTCCCTAGGCTTATTCTTATCTAATTAGGGTTTTTAATCAATCTTGTGCATCCAATAAATTATTTTGTGTCATTGGTTGAACATTTATTTGATTTTCGTCCTTCCTAGGCTTATTCTAATCCAATTAGGGTTTTTAACAAATCTTGTGCATTCGATAAGTGATTTTGTGTCATCGGTTGAACATTTAGGGCATTTTCGTCCTCCATAGGCTTATTCTAATCCAATTAAGGTTTTTAACCAATCTTGTGCATCCAATAATTGATTTTGTGTCATTGGTTGAACATTAGGTCATTTTCGTTCTCCCTAGGCTTATTGTAATCCAATTAGGGTTTTTTACCAATTTTGTGCATCCAATAATTGATTTTGTGTCATTGGTTTAACATTAGGTCATTTTCGTCCTCCCTAGGCTTATTTTTATCTAATTAGGGTTTTTAATCAATCTTGTGCATCCAATAATTGATTTTGTGTCATTGGTTGAACATTTATTTGATTTTTTTCCTTCCAAGGCTTATTCTAATCCAATTAGGGTTTTTAACCAATCTTGTGCATCCAATAAGTGATTTTGTGTCATCGGTTGAACATTTAGGGCATTTTCGTCCACCCTTGGCTTATTCTAATCCAATTAGGGTTTTTAACAAATCTTGTGCATCCAATAAGTGATTTTGTGTCATTGGTTGAACATTTTGGTCATTTTTGTCCTCCCTAGGCTTATTCTAATCCAATAAGGTTTTTAATCAATCTTGTGCATCCAATAATTGATTTTGTCTCATTGGTTGAACATTAGGCCATTTTCGTCCTCCCTAGGCTTATTCTTATCTAATTAGGGTTTTTAATCAATCTTGTGCATCCAATAACTGATTTTGTGTCATTGGTTGAACATTTATTTGATTTTCGTCCTTCCTAGGCTTATTCTAATCCAATTAGGGTTTTTAACAAATCTTGTGCATCCAATAAGGGATTTTGTGTCATTGGTTGAACATTTAGGTCATTTTCGTCCACCCTTGGCTTATTCTAATCCAATTAGGGTTTTTAACCATTCTTGTGCATCCAATAAGTGATTTTGTGTCATTGGTGTAACATTTAGGTCATTTTCGTCCTCCCTAGGCTTATTCTAATCCAATTAAGGTTTTCAACCAATCTTGTGCATCCAATAATTGATTGTGTGTCATTGGTTGAACATTAGGTCATTTTCGTCTTCCTTAGGCTTATTCTTATCTAATTAGGGTTTTTAATCAATCTTGTGCTTCCAATAACCGATTTTCTGTCATTGGTTGAACATTTATTTGATTTTCGTCCTTCCTAGGCTTATTCTAATCCAATTAGGGTTTTTAACCAATCTTGTGCATCCAATAAGTTATTTTGTGTCATCGGTTGAACATTTAGGGCATTTTCGTCCTCCATAGGCTTATTCTAATCCAATTAAGGTTTTTAACCAATCTTGTGCATCCAATAATTGATTTTGTGTCATTGGTTGAACATTAGATCATTTTCGTTCTCCCTAGGCTTATTGTAATCCAATTAGGGTTTTTAACCAATTTTGTGCATCCAATAATTGATTTTGTGTCATTGGTTGAACATTAGGTCATTTTCGTCCTCCCTAGGCTTATTTTTATCTAATTAGGGTTTTTAATCAATCTTGTGCATCCAATAATTGATTTTGTGTCATTGGTTGAACATTTATTTGATTTTTTTCCTTCCAAGGCTTATTCTAATCCAATTAGGGTTTTTAACCAATCTTGTGCATCCAATAAGTGATTTTGTGTCATCGGTTGAACATTTAGGGCATTTTCGTCCACCCTTGGCTTATTCTAATCCAATTAGGGTTTTTAACAAATCTTGTGCATCCAATAAGTGATTTTGTGTCATTGGTTGAACATTTTGGTCATTTTTGTCCTCCCTAGGCTTATTCTAATCCAATAAGGTTTTTAATCAATCTTGTGCATCCAATAATTGATTTTGTCTCATTGGTTGAACATTAGGCCATTTTCGTCCTCCCTAGGCTTATTCTTATCTAATTAGGGTTTTTAATCAATCTTGTGCATCCAATAACTGATTTTGTGTCATTGGTTGAACATTTATTTGATTTTCGTCCTTCCTAGGCTTATTCTAATCCAATTAGGGTTTTTAACAAATCTTGTGCACCCAATAAGGGATTTTTTGTCAATAGTTGAACATTTAGGTCATTTTCGTCCACCCTTGGCTTATTCTAATCCAATTAGGGTTTTTAACCAATCTTGTGCATCCAATAAGTGATTTTGTGTCATTGGTGTAACATTTAGGTCATTTTCATCCTCCCTAGGCTTGTACTAATCCAATTAGGGTTTTTAACCAATCTTGTGCATCCAATAATTGATTGTGTGTCATTGGTTGAAAATTAGGTCATTTTCGTCTTCCTTAGGCTTATTCTTATCTAATTAGGGTTTTTAATCAATCTTGTGCATCCAATAACTGATTTTTTGTCATTGGTTGAACATTTATTTGATTTTCGTGCTTCCCAGGTTTATTCTAATCCAATTAGGGTTTTTAACCAATCTTGTGCATCCAATAAGTTATTTTGTGTCATCGGTTGAACATTTAGGGCATTTTCGTCCTCCATAGGCTTATTCTAATCCAATTAAGGTTTTTAACCAATCTTGTGCATCCAATAATTGATTTTGTGTCATTGGTTGAACATTAGGTCATTTTCGTCCTCCATAGGCTTATTCTAAACCAATTAGGGTTTTTAACAAATCTTGTGCATCCAATAAGGGATTTTGTGTCATCGGTTGAACATTTAGGACATTTTCGTCCACCCTCGGCTTATTCTAATCCAATTAGGGTTTTTAACCAATCTTGTGCATCCAATAATTGATTGTGTGCCATTGGTTGAACATTAGGTCATTTTAGTCCTCCATAGGATTATTCTAATCCAATTAAGGTTTTTAACCAATCTTGTGCATCCAATAATTGATTTTGTGTCATTGGTTGAACATTTAGGTCATTTTCGTCCAGCCTTGGCTTATTCTAATCCAATTTGGGTTTTTATTCAATCTTGTGCATCCAATAAGTGATTTTGTGTCATTGGTTGAACATTAAGGTCATTTTCGTCCTCCCTAGGCTTATTCTAATCCAATAAGGTTTTTAACCAATCTTGTGCATCCAATAATTGATTTTGTCTCATTGGTTGAACATTAGGCCATTATCGTCCTCCCTAGGCTTATTCTTATCTAATTAGGGTTTTTAATCAATCTTGTGCATCCAATAACTGATTTTGTGTCATTGGTTGAACATTTATTTGATTTTCATCCTTCCTAGGCTTATTCTAATCCAATAAGGGTTTTTAACCAATCTTGCGCATCCAATAAGGGATTTTGTGTCATTGGTTGAACAATTAGGTCAGTTTCGTCCACCCTTGGGTTATTCTATTCCAATTAGGGTTTTTAACCAATCTTGTGCATCCAATAAGTGATTTTGTGTCATTGGTGTAACAATTAGGTCATTTTCGTCCTCCCTAGGCTTATTCTAATCCAATTAGGGTTTTTAACCAATCTTGTGCATCCAATAATTGATTGTGTGTGATTGGTTGAACATCAGGTCATTTTCGTCCTCCCTAGGCTTATTCTTATCTAATTAGGGTTTTTAATCAATCTTGTGCATCCAATAACTTATTTTGTGTCATTGGTTGAACATTTATTTGATTTTCGTCCTTCCTAGGCTTATTCTAATCCAATTAGGGTTTTTAACAAATCTTGTGCATCCAATAAGTGATTTTGTGTCATCGGTTGAACATTTAGGGCATTTTCGTCCTCCATAGGCTTATTCTAATCCAATTAAGGTTTTTAACCAATCTTGTGCATCCAATAATTGATTTTGTGTCATCGGTTGAACATTTAGGGCATTTTCGTCCTCCATAGGCTTATTCTAATCCAATTAAGGTTTTTAACCAATCTTGTGCATCCAATAATTGATTTTGTGTCATTGGTTGAACATTAGGTCATTTTCGTCCTTCCTAGGCTTATTTTTATCTAATTAGGGTTTTTAATCAATCTTGTGCATCCAATAATTGATTTTTTGTCATTGGTTGAACATTTATTTGATTTTTTTCCTTCCAAGGCTTATTCTAATCCAATTAGGATTTTTAACCAATCTTGTGCATCCAATAAGTGATTTTGTGTCAACGGTTGAACATTTAGGGCATTTTCGTCCACCCTTGGCTTATTCTAATCCAATTAGGGTTTTTAACAAATCTTGTGCATCCAATAAGTGATTTTGTGTCATTGGTTGAACATTTAGGTTATTTTCGTCCTCCCTAGGCTTATTCTAATCACATAAGGTTTTTAATCAATCTTGTGCATCCAATAATTGATTTTGTCTCATTGGTTGAACATTAGGCCATTATCGTCCTCCCTAGGCTTATTCTTATCTAATTAGGGTTTTTAATCAATCTTGTGCATCCAATAACTGATTTTGTGTCATTGGTTGAACATTTATTTGATTTTCATCCTTCCTAGGCTTATTCTAATCCAATAAGGGATTTTGTGTCATTGGTTGAACAATTAGGTCATTTTCGTCCACCCTTGGGTTATTCTAATTCAATTAGGGTTTTTAACCAATCTTGTGCATCCAATAAGTGATTTTGTGTCATTGGTGTAACAATTAGGTCATTTTCGTCCTCCCTAGGCTTATTCTAATCCAATTAGGGTTTTTAACCAATCTTGTGCATCCAATAATTGATTGTGTGTGATTGGTTGAACATCAGGTCATTTTCGTCCTCCCTAGGCTTATTCTTATCTAATTAGGGTTTTTAATCAATCTTGTGAATCCAATAACTTATTTTGTGTCATTGGTTGAATATTTATTTTATTTTCGTCCTTCCTAGGCTTATTCTAATCCAATTAGGGTTTTTAACAAATCTTGTGCATCCAATAAGTGATTTTGTGTCATCGGTTGAACATTTAGGGCATTTTCGTCCTCCATAGGCTTATTCTAATCCAATTAAGGTTTTTAACCAATCTTGTGCATCCAATAATTGATTTTGTGTCATTGGTTGAACATTAGGTCATTTTCGTTCTCCCTAGGTTTATTGTAATCCAATTAGGGTTTTTTACCAATTTTGTGCATCCAATAATTGATTTTGTGTCATTGGTTTAACATTAGGTCATTTTCGTCCTCCCTAGGCTTATTTTTATCTAATTAGGGTTTTTAGTCAATCTTGTGCATCCAATAATTGATTTTGTGTCATTGGTTGAACATTTATTTGATTTTTTTCCTTCCAAGGCTTATTCTAATCCAATTAGGGTTTTTAACCAATCTTGTGCATCCAATAAGTGATTTTGTGTCATCGGTTGAACATTTAGGGCATTTTCGTCCACCCTTGGCTTATTCTAATCCAATTAGGGTTTTTAACAAATCTTGTGCATCCAATAAGTGATTTTGTGTCATTGGTTGAACATTTTGGTCATTTTTGTCCTCCCTAGGCTTATTCTAATCCAATAAGGTTTTTAATCAATCTTGTGCATCCAATAATTGATTTTGTCTCATTGGTTGAACATTAGGCCATTTTCGTCCTCCCTAGGCTTATTCTTATCTAATTAGGGTTTTTAATCAATCTTGTGCATCCAATAACTGATTTTGTGTCATTGGTTGAACATTTATTTGATTTTCGTCCTTCCTAGGCTTATTCTAATCCAATAAGGGTTTTTAACCAATCTTGCGCATCCAATAAGTGATTTTGTGTCATTCGTTGAACATTGAGGTCATTTACGTCCTCCCTAGGCTTATTCTAATCCAATTAGGGTTTTTAACCAATCTTGTGCATCCAATAAGTGATTTTGTGTCATTGGTTGAACATTTAGGTCATTTTCGTCCTCCCTAGGCTTATTCTAATCCAATTAGGGTTTTTAACCAATCTTGTGCATCCAATAATTGATTTTGTGTCATTGGTTGAACATTAGGTCATTTTCGTCCTCCCTAGGCTTATTCTAATCCAATTAGGGTTTTTAACCAATCTTGTGCATCCAATAAGTGATTTTGTGTCATTGGTTGAACATTTAGGTCATTTTCGTCCAGCCTTGGCTTATTCTAATCCAATTTGGGTTTTTAACCAATCTTGTGCATCCAATAAGTGATTTTGTGTCATTGGTTGAACATTAAGGTCATTTTCGTCCTCCCTAGGCTTATTCTAATCCAATAAGGTTTTTAACCAATCTTGTGCATCCAATAATTGATTTTGTCTCATCGGTTGAACATTAGGCCATTTTCGTCCACCCTAGGCTTATTCTTATCTAATTAGGGTTTTAATCAATCTTGTGCATCCAATAACTGATTTTGTGTCATTGGTTGAACATTTATTTGATTTTTGTCCTTCCTAGGCTTATTCTAATCCAATAAGGGGTTTTAACCAATCTTGCGCATCCAATAAGGGATTTTGTGTCATTGGTTGAACAATTAGGTCATTTTCGTCCACCCTTGGCTTATTCTAATCCAATTAGGGTTTTTAACCAATCTTGTGCATCCAATAAGTGATTTTGTGTCATTGGTGTAACAATTAGGTCATTTTCGTCCTCCCTAGGCTTATTCTAATCCAATTAGGGTTTTTAACCAATCTTGTGCATCCAATAAGTGATTTTGTGTCATTGGTTGAACATTTAGGTCATTTTCGTCCACCCTTGGCTTATTCTAATCCAATTAGGGTTTTTAACCAATCTTGTGCATCCAATAAGTTATTTTGTGTCATTGGTGTAGCATTTAGGTCATTTTGGTCCTCCCTAGGCTTATTCTAATCCAATTAGGGTTTTTAACCAATCTTGTGCATCCAATAATTGATTGTGTGTCATTGGTTGAACATTAGGTCATTTTCGTCCTCTATAGGCTTATTCTTATCTAATTAGGGTTTTTAATCAATCTTGTGCATCCAATAACTGATTTTCTGTCATTGGTTGAACATTTGTTTGATTTTCGTCCTTCCTAGGCTTATTCTAATCCAATTAGGGTTTTTAACCAATCTTTTGCATCCAATAAGTGATTTTGTGTCATCGGTTGAACATTTAGGGCATTTTCGTCCTCCATAGGCTTATTCTAATCCAATTAAGGTTTTTAACCAATCTTGTGCATCCAATAATTGATTTTGTGTCATTGGTTGAACATTAGGTCATTTTCGTCCTCCCTAGGCTTATTCTAATCCAATTAGGGTTTTTAACAAATCTTGTGCATCCAATAAGTGATTTTGTGTCATTGGTTGAACATTTAGGTCATTTTCGTCAACCCTTGGCTTATTCTAATCCAATTAGGGTTTTTAACCAATCTTGTGCATCCAATAAGTGATTTTGTGTCATTGGTTGAACATTTAGGTCATTTTCGTCCACCCTTGCCTTATTCTAATCTAATTTGGGTTTTTAACCAATCTTGTGCTTCCAATAAGTGATTTTGTGTCATTGGTGTAACATTTAGGTCATTTTCGTCCTCCATAGGCTTATTCTAATCCAATTAGGGTTTTTAACCAATCTTGTGCATCCAATAATTGATTGTGTGTCATTGGTTGAACATTAGGTCATTTTCGTCCTCCCTAGGCTTATTCTAATCTAATTAGGGTTTTTAATCAATCTTGTGCATCCAATAACTGATTTTGTGTCATTGGTTGAACATTTATCTAATTTTCGTCCTTCCGAGGCTTATTCTAATCCAATTAGGGTTTTTAACAAATCTTGTGCATCCAATAAGGGATTTTGTGTCATTGGTTGAACATTTAGGTCATTTTCGTCCACCCTTGGCTTATTCTAATCCAATTAGGGTTTTTAACCAATCTTGTGCATCCAATAAGTTATTTTGTGTCATTGGTGTAGCATTTAGGTCATTTTGGTCCTCCCTAGGCTTATTCTAATCCAATTAGGGTTTTCAACCAATCTTGTGCATCCAATAATTGATTGTGTGTCATTGGTTGAACATTAGGTCATTTTCGTCCTCTATAGGCTTATTCTTATCTAATTAGGGTTTTTAATCAATCTTGTGCATCCAATAACTGATTTTCTGTCATTGGTTGAACATTTGTTTGATTTTCGTCCTTCCTAGGCTTATTCTAATCCAATTAGGGTTTTTAACCAATCTTTTGCATCCAATAAGTGATTTTGTGTCATCGGTTGAACATTTAGGGCATTTTCGTCCTCCATAGGCTTATTCTAATCCAATTAAGGTTTTTAACCAATCTTGTGCATCCAATAATTGATTTTGTGTCATTGGTTGAACATTAGGTCATTTTCGTCCTCCCTAGGCTTATTCTAATCCAATTAGGGTTTTTAACAAATCTTGTGCATCCAATAAGTGATTTTGTGTCATTGGTTGAACATTTAGGTCATTTTCGTCCACCCTTGGCTTATTCTAATCCAATTAGGGTTTTTAACCAATCTTGTGCATCCAATAATTGATTGTGTGTCATTGGTTGAACATTAGGTCATTTTCGTCCTCTATAGGCTTATTCTTATCTAATTAGGGTTTTTAATCAATCTTGTGCTTCCAATAACTGATTTTCTGTCATTGGTTGAACATTTATTTGATTTTCGTCTTTCCTAGGCTTATTCTAATCCAATTAGGGTTTTTAACCAATCTTGTGCATCCAATAAGTGATTTTGTGTCATCGGTTGAACATTTAGGGCATTTTCGTCCTCCATAGGCTTATTCTAATCCAATTAAGGTTTTTAACCAATCTTGTGCATCCAATAATTGATTTTGTGTCATTGGTTGAACATTAGGTCATTTTCGTCCTCCCTAGGCTTATTTTTATCTAATTAGGGTTTTTAATCAATCTTGTGCATCCAATAATTGATTTTGTGTCATTGGTTGAACATTTATTTGATTTTTTTCCTTCCAAGGCTTATTCTAATCCAATTAGGGTTTTTAACCAATCTTGTGCATCCAATAAGTGATTTTGTGTCATTGGTTGAACATTTAGGTTATTTTCGTCTTCCCTAGGCTTATTCTAATCACATAAGGTTTTTAATCAATCTTGTGCATCCAATAATTGATTTTGTCTCATTGGTTGAACATTAGGCCATTATCGTCCTCCCTAGGCTTATTCTTATCTAATTAGGGTTTTTAATCAATCTTGTGCATCCAATAACTGATTTTGTGTCATTGGTTGAACATTTATTTGATTTTCGTCCTTCCTAGGCTTATTCTAATCCAATTAGGGTTTTTAACAAATCTTGTGCATCCAATAAGGGATTTTGTGTCATTGGTTGAACATTTAGGTCATTTTCGTCCACCCTTGGCTTATTCTAATCCAATTAGGGTTTTTAACCAATCTTGTGCATCCAATAAGTTATTTTGTGTCATTGGTGTAGCATTTAGGTCATTTTGGTCTTCCCTAGGCTTATTCTAATCCAATTAGGGTTTTCAACCAATCTTGTGCATCCAATAATTGATTGTGTGTCATTGGTTGAACATTAGGTCATTTTCGTCCTCTATAGGCTTATTCTTATCTAATTAGGGTTTTTAATCAATCTTGTGCATCCAATAACTGATTTTCTGTCATTGGTTGAACATTTGTTTGATTTTCGTCCTTCCTAGGCTTATTCTAATCCAATTAGGGTTTTTAACCAATCTTGTGCATCCAATAAGTGATTTTGTGTCATCGGTTGAACATTTAGGGCATTTTCGTCCTCCATAGGCTTATTCTAATCCAATTAAGGTTTTTAACCAATCTTGTGCATCCAATAATTGATTTTGTGTCATTGGTTGAACATTAGGTCATTTTCGTCCTTCCTAGGCTTATTTTTATCTAATTAGGGTTTTTAATCAATCTTGTGCATCCAATAATTGATTTTGTGTCATTGGTTGAACATTTATTTGATTTTTTTCCTTCCAAGGCTTATTCTAATCCAATTAGGATTTTTAACCAATCTTGTGCATCCAATAAGTGATTTTGTGTCAACGGTTGAACATTTAGGGCATTTTCGTCCACCCTTGGCTTATTCTAATCCAATTAGGGTTTTTAACAAATCTTGTGCATCCAATAAGTGATTTTGTGTCATTGGTTGAACATTTAGGTTATTTTCGTCCTCCCTAGGCTTATTCTAATCACATAAGGTTTTTAATCAATCTTGTGCATCCAATAATTGATTTTGTCTCATTGGTTGAACATTAGGCCATTATCGTCCTCCCTAGGCTTATTCTTATCTAATTAGGGTTTTTAATCAATCTTGTGCATCCAATAACTGATTTTGTGTCATTGGTTGAACATTTATTTGATTTTCATCCTTCCTAGGCTTATTCTAATCCAATAAGGGATTTTGTGTCATTGGTTGAACAATTAGGTCATTTTCGTCCACCCTTGGGTTATTCTAATTCAATTAGGGTTTTTAACCAATCTTGTGCATCCAATAAGTGATTTTGTGTCATTGGTGTAACAATTAGGTCATTTTCGTCCTCCCTAGGCTTATTCTAATCCAATTAGGGTTTTTAACCAATCTTGTGCATCCAATAATTGATTGTGTGTGATTGGTTGAACATCAGGTCATTTTCGTCCTCCCTAGGCTTATTCTTATCTAATTAGGGTTTTTAATCAATCTTGTGAATCCAATAACTTATTTTGTGTCATTGGTTGAATATTTATTTTATTTTCGTCCTTCCTAGGCTTATTCTAATCCAATTAGGGTTTTTAACAAATCTTGTGCATCCAATAAGTGATTTTGTGTCATCGGTTGAACATTTAGGGCATTTTCGTCCTCCATAGGCTTATTCTAATCCAATTAAGGTTTTTAACCAATCTTGTGCATCCAATAATTGATTTTGTGTCATTGGTTGAACATTAGGTCATTTTCGTTCTCCCTAGGTTTATTGTAATCCAATTAGGGTTTTTTACCAATTTTGTGCATCCAATAATTGATTTTGTGTCATTGGTTTAACATTAGGTCATTTTCGTCCTCCCTAGGCTTATTTTTATCTAATTAGGGTTTTTAGTCAATCTTGTGCATCCAATAATTGATTTTGTGTCATTGGTTGAACATTTATTTGATTTTTTTCCTTCCAAGGCTTATTCTAATCCAATTAGGGTTTTTAACCAATCTTGTGCATCCAATAAGTGATTTTGTGTCATCGGTTGAACATTTAGGGCATTTTCGTCCACCCTTGGCTTATTCTAATCCAATTAGGGTTTTTAACAAATCTTGTGCATCCAATAAGTGATTTTGTGTCATTGGTTGAACATTTTGGTCATTTTTGTCCTCCCTAGGCTTATTCTAATCCAATAAGGTTTTTAATCAATCTTGTGCATCCAATAATTGATTTTGTCTCATTGGTTGAACATTAGGCCATTTTCGTCCTCCCTAGGCTTATTCTTATCTAATTAGGGTTTTTAATCAATCTTGTGCATCCAATAACTGATTTTGTGTCATTGGTTGAACATTTATTTGATTTTCGTCCTTCCTAGGCTTATTCTAATCCAATAAGGGTTTTTAACCAATCTTGCGCATCCAATAAGGGATTTTGTGTCATTGGTTGAACAATTAGGTCATTTTCGTCCACCCTTGGGTTATTCTAATCCAATTAGGGTTTTTAACCAACCTTGTGCATCCAATAAGTGATTATGTGTCATTGGTGTAACAATTAGGTCATTTTCGTCCTCCCTAGGCTTATTCTAATCCAATTAGGGTTTTTAACCAATCTTGTGCATCCAATAATTGATTGTGTGTGATTGGTTGAACATCAGGTCATTTTCGTCCTCCCTAGGCTTATTCTTATCTAATTAGGGTTTTTAATCAATCTTGTGCATCCAATATCTAATTTTGTGTCATTGGTTGAACATTTATTTGATTTTCGTCCTTCCTAGGCTTATTCTAATCCAATTAGGGTTTTTAACAAATCTTGTGCATCCAATAAGTGATTTTGTGTCATCGGTTGAACATTTAGGGCATTTTCGTCCTCCATAGGCTTATTCTAATCCAATTAAGGTTTTTAACCAATCTTGTGCATCCAATAATTGATTTTGTGTCATTGGTTGAACATTAGGTCATTTTCGTCCTCCCTAGGCTTATTCTAATCCAATTAGGGTTTTTAACCAATCTTGTGCATCCAATAAGTGATTTTGTGTCATTGGTTGAACATTTAGGTCATTTTCGTCCAGCCTTGGCTTATTCTAATCCAATTTGGGTTTTTAACCAATCTTGTGCATCCAATAAGTGATTTTGTGTCATTGGTTGAACATTAAGGTCATTTTCGTCCTCCCTAGGCTTATTCTAATCCAATAAGGTTTTTAACCAATCTTGTGCATCCAATAATTGATTTTGTCTCATTGGTTGAACATTAGGCCATTATCGTCCTCCCTAGGCTTATTCTTATCTAATTAGGGTTTTTAATCAATCTTGTGCATCCAATAACTGATTTTGTGTCATTGGTTGAACATTTATTTGATTTTCGTCCTTCCTAGGCTTATTCTAATCCAATTAGGGTTTTTAACAAATCTTGTGCACCCAATAAGGGATTTTGTGTCATTAGTTGAACATTTAGGTCATTTTCGTCCACCCTTGGCTTATTCTAATCCAATTAGGGTTTTTAACCAATCTTGTGCATCCAATAAGTGATTTTGTGTCATTGGTGTAACATTTAGGTCATTTTCGTCCTCCCTAGGCTTATACTAATCCAATTAGGGTTTTTAACCAATCTTGTGCATCCAATAATTGATTGTGTGTCATTGGTTGAAAATTAGGTCATTTTCGTCTTCCTTAGGCTTATTCTTATCTAATTAGGGTTTTTAATCAATCTTGTGCATCCAATAACTGATTTTTTGTCGTTGGTTGAACATTTATTTGATTTTCGTCCTTCCCAGGCTTATTCTAATCCAATTAGGGTTTTTAACCAATCTTGTGCATCCAATAAGTTATTTTGTGTCATCGGTTGAACATTTAGGGCATTTTCGTCCTCCATAGGCTTATTCTAATCCAATTAAGGTTTTTAACCAATCTTGTGCATCCAATAATTGATTTTGTGTCATTGGTTGAACATTAGGTCATTTTCGTCCTCCATAGGCTTATTCTAATCCAATTAGGGTTTTTAACAAATCTTGTGCATCCAATAAGGGATTTTGTGTCATCGGTTGAACATTTAGGACATT
This sequence comes from Cicer chorassanicum, assembly GCA_037974735.1. NCBI lineage: Eukaryota > Viridiplantae > Streptophyta > Magnoliopsida > Fabales > Fabaceae > Cicer > Cicer chorassanicum. The sequence continues at coordinate 38,093,346 of JBBPBP010009779.1, forward strand.
TTCGTCCACCCTCGGTTTATTCTAATCCAATTAGGGTTTTTAACCAATCTTGTGCATCCAATAATTGATTGTGTGCCATTGGTTGAACATTAGGTCATTTTATTCCTCCATAGGATTATTCTAATCCAATTAAGGTTTTTAACCAATCTTGTGCATCCAATAATTGATTTTGTGTCATTGGTAGAACATTAGGTCATTTTCGTCCTCCCTAGGCTTATTCTAATCCAATTAGGGTTTTTAACCAATCTTGTGCATCCAATAAGTGATTTTGTGTCATTGGTTGAACATTAAGGTCATTTTCGTCCTCCCTAGGCTTATTCTAATCCAATTTGGGTTTTTAACCAATCTTGTGCATCCAATAAGTGATTTTGTGTCATTGGTTGAACATTAAGGTCATTTTCGTCCTCCCTAGGCTTATTCTAATCTAATAAGGTTTTTAACCAATCTTGTGCATCCAATAATTGATTTTGTCTCATTGGTTTAACATTAGGCCATTATCGTCCTCCCTAGGCTTATTCTTATCTAATTAGGGTTTTTAATCAATCTTGTGCATCCAATAACTGATTTTGTGTCATTGGTTGAACATTTATTTGATTTTCGTCCTTCCTAGGCTTATTCTAATCCAATAAGGGTTTTTAACCAATCTTGCGCATCCAATAAGGGATTTTGTGTCATTGGTTGAACAATTAGGTCATTTTCGTCCACCCTTGGGTTATTCTAATCCAATTAGGGTTTTTAACCAACCTTGTGCATCCAATAAGTGATTTTGTGTCATTGGTGTAACAATTAGGTCATTTTCGTCCTCCCTAGGCTTATTCTAATCCAATTAGGGTTTTTAACCAATCTTGTGCATCCAATAATTGATTATGTGTGATTGGTTGAACATCAGGTCATTTTCGTCCTCCCTAGGCTTATTCTTATCTAATTAGGGTTTTTAATCAATCTTGTGCATCCAATAACTAATTTTGTGTCATTGGTTAAACATTTATTTGATTTTCGTCCTTCCTAGAGTTATTCTAATCCAATTAGGGTTTTTAACAAATCTTGTGCATCCAATAAGTGATTTTGTGTCATCGGTTGAACATTTAGGGCATTTTCGTCCTCCATTGGCTTATTCTAATCCAATTAAGGTGTTTAACCAATCTTGTGCATCCAATAATTGATTTTGTGTCATTGGTTGAACATTAGGTCATTTTCGTCCTCCCTAGGCTTATTTTTATCTAATTAGGGTTTTTAATCAATCTTGTGCATCCAATAATTGATTTTGTGTCATTGGTTGAACATTTTTTTGATTTTTTTCCTTCCAAGGCTTATTCTAATCCAATTAGGGTTTTTAACAAATCTTGTGCATCCAATAAGTGATTTTGTGTCATCGGTTGAACATTTAGGGCATTTTCGTCCACCCTTGGCTTATTCTAATCCAATTAGGGTTTTTAACAAATCTTGTGCATCAAATAAGTGATTTTGTGTCATTGGTTGAACATTTAGGTTATTTTCGTCCTCCCTAGGCTTATTCTAATCACATAAGGTTTTTAATCAATCTTGTGCATCCAATAATTGATTTTGTCTCATTGGTTGAACATTAGGCCATTATCGTCCTCCCTAGGCTTATTCTTATCTAATTAGGGTTTTTAATCAATCTTGTGCATCCAATAACTGATTTTGTGTCATTGGTTGAACATTTATTTGATTTTCGTCCTTCCTAGGCTTATTCTAATCCAATTAGGGTTTTTAACAAATCTTATGCACCCAATAAGGGATTTTGTGTCATTAGTTGAACATTTAGGTCATTTTCGTCCACCCTTGGCTTATTCTAATCCAATTAGGGTTTTTAAGCAATCTTGTGCATCCAATAAGTGATTTTGTGTCATTGGTGTAACATTTAGGCCATTTTCGTCCTCCCTAGGCTTATACTAATCCAATTAGGGTTTCTAAACAATCTTGTGCATCCAATAATTGATTGTGTGTCATTGGTTGAAAATTAGGTCATTTTCGTCTTCCTTAGGCTTATTCTTATCTAATTAGGGTTTTTAATCAATCTTGTGCATCCAATAACCAATTTTTTGTCATTGGTTGAACATTTATTTGATTTTCGTCCTTCCCAGGCTTATTCTAATCCAATTAGGGTTTTTAACCAATCTTGTGCATCCAATAAGTTATTTTGTGTCATCGGTTGAACATTTAGGGCATTTTCGTCCTCCATAGGCTTATTCTAATCCAATTAAGGTTTTTAACCAATCTTGTGCATCCAATAATTAATTTTGTGTCATTGGTTGAACATTAGGTCATTTTCGTCCTCCATAGGCTTATTCTAATCCAATTAGGGTTTTTAACAAATCTTGTGCATCCAATAAGGGATTTTGTGTCATCGGTTGAACATTTAGGACATTTTCGTCCACCCTTGGCTTATTCTAATCCAATTAGGGTTTTTAACCAATCTTGTGCATCCAATAATTGATTGTGTGCCATTGCTTGAACATTAGGTCATTTTAGTCCTCCATAGGATTATTCTAATCCAATTAAGGTTTTTAACCAATCTTGTGCATCCAATAATTGATTTTGTGTCATTGGTAGAACATTAGGTCATTTTCGTCCTCCCTAGGCTTATTCTAATCCAATTAGGGTTTTTAACCAATCTTGTGCATCCAATAAGTGATTTTGTGTCATTGGTTGAACATTTAGGTCATTTTCGTCCAGCCTTGGCTTATTCTAATCCAATTTGGGTTTTTAACCAATCTTGTGCATCCAATAAGTGATTTTGTGTCATTGGTTGAACATTAAGGTCATTTTCGTCCTCCCTAGGCTTATTCTAATCCAATAAGGTTTTTAACCAATCTTGTGCATCCAATAATTGATTTTGTCTCATTGGTTGAACATTAGGCCATTATCGTCCTCCCTAGGCTTATTCTTATCTAATTAGGGTTTTTAATCAATCTTGTGCATCCAATAACTGATTTTGTGTCATTGGTTGAACATTTATTTGATTTTCATCCTTCCTAGGCTTATTCTAATCCAATAAGGGATTTTGTGTCATTGGTTGAACAATTAGGTCATTTTCGTCCACCCTTGGGTTATTCTAATTCAATTAGGGTTTTTAACCAATCTTGTGCATCCAATAAGTGATTTTGTGTCATTGGTGTAACAATTAGGTCATTTTCGTCCTCCCTAGGCTTATTCTAATCCAATTAGGGTTTTTAACCAATCTTGTGCATCCAATAATTGATTGTGTGTGATTGGTTGAACATCAGGTCATTTTCGTCCTCCCTAGGCTTATTCTTATCTAATTAGGGTTTTTAATCAATCTTGTGAATCCAATAACTTATTTTGTGTCATTGGTTGAATATTTATTTTATTTTCGTCCTTCCTAGGCTTATTCTAATCCAATTAGGGTTTTTAACAAATCTTGTGCATCCAATAAGTGATTTTGTGTCATCGGTTGAACATTTAGGGCATTTTCGTCCTCCATAGGCTTATTCTAATCCAATTAAGGTTTTTAACCAATCTTGTGCATCCAATAATTGATTTTGTGTCATTGGTTGAACATTAGGTCATTTTCGTTCTCCCTAGGTTTATTGTAATCCAATTAGGGTTTTTTACCAATTTTGTGCATCCAATAATTGATTTTGTGTCATTGGTTTAACATTAGGTCATTTTCGTCCTCCCTAGGCTTATTTTTATCTAATTAGGGTTTTTAGTCAATCTTGTGCATCCAATAATTGATTTTGTGTCATTGGTTGAACATTTATTTGATTTTTTTCCTTCCAAGGCTTATTCTAATCCAATTAGGGTTTTTAACCAATCTTGTGCATCCAATAAGTGATTTTGTGTCATCGGTTGAACATTTAGGGCATTTTCGTCCACCCTTGGCTTATTCTAATCCAATTAGGGTTTTTAACAAATCTTGTGCATCCAATAAGTGATTTTGTGTCATTGGTTGAACATTTTGGTCATTTTTGTCCTCCCTAGGCTTATTCTAATCCAATAAGGTTTTTAATCAATCTTGTGCATCCAATAATTGATTTTGTCTCATTGGTTGAACATTAGGCCATTTTCGTCCTCCCTAGGCTTATTCTTATCTAATTAGGGTTTTTAATCAATCTTGTGCATCCAATAACTGATTTTGTGTCATTGGTTGAACATTTATTTGATTTTCGTCCTTCCTAGGCTTATTCTAATCCAATAAGGGTTTTTAACCAATCTTGCGCATCCAATAAGTGATTTTGTGTCATTCGTTGAACATTGAGGTCATTTACAACCTCCCTAGGCTTATTCTAATCCAATTAGGGTTTTTAACAAATCTTATGCATCCAATAAGGGATTTTGTGTCATTGGTTGAACATTTAGGTCATTTTCGTCCAGCCTTGGCTTATTCTAATCCAATTAGGGTTTTTAACCAATGTTGTGCATCCAATAAGTGATTTTGTGTCATTGGTGTAACAATTATGTCATTTTCGTCCTCCCTAGGCTTATTCTAATCCAATTAGTGTTTTTAACCAATCTTGTGCATCCAATAATTGATTGTGTGTCATTGGTTGAACATTAGGTCATTTTCGTCCTCTATAGGCTTATTCTTAACTAATAAGGGTTTTTAATCAATCTTGTGCATCAATTAACTGATTTTGTGTCATTGGTTGAACATTTAATTGATTTTCGTCCTTCCTAGGCTTATTCTAATCCAATTAGGGTTTTTTTGACAAATCTTGTGCATCCAATAAGTGATTTTGTGTCATTTGTTGAACATTTAGGTCATTTTCGTCCAACCTTGGCTTATTCTAATCCAATTAGGGTTTTTAACCAATCTTGTGCATCCAATAAGTGATTTTGTGTCATTGGTTGAACATTTAGGTCATTTTCGTCCACCCTTGGCTTATTCTAATCCAATTAGGGTTTTTAACCAATGTTGTGCATCCAATAAGTGATTTTGTGTCATTGGTGTAACAATTAGGTCATTTTCGTCCTCCCAAGGCTTATTCTAATCCAATTAGGGTTTTTAACCAATCTTGTGCATCCAATAAGTGATTTTGTGTCATTGGTGTAACATTTAGGTCATTTTCGTCCTCCCTAGGCTTATTCAAATCCAATTAGGGTTTTTACCTAATCTTGTGCATCCAATAATTGATTGTGTGTCATTGGTTGAACATTAGGCCATTTTCGTCCTCCCTAGGCTTATTCTTATCTAATTAGGGTTTTTAATCAATCTTGTGCATCCAATAACTGATTTTGTGTCATTGGTTGAACATTTATTTGATTTTCGTCCTTCCTAGGCTTATTCTAATCCAATAAGGGTTTTTAACCAATCTTGCGCATCCAATAAGGGATTTTGTGTCATTGGTTGAACAATTAGGTCATTTTCGTCCACCCTTGGGTTATTCTAATCCAATTAGGGTTTTTAACCAACCTTGTGCATCCAATAAGTGATTATGTGTCATTGGTGTAACAATTAGGTCATTTTCGTCCTCCCTAGGCTTATTCTAATCCAATTAGGGTTTTTAACCAATCTTGTGCATCCAATAATTGATTGTGTGTGATTGGTTGAACATCAGGTCATTTTCGTCCTCCCTAGGCTTATTCTTATCTAATTAGGGTTTTTAATCAATCTTGTGCATCCAATATCTAATTTTGTGTCATTGGTTGAACATTTATTTGATTTTCGTCCTTCCTAGGCTTATTCTAATCCAATTAGGGTTTTTAACAAATCTTGTGCATCCAATAAGTGATTTTGTGTCATCGGTTGAACATTTAGGGCATTTTCGTCCTCCATAGGCTTATTCTAATCCAATTAAGGTTTTTAACCAATCTTGTGCATCCAATAATTGATTTTGTGTCATTGGTTGAACATTAGGTCATTTTCGTCCTCCCTAGGCTTATTTTTATCTAATTAGGGTTTTTAATCAATCTTGTGCATCCAATAATTGATTTTGTGTCATTGGTTGAACATTTATTTGATTTTTTTCCTTCCAAGGCTTATTCTAATCCAATTAGGGTTTTTAACCAATCTTGTGCATCCAATAAGTGATTTTGTGTCATTGGTTGAACATTTAGGTTATTTTCGTCTTCCCTAGGCTTATTCTAATCACATAAGGTTTTTAATCAATCTTGTGCATCCAATAATTGATTTTGTCTCATTGGTTGAACATTAGGCCATTATCGTCCTCCCTAGGCTTATTCTTATCTAATTAGGGTTTTTAATCAATCTTGTGCATCCAATAACTGATTTTGTGTCATTGGTTGAACATTTATTTGATTTTCGTCCTTCCTAGGCTTATTCTAATCCAATTAGGGTTTTTAACAAATCTTGTGCACCCAATAAGGGATTTTGTGTCATTAGTTGAACATTTAGGTCATTTTCGTCCACCCTTGGCTTATTCTAATCCAATTAGGGTTTTTAAGCAATCTTGTGCATCCAATAAGTGATTTTGTGTCATTGGTGTAACATTTAGGCCATTTTCGTCCTCCCTAGGCTTGTACTAACCCATTTAGGGTTTTTAAGCAATCTTGTGCATCCAATAATTGATTGTGTGTCATTGGTTGAAAATTAGGTCATTTTCGTCTTCCTTAGGCTTATTCTTATCTAATTAGGGTTTTTAATCAATCTTGTGCATCCAATAACCAATTTTTTGTCATTGGTTGAACATTTATTTGATTTTCGTCCTTCCCAGGCTTATTCTAATCCAATTAGGGTTTTTAACCAATCTTGTGCATCCAATAAGTTATTTTGTGTCATCGGTTGAACATTTAGGGCATTTTCGTCCTCCATAGGCTTATTCTAATCCAATTAAGGTTTTTAACCAATCTTGTGCATCCAATAATTGATTTTGTGTCATTGGTTGAACATTAGGTCATTTTCGTCCTCCATAGGCTTATTCTAATCCAATTAGGGTTTTTAACAAATCTTGTGCATCCAATAAGGGATTTTGTGTCATCGGTTGAACATTTAGGACATTTTCGTCCACCCTTGGCTTATTCTAATCCAATTAGGGTTTTTAACCAATCTTGTGCATCCAATAATTGATTGTGTGCCATTGGTTGAACATTAGGTCATTTTAGTCCTCCATAGGATTATTCTAATCCAATTAAGGTTTTTAACCAATCTTGTGCATCCAATAATTGATTTTGTGTCATTGGTAGAACATTAGGTCATTTTCGTCCTCCCTAGGCTTATTCTAATCCAATTAGGGTTTTTAACCAATCTTGTGCATCCAATAAGTGATTTTGTGTCATTGGTTGAACATTTAGGTCATTTTCGTCCAGCCTTGGCTTATTCTAATCCAATTTGGGTTTTTAACCAATCTTGTGCATCCAATAAGTGATTTTGTGTCATTGGTTGAACATTAAGGTCATTTTCGTCCTCCCTAGGCTTATTCTAATCCAATAAGGTTTTTAACCAATCTTGTGCATCCAATAATTGATTTTGTCTCATTGGTTTAACATTAGGCCATTATCGTCCTCCCTAGGCTTATTCTTATCTAATTAGGGTTTTTAATCAATCTTGTGCATCCAATAACTGATTTTGTGTCATTGGTTGAACATTTATTTGATTTTCGTCCTTCCTAGGCTTATTCTAATCCAATAAGGGTTTTTAACCAATCTTGCGCATCCAATAAGGGATTTTGTGTCATTGGTTGAACAATTAGGTCATTTTCGTCCACCCTTGGGTTATTCTAATCCAATTAGGGTTTTTAACCAACCTTGTGCATCCAATAAGTGATTTTGTGTCATTGGTGTAACAATTAGGTCATTTTCGTCCTCCCTAGGCTTATTCTAATCCAATTAGGGTTTTTAACCAATCTTGTGCATCCAATAATTGATTGTGTGTGATTGGTTGACCATCAGGTCATTTTCGTCCTCCCTAGGCTTATTCTTATCTAATTAGGGTTTTTAATCAATCTTGTGCATCCAATAACTAATTTTGTGTCATTGGTTGAACATTTATTTGATTTTCGTCCTTCCTAGACTTATTCTAATCCAATTAGGGTTTTTAACAAATCTTGTGCATCCAATAAGTGATTTTGTGTCATCGGTTGAACATTTAGGGCATTTTCGTCCTCCATAGGCTTATTCTAATCCAATTAAGGTTTTTAACCAATCTTGTGCATCCAATAATTGATTTTGTGTCATTGGTTGAACATTAGGTCATTTTCGTCCTCCCTAGGCTTATTTTTATCTAATTAGGGTTTTTAATCAATCTTGTGCATCCAATAATTGATTTTGTGTCATTGGTTGAACATTTATTTGATTTTTTTCCTTCCAAGGCTTATTCTAATCCAATTAGGGTTTTTAACCAATCTTGTGCATCCAATAAGTGATTTTGTGTCATTGGTTGAACATTTAGGTTATTTTCGTCTTCCCTAGGCTTATTCTAATCACATAAGGTTTTTAATCAATCTTGTGCATCCAATAATTGATTTTGTCTCATTGGTTGAACATTAGGCCATTATCGTCCTCCCTAGGCTTATTCTTATCTAATTAGGGTTTTTAATCAATCTTGTGCATCCAATAACTGATTTTGTGTCATTGGTTGAACATTTATTTGATTTTCGTCCTTCCTAGGCTTATTCTAATCCAATAAGGGTTTTTAACCAATCTTGCGCATCCAATAAGGGATTTTGTGTCATTGGTTGAACAATTAGGTCATTTTCGTCCACCCTTGGGTTATTCTAATCCAATTAGGGTTTTTAACCAACCTTGTGCATCCAATAAGTGATTATGTGTCATTGGTGTAACAATTAGGTCATTTTCGTCCTCCCTAGGCTTATTCTAATCCAATTAGGGTTTTTAACCAATCTTGTGCATCCAATAATTGATTGTGTGTGATTGGTTGAACATCAGGTCATTTTCGTCCTCCCTAGGCTTATTCTTATCTAATTAGGGTTTTTAATCAATCTTGTGCATCCAATATCTAATTTTGTGTCATTGGTTGAACATTTATTTGATTTTCGTCCTTCCTAGGCTTATTCTAATCCAATTAGGGTTTTTAACAAATCTTGTGCATCCAATAAGTGATTTTGTGTCATCGGTTGAACATTTAGGGCATTTTCGTCCTCCATAGGCTTATTCTAATCCAATTAAGGTTTTTAACCAATCTTGTGCATCCAATAATTGATTTTGTGTCATTGGTTGAACATTAGGTCTTTTTCGTCCTCCCTAGGCTTATTTTTATCTAATTAGGGTTTTTAATCAATCTTGTGCATCCAATAATTGATTTTGTGTCATTGGTTGAACATTTATTTGATTTTTTTCCTTCCAAGGCTTATTCTAATCCAATTAGGGTTTTTAACAAATCTTGTGCATCCAATAAGTGATTTTGTGTCATCGGTTGAACATTTAGGGCATTTTCGTCCACCCTTGGCTTATTCTAATCCAATTAGGGTTTTTAACAAATCTTGTGCATCCAATAAGTGATTTTGTGTCATTGGTTGAACATTTAGGTTATTTTCGTCCTCCCTAGGCTTATTCTAATCACATAAGGTTTTTAATCAATCTTGTGCATCCAATAATTGATTTTGTCTCATTGGTTGAACATTAGGCCATTATCGTCCTCCCTAGGCTTATTCTTATCTAATTAGGGTTTTTAATCAATCTTGTGCATCCAATAACTGATTTTGTGTCATTGGTTGAACATTTATTTGATTTTCGTCCTTCCTAGGCTTATTCTAATCCAATTAGGGTTTTTAACAAATCTTGTGCACCCAATAAGGGATTTTGTGTCATTAGTTGAACATTTAGGTCATTTTCGTCCACCCTTGGCTTATTCTAATCCAATTAGGGTTTTCAAGCAATCTTGTGCATCCAATAAGTGATTTTGTGTCATTGGTGTAACATTTAGGCCATTTTCGTCCTCCCTAGGCTTGTACTAACCCATTTAGGGTTTTTAAGCAATCTTGTGCATCCAATAATTGATTGTGTGTCATTGGTTGAAAATTAGGTCATTTTCGTCTTCCTTAGGCTTATTCTTATCTAATTAGGGTTTTTTATCAATCTTGTGCATCCAATAACCAATTTTTTGTCATTGGTTGAACATTTATTTGATTTTCGTCCTTCCCAGGCTTATTCTAATCCAATTAGGGTTTTTAACCAATCTTGTGCATCCAATAAGTTATTTTGTGTCATCGGTTGAACATTTAGGGCATTTTCGTCCTCCATAGGCTTATTCTAATCCAATTAAGGTTTTTAACCAATCTTGTGCATCCAATAATTGATTTTGTGTCATTGGTTGAACATTAGGTCATTTTCGTCCTCCATAGGCTTATTCTAATCCAATTAGGGTTTTTAACAAATCTTGTGCATCCAATAAGGGATTTTGGGTCATCGGTTGAACATTTAGGACATTTTCGTCCACCCTTGGCTTATTCTAATCCAATTAGGGTTTTTAACCAATCTTGTGCATCCAATAATTGATTGTGTGCCATTGCTTGAACATTAGGTCATTTTAGTCCTCCATAGGATTATTCTAATCCAATTAAGGTTTTTAACCAATCTTGTGCATCCAATAATTGATTTTGTGTCATTGGTAGAACATTAGGTCATTTTCGTCCTCCCTAGGCTTATTCTAATCCAATTAGGGTTTTTAACCAATCTTGTGCATCCAATAAGTGATTTTGTGTCATTGGTTGAACATTTAGGTCATTTTCGTCCAGCCTTGGCTTATTCTAATCCAATTTGGGTTTTTAACCAATCTTGTGCATCCAATAAGTGATTTTGTGTCATTGGTTGAACATTAAGGTCATTTTCGTCCTCCCTAGGCTTATTCTAATCCAATAAGGTTTTTAACCAATCTTGTGCATCCAATAATTGATTTTGTCTCATCGGTTGAACATTAGGCCATTTTCGTCCACCCTAGGCTTATTCTTATCTAATTAGGGTTTTAATCAATCTTGTGCATCCAATAACTGATTTTGTGTCATTGGTTGAACATTTATTTGATTTTTGTCCTTCCTAGGCTTATTCTAATCCAATAAGGGGTTTTAACCAATCTTGCGCATCCAATAAGGGATTTTGTGTCATTGGTTGAACAATTAGGTCATTTTCGTCCACCCTTGGCTTATTCTAATCCAATTAGGGTTTTTAACCAATCTTGTGCATCCAATAAGTGATTTTGTGTCATTGGTGTAACAATTAGGTCATTTTCGTCCTCCCTAGGCTTATTCTAATCCAATTAGGGTATTTAACCAATCTTGTGCATCCAATAATTGATTGTGTGTCATTGGTTGAACATTAGGTAATTTTCGTCCTCCCTAGGCTTATTCTTATCTAATTAGGGTTTTTAATCAATCTTGTGCATCCAATAACTGATTTTGTGTCATTGGTTGAACATTTATTTGATTTTCGTCCTTCCTAGACTTATTCTAATCCAATTACGGTTTTTGACAAATCTTGTGCATCCAATAAGGGATTTTGTGTCATTGGTTGAACATTTAGGTCATTTTCGTCCACCCTTGGCTTATTCTAATCCAATTAGGGTTTTTAACCAATCTTGTGCATCCAATAAGTGATTTTGTGTCATTGGTTGAACATTAAGGTCATTTTTGTCCTCCCTAGGCTTATTCTAATCCAATAAGGTTTTTAACCAATCTTGTGCATTCAATAATTGATTTTGTCTCATTGGTTGAACATTAGGCCATTATCGTCCTCCCTAGGCTTATTCTTATCTAATTAGGGTTTTTAATCAATCTTGTGCATCCAATAACTGATTTTGTGTCATTGGTTGAACATTTATTTGATTTTCATCCTTCCTAGGCTTATTCTAATCCAATTAAGGTTTTTAACAAATCTTGTGCACCCAATAAGGAATTTTGTGTCATTGGTTGAACATTTAGGTCATTTTCGTCCACCCTTGGCTTATTCTAATCCAATTAGGGTTTTTAACCAATCTTGTGCATCCAATAAGTGATTTTGTGTCATTGGTGTAACATTTAGGTCATTTTCGTCTTCCTTAGGCTTATTCTTATCTAATTAGGGTTTTTAATCAATCTTGTGCATCCAATAACTGATTTTCTGTCATTGGTTGAACATTTATTTGATTTTCGTCCTTCCCAGGCTTATTCTAATCCAATTAGGGTTTTTAACCAATCTTGTGCATCCAATAAGTTATTTTGTGTCATCGGTTGAACATTTAGGGCATTTTCGTCCTCCATAGGCTTATTCTAATCCAATTAAGGTTTTTAACCAATCTTGTGCATCCAATAATTGATTTTGTGTCATTGGTTGAACATTAGGTCATTTTCGTCCTCCCTAGGCTTATTTTTATCTAATTAGGGTTTTTAATCAATCTTGTGCATCCAATAATTGATTTTGTGTCATTGGTTGAACATTTATTTGATTTTTTTCCTTCCAAGGCTTATTCTAATCCAATTAGGGTTTTTAACCAATCTTGTGCATCCAATAAGTGATTTTGTGTCATTGGTTGAACATTTAGGTTATTTTCGTCTTCCCTAGGCTTATTCTAATCACATAAGGTTTTTAATCAATCTTGTGCATCCAATAATTGATTTTGTCTCATTGGTTGAACATTAGGCCATTATCGTCCTCCCTAGGCTTATTCTTATCTAATTAGGGTTTTTAATCAATCTTGTGCATCCAATAACTGATTTTGTGTCATTGGTTGAACATTTATTTGATTTTCGTCCTTCCTAGGCTTATTCTAATCCAATAAGGGTTTTTAACCAATCTTGCGCATCCAATAAGGGATTTTGTGTCATTGGTTGAACAATTAGGTCATTTTCGTCCACCCTTGGGTTATTCTAATCCAATTGGGGTTTTTAACCAACCTTGTGCATCCAATAAGTGATTTTGTGTCATTGGTGTAACAATTAGGTCATTTTCGTCCTCCATAGGCTTATTCTAATCCAATTAGGGTTTTTAACCAATCTTGTGCATCCAATAATTGATTGTGTGTGATTGGTTGAACATCAGGTCATTTTCATCCTCCCTAGGCTTATTCTTATCTAATTAGGGTTTTTAATCAATCTTGTGCACCCAATAACTAATTTTGTGTCATTGGTTGAACATTTATTTGATTTTCGTCCTTCCTAGGCTTATTCTAATCCAATTAGGGTTTTTAACAAATCTTGTGCATCCAATAAGTGATTTTGTGTCATCGGTTGAACATTTAGGGCATTTTCGTCCTCCATAGGCTTATTCTAATCCAATTAAGGTTTTTAACCAATCTTGTGCATCCAATAATTTGATTTTGTGTCATTGGTTGAACATTAGGTCATTTTCGTCCTCCCTAGGCTTATTTTTATCTAATTAGGGTTTTTAATCAATCTTGTGCATCCAATAATTGATTTTGTGTCATTGGTTGAACATTTATTTGATTTTTTTCCTTCCAAGGCTTATTCTAATCCAATTAGGGTTTTTAACCAATCTTGTGCATCCAATAAGTGATTTTGTGTCATCGGTTGAACATTTAGGGCATTTTCGTCCACCCTTGGCTTATTCTAATCCAATTAGGGTTTTTAACAAATCTTGTGCATCCAATAAGTGATTTTGTGTCATTGGTTGAACATTTAGGTTATTTTCGTCCTCCCTAGGCTTATTCTAATCACATAAGGTTTTTAATCAATCTTGTGCATCCAATAATTGATTTTGTCTCATTGGTTGAACATTAGGCCATTGTCGTCCTCCCTAGGCTTATTCTTATCTAATTAGGGTTTTTAATCAATCTTGTGCATCCAATAACTGATTTTGTGTCATTGGTTGAACATTTATTTGATTTTCGTTCTTCCTAGGCTTATTCTAATCCAATTAGGGTTTTTAACAAATCTTGTGCACCCAATAAGGGATTTTGTGTCATTAGTTGAACATTTAGGTCATTTTCGTCCACCCTTGACTTATTCTAATCCAATTAGGGTTTTTAACCAATCTTGTGCATCCAATAAGTGATTTTGTGTCATTGGTGTAACATTTAGGTCATTTTCGTCCTCCCTAGGCTTATACTAATCCAATTAGGGTTTTTAACCAATCTTGTGCATCCAATAATTGATTGTGTGTCATTGGTTGAAAATTAGGTCATTTTCGTCTTCCTTAGGCTTATTCTTATCTAATTAGGGTTTTTAATCAATCTTGTGCATCCAATAACTGATTTTTTGTCATTGGTTGAACATTTATTTGATTTTCGTCCTTCCCAGGCTTATTCTAATCCAATTAGGGTTTTTAACCAATCTTGTGCATCCAATAAGTTATTTTGTGTCATCGGTTGAACATTTAGGGAATTTTCGTCCTCAATAGGCTTATTCTAATCCAATTAAGGTTTTTAACCAATCTTGTGCATCCAATAATTGATTTTGTGTCATTGGTTGAACATTAGGTCATTTTCGTCCTCCATAGGCTTATTCTAATCCAATTAGGGTTTTTAACAAATCTTGTCCATCCAATAAGGGATTTTGTGTCATCGGTTGAACATTTAGGACATTTTCGTCCACCCTTGGCTTATTCTAATCCAATTAGGGTTTTTAACCAATCTTGTGCATCCAATAGTTGATTGTGTGCCATTGGTTGAACATTAGGTCATTTTAGTCCTCCATAGGATTATTCTAATCCAATTAAGGTTTTTAACCAATCTTGTGCATCTAATAATTGATTTTGTGTCATTGGTTGAACATTAGGTCATTCTCGTCCTCCCTAGGCTTATTCTAATCCAATTAGGGTTTTTAACCAATCTTGTGCATCCAATAAGTGATTTTGTGTCATTGGTTGAACATTTAGGTCATTTTCGTCCAGCCTTGGCTTATTCTAATCCAATTTGGGTTTTTAACCAATCTTGTGCATCCAATAAGTGATTTTGTGTCATTGGTTGAACATTAAGGTCATTTTCGTCCTCCCTAGGCTTATTCTAATCCAATAAGGTTTTTAACCAATCTTGTGCATCCAATAATTGATTTTGTCTCATTGGTTTAACATTAGGCCATTATCGTCCTCCCTAGGCTTATTCTTATCTAATTAGGGTTTTTAATCAATCTTGTGCATCCAATAACTGATTTTGTGTCATTGGTTGAACATTTATTTGATTTTCGTCCTTCCTAGGCTTATTCTAATCCAATAAGGGTTTTTAACCAATCTTGCGCATCCAATAAGGGATTTTGTGTCATTGGTTGAACAATTAGGTCATTTTCGTCCACCCTTGGGTTATTCTAATCCAATTAGGGTTTTTAACCAACCTTGTGCATCCAATAAGTGATTTTGTGTCATTGGTGTAACAATTAGGTCATTTTCGTCCTCCCTAGGCTTATTCTAATCCAATTAGGGTTTTTAACCAATCTTGTGCATCCAATAATTGATTGTGTGTGATTGGTTGACCATCAGGTCATTTTCGTCCTCCCTAGGCTTATTCTTATCTAATTAGGGTTTTTAATCAATCTTGTGCATCCAATAACTAATTTTGTGTCATTGGTTGAACATTTATTTGATTTTCGTCCTTCCTAGACTTATTCTAATCCAATTAGGGTTTTTAACAAATCTTGTGCATCCAATAAGTGATTTTGTGTCATCGGTTGAACATTTAGGGCATTTTCGTCCTCCATAGGCTTATTCTAATCCAATTAAGGTTTTTAACCAATCTTGTGCATCCAATAATTGATTTTGTGTCATTGGTTGAACATTAGGTCATTTTCGTCCTCCCTAGGCTTATTTTTATCTAATTAGGGTTTTTAATCAATCTTGTGCATCCAATAATTGATTTTGTGTCATTGGTTGAACATTTATTTGATTTTTTTCCTTCCAAGGCTTATTCTAATCCAATTAGGGTTTTTAACCAATCTTGTGCATCCAATAAGTGATTTTGTGTCATCGGTTGAACGTTTAGGGCATTTTCGTCCACCCTTGGCTTATTCTAATCCAATTAGGGTTTTTAACAAATCTTGTGCATCCAATAAGTGATTTTGTGTCATTGGTTGAACATTTAGGTTATTTTCGTCCTCCCTAGGCTTATTCTAATCACATAAGGTTTTTAATCAATCTTGTGCATCCAATAATTGATTTTGTCTCATTGGTTGAACATTAGGCCATTATCGTCCTCCCTAGGCTTATTCTTATCTAATTAGGGTTTTTAATCAATCTTGTGCATCCAATAACTGATTTTGTGTCATTGGTTGAACATTTATTTGATTTTCGTCCTTCCTAGGCTTATTCTAATCCAATTAGGGTTTTTAACAAATCTTATGCACCCAATAAGGGATTTTGTGTCATTAGTTGAACATTTAGGTCATTTTCGTCCACCCTTGGCTTATTCTAATCCAATTAGGGTTTTTAAGCAATCTTGTGCATCCAATAAGTGATTTTGTGTCATTGGTGTAACATTTAGGCCATTTTCGTCCTCCCTAGGCTTATACTAATCCAATTAGGGTTTCTAAACAATCTTGTGCATCCAATAATTGATTGTGTGTCATTGGTTGAAAATTAGGTCATTTTCGTCTTCCTTAGGCTTATTCTTATCTAATTAGGGTTTTTAATCAATCTTGTGCATCCAATAACCAATTTTTTGTCATTGGTTGAACATTTATTTGATTTTCGTCCTTCCCAGGCTTATTCTAATCCAATTAGGGTTTTTAACCAATCTTGTGCATCCAATAAGTTATTTTGTGTCATCGGTTGAACATTTAGGGCATTTTCGTCCTCCATAGGCTTATTCTAATCCAATTAAGGTTTTTAACCAATCTTGTGCATCCAATAATTGATTTTGTGTCATTGGTTGAACATTAGGTCATTTTCGTCCTCCATAGGCTTATTCTAATCCAATTAGGGTTTTTAACAAATCTTGTGCATCCAATAAGGGATTTTGGGTCATCGGTTGAACATTTAGGACATTTTCGTCCACCCTTGGCTTATTCTAATCCAATTAGGGTTTTTAACCAATCTTGTGCATCCAATAATTGATTGTGTGCCATTGCTTGAACATTAGGTCATTTTAGTCCTCCATAGGATTATTCTAATCCAATTAAGGTTTTTAACCAATCTTGTGCATCCAATAATTGATTTTGTGTCATTGGTAGAACATTAGGTCATTTTCGTCCTCCCTAGGCTTATTCTAATCCAATTAGGGTTTTTAACCAATCTTGTGCATCCAATAAGTGATTTTGTGTCATTGGTTGAACATTTAGGTCATTTTCGTCCAGCCTTGGCTTATTCTAATCCAATTTGGGTTTTTAACCAATCTTGTGCATCCAATAAGTGATTTTGTGTCATTGGTTGAACATTAAGGTTATTTTCGTCCTCCCTAGGCTTATTCTAATCCAATAAGGTTTTTAACCAATCTTGTGCATCCAATAATTGATTTTGTCTCATTGGTTGAACATTAGGCCATTATCGTCCTCCCTAGGCTTATTCTTATCTAATTAGGGTTTTTAATCAATCTTGTGCATCCAATAACTGATTTTGTGTCATTGGTTGAACATTTATTTGATTTTCGTCATTCCTAGGCTTATTCTAATCCAATAAGGGTTTTTAACCAATCTTGCGCATCCAATAAGGGATTTTGTGTCATTGGTTGAACAATTAGGTCATTTTCGTCCACCCTTGGGTTATTCTAATCCAATTGGGGTTTTTAACCAACCTTGTGCATCCAATAAGTGATTTTGTGTCATTGGTGTAACAATTAGGTCATTTTCGTCCTCCATAGGCTTATTCTAATCCAATTAGGGTTTTTAACCAATCTTGTGCATCCAATAATTGATTGTGTGTGATTGGTTGAACATCAGGTCATTTTCATCCTCCCTAGGCTTATTCTTATCTAATTAGGGTTTTTAATCAATCTTGTGCACCCAATAACTAATTTTGTGTCATTGGTTGAACATTTATTTGATTTTCGTCCTTCCTAGGCTTATTCTAATCCAATTAGGGTTTTTAACAAATCTTGTGCATCCAATAAGTGATTTTGTGTCATCGGTTGAACATTTAGGGCATTTTCGTCCTCCATAGGCTTATTCTAATCCAATTAAGGTTTTTAACCAATCTTGTGCATCCAATAATTTGATTTTGTGTCATTGGTTGAACATTAGGTCATTTTCGTCCTCCCTAGGCTTATTTTTATCTAATTAGGGTTTTTAATCAATCTTGTGCATCCAATAATTGATTTTGTGTCATTGGTTGAACATTTATTTGATTTTTTTCCTTCCAAGGCTTATTCTAATCCAATTAGGGTTTTTAACCAATCTTGTGCATCCAATAAGTGATTTTGTGTCATCGGTTGAACATTTAGGGCATTTTCGTCCACCCTTGGCTTATTCTAATCCAATTAGGGTTTTTAACAAATCTTGTGCATCCAATAAGTGATTTTGTGTCATTGGTTGAACATTTAGGTTATTTTCGTCCTCCCTAGGCTTATTCTAATCACATAAGGTTTTTAATCAATCTTGTGCATCCAATAATTGATTTTGTCTCATTGGTTGAACATTAGGCCATTGTCGTCCTCCCTAGGCTTATTCTTATCTAATTAGGGTTTTTAATCAATCTTGTGCATCCAATAACTGATTTTGTGTCATTGGTTGAACATTTATTTGATTTTCGTTCTTCCTAGGCTTATTCTAATCCAATTAGGGTTTTTAACAAATCTTGTGCACCCAATAAGGGATTTTGTGTCATTAGTTGAACATTTAGGTCATTTTCGTCCACCCTTGACTTATTCTAATCCAATTAGGGTTTTTAACCAATCTTGTGCATCCAATAAGTGATTTTGTGTCATTGGTGTAACATTTAGGTCATTTTCGTCCTCCCTAGGCTTATACTAATCCAATTAGGGTTTTTAACCAATCTTGTGCATCCAATAATTGATTGTGTGTCATTGGTTGAAAATTAGGTCATTTTCGTCTTCCTTAGGCTTATTCTTATCTAATTAGGGTTTTTAATCAATCTTGTGCATCCAATAACTGATTTTTTGTCATTGGTTGAACATTTATTTGATTTTCGTCCTTCCCAGGCTTATTCTAATCCAATTAGGGTTTTTAACCAATCTTGTGCATCCAATAAGTTATTTTGTGTCATCGGTTGAACATTTAGGGAATTTTCGTCCTCAATAGGCTTATTCTAATCCAATTAAGGTTTTTAACCAATCTTGTGCATCCAATAATTGATTTTGTGTCATTGGTTGAACATTTAGGTCATTTTCGTCCAGCCTTGGCTTATTCTAATCCAATTTGGGTTTTTAACCAATCTTGTGCATCCAATAAGTGATTTTGTGTCATTGGTTGAACATTAAGGTCATTTTCGTCCTCCCTAGGCTTATTCTAATCCAATAAGGTTTTTAACCAATCTTGTGCATCCAATAATTGATTTTGTCTCATTGGTTGAACATTAGGCCATTATCGTCCTCCCTAGGCTTATTCTTATCTAATTAGGGTTTTTAATCAATCTTGTGCATCCAATAACTGATTTTGTGTCATTGGTTGAACATTTATTTGATTTTCATCCTTCCTAGGCTTATTCTAATCCAATAAGGGATTTTGTGTCATTGGTTGAACAATTAGGTCATTTTCGTCCACCCTTGGGTTATTCTAATT
>JBBPBP010009779.1:38113203-38129704 GCA_037974735.1 Cicer chorassanicum
CAATAATTGATTTTGTCTCATTGGTTGAACATTAGGCCATTATCGTCCTCCCTAGGCTTATTCTTATCTAATTAGGGTTTTTAATCAATCTTGTGCATCCAATAACTGATTTTGTGTCATTGGTTGAACATTTATTTGATTTTCATCCTTCCTAGGCTTATTCTAATCCAATAAGGGATTTTGTGTCATTGGTTGAACAATTAGGTCATTTTCGTCCACCCTTGGGTTATTCTAATTCAATTAGGGTTTTTAACCAATCTTGTGCATCCAATAAGTGATTTTGTGTCATTGGTGTAACAATTAGGTCATTTTCGTCCTCCCTAGGCTTATTCTAATCCAATTAGGGTTTTTAACCAATCTTGTGCATCCAATAATTGATTGTGTGTGATTGGTTGAACATCAGGTCTATTTCGTCCTCCCTAGGCTTATTCTTATCTAATTAGGGTTTTTAATCAATCTTGTGAATCCAATAACTTATTTTGTGTCATTGGTTGAACATTTATTTTATTTTCGTCCTTCCTAGGCTTATTCTAATCCAATTAGGGTTTTTAACAAATCTTGTGCATCCAATAAGTGATTTTGTGTCATCGGTTGAACATTTAGGGCATTTTCGTCCTCCATAGGCTTATTCTAATCCAATTAAGGTTTTTAACCAATCTTGTGCATCCAATAATTGATTTTGTGTCATTGGTTGAACATTAGGTCATTTTCGTTCTCCCTAGGTTTATTGTAATCCAATTAGGGTTTTTTACCAATTTTGTGCATCCAATAATTGATTTTGTGTCATTGGTTTAACATTAGGTCATTTTCGTCCTCCCTAGGCTTATTTTTATCTAATTAGGGTTTTTAGTCAATCTTGTGCATCCAATAATTGATTTTGTGTCATTGGTTGAACATTTATTTGATTTTTTTCCTTCCAAGGCTTATTCTAATCCAATTAGGGTATTTAACCAATCTTGTGCATCCAATAAGTGATTTTGTGTCATCGGTTGAACATTTAGGGCATTTTCGTCCACCCTTGGCTTATTCTAATCCAATTAGGGTTTTTAACAAATCTTGTGCATCAAATAAGTGATTTTGTGTCATTGGTTGAACATTTAGGTTATTTTCGTCCTCCCTAGGCTTATTCTAATCCAATAAGGTTTTTAATCAATCTTGTGCATCCAATAATTGATTTTGTCTCATTGGTTGAACATTAGGCCATTATCGTCCTCCCTAGGGTTATTCTTATCTAATTAGGGTTTTTAATCAATCTTGTGCATCCAATAACTGATTTTGTGTCATTGGTTGAACATTTATTTGATTTTCGTCCTTCCTAGGCTTATTCTAATCCAATTAGGGTTTTTAACAAATCTTGTGCACCCAATAAGGGATTTTTTGTCAATAGTTGAACATTTAGGTCATTTTCGTCCACCCTTGGCTTATTCTAATCCAATTAGGGTTTTTAACCAATCTTGTGCATCCAATAAGTGATTTTGTGTCATTGGTGTAACATTTAGGTCATTTTCATCCTCCCTAGGCTTGTACTAATCCAATTAGGGTTTTTATCCAATCTTGTGCATCCAATAATTGATTGTGTGTCATTGGTTGAAAATTAGGTCATTTTCGTCTTCCTTAGGCTTATTCTTATCTAATTAGGGTTTTTAATCAATCTTGTGCATCCAATAACTGATTTTTTGTCATTGGTTGAACATTTATTTGATTTTCGTGCTTCCCAGGCTTATTCTAATCCAATTAGGGTTTTTAACCAATCTTGTGCATCCAATAAGTTATTTTGTGTCATCGGTTGAACATTTAGGGCATTTTCGTCCTCCATAGGCTTATTCTAATCCAATTAAGGTTTTTAACCAATCTTGTGCATCCAATAATTGATTTTGTGTCATTGGTTGAACATTAGGTCATTTTCGTCCTCCATAGGCTTATTCTAAACCAATTAGGGTTTTTAACAAATCTTGTGCATCCAATAAGGGATTTTGTGTCATCGGTTGAACATTTAGGACATTTTCGTCCACCCTCGGCTTATTCTAATCCAATTAGGGTTTTTAACCAATCTTGTGCATCCAATAATTGATTGTGTGCCATTGGTTGAACATTAGGTCATTTTAGTCCTCCATAGGATTATTCTAATCCAATTAAGGTTTTTAACCAATCTTGTGCATCCAATAATTGATTTTGTGTCATTGGTTGAACATTTAGGTCATTTTTGTCCAGCCTTGGCTTATTCTAATCCAATTTGGGTTTTTAACCAATCTTGTGCATCCAATAAGTGATTTTGTGTCATTGGTTGAACATTAAGGTCATTTTCGTCCTCCCTAGGCTTATTCTAATCCAATAAGGTTTTTAACCAATCTTGTGCATCCAATAATTGATTTTGTCTCATTGGTTGAACATTAGGCCATTATCGTCCTCCCTAGGCTTATTCTTATCTAATTAGGGTTTTTAATCAATCTTGTGCATCCAATAACTGATTTTGTGTCATTGGTTGAACATTTATTTGATTTTCATCCTTCCTAGGCTTATTCTAATCCAATAAGGGATTTTGTGTCATTGGTTGAACAATTAGGTCATTTTCGTCCACCCTTGGGTTATTCTAATTCAATTAGGGTTTTTAACCAATCTTGTGCATCCAATAAGTGATTTTGTGTCATTGGTGTAACAATTAGGTCATTTTCGTCCTCCCTAGGCTTATTCTAATCCAATTAGGGTTTTTAACCAATCTTGTGCATCCAATAATTGATTGTGTGTGATTGGTTGAACATCAGGTCTATTTCGTCCTCCCTAGGCTTATTCTTATCTAATTAGGGTTTTTAATCAATCTTGTGAATCCAATAACTTATTTTGTGTCATTGGTTGAACATTTATTTTATTTTCGTCCTTCCTAGGCTTATTCTAATCCAATTAGGGTTTTTAACAAATCTTGTGCATCCAATAAGTGATTTTGTGTCATCGGTTGAACATTTAGGGCATTTTCGTCCTCCATAGGCTTATTCTAATCCAATTAAGGTTTTTAACCAATCTTGTGCATCCAATAATTGATTTTGTGTCATTGGTTGAACATTAGGTCATTTTCGTTCTCCCTAGGTTTATTGTAATCCAATTAGGGTTTTTTACCAATTTTGTGCATCCAATAATTGATTTTGTGTCATTGGTTTAACATTAGGTCATTTTCGTCCTCCCTAGGCTTATTTTTATCTAATTAGGGTTTTTAGTCAATCTTGTGCATCCAATAATTGATTTTGTGTCATTGGTTGAACATTTATTTGATTTTTTTCCTTCCAAGGCTTATTCTAATCCAATTAGGGTTTTTAACCAATCTTGTGCATCCAATAAGTGATTTTGTGTCATCGGTTGAACATTTAGGGCATTTTCGTCCACCCTTGGCTTATTCTAATCCAATTAGGGTTTTTAACAAATCTTGTGCATCCAATAAGTGATTTTGTGTCATTGGTTGAACATTTAGGTTATTTTCGTCCTCCCTAGGCTTATTCTAATCACATAAGGTTTTTAATCAATCTTGTGCATCCAATAATTGATTTTGTCTCATTGGTTGAACATTAGGCCATTGTCGTCCTCCCTAGGCTTATTCTTATCTAATTAGGGTTTTTAATCAATCTTGTGCATCCAATAACTGATTTTGTGTCATTGGTTGAACATTTATTTGATTTTCGTTCTTCCTAGGCTTATTCTAATCCAATTAGGGTTTTTAACAAATCTTGTGCACCCAATAAGGGATTTTGTGTCATTAGTTGAACATTTAGGTCATTTTCGTCCACCCTTGACTTATTCTAATCCAATTAGGGTTTTTAACCAATCTTGTGCATCCAATAAGTGATTTTGTGTCATTGGTGTAACATTTAGGTCATTTTCGTCCTCCCTAGGCTTATACTAATCCAATTAGGGTTTTTAACCAATCTTGTGCATCCAATAATTGATTGTGTGTCATTGGTTGAAAATTAGGTCATTTTCGTCTTCCTTAGGCTTATTCTTATCTAATTAGGGTTTTTAATCAATCTTGTGCATCCAATAACTGATTTTTTGTCATTGGTTGAACATTTATTTGATTTTCGTCCTTCCCAGGCTTATTCTAATCCAATTAGGGTTTTTAACCAATCTTGTGCATCCAATAAGTTATTTTGTGTCATCGGTTGAACATTTAGGGCATTTTCGTCCTCCATAGGCTTATTCTAATCCAATTAAGGTTTTTAACCAATCTTGTGCATCCAATAATTGATTTTGTGTCATTGGTTGAACATTAGGTCATTTTCGTCCTCCCTAGGCTTATTTTTATCTAATTAGGGTTTTTAATCAATCTTGTGCATCCAATAATTGATTTTGTGTCATTGGTTGAACATTTATTTGATTTTTTTCCTTCCAAGGCTTATTCTAATCCAATTAGGGTTTTTAACCAATCTTGTGCATCCAATAAGTGATTTTGTGTCATTGGTTGAACATTTAGGTTATTTTCGTCTTCCCTAGGCTTATTCTAATCACATAAGGTTTTTAATCAATCTTGTGCATCCAATAATTGATTTTGTCTCATTGGTTGAACATTAGGCCATTATCGTCCTCCCTAGGCTTATTCTTATCTAATTAGGGTTTTTAATCAATCTTGTGCATCCAATAACTGATTTTGTGTCATTGGTTGAACATTTATTTGATTTTCGTCCTTCCTAGGCTTATTCTAATCCAATTAGGGTTTTTAACAAATCTTGTGCACCCAATAAGGGATTTTTTGTCAATAGTTG
Organism: Cicer chorassanicum; assembly: GCA_037974735.1. NCBI lineage: Eukaryota > Viridiplantae > Streptophyta > Magnoliopsida > Fabales > Fabaceae > Cicer > Cicer chorassanicum. The sequence continues at coordinate 38,117,949 of JBBPBP010009779.1, forward strand.
AACATTTAGGTCATTTTCGTCCACCCTTGGCTTATTCTAATCCAATTAGGGTTTTTAACCAATCTTGTGCATCCAATAAGTGATTTTTGTCATTGGTGTAACATTTAGGTCATTTTCATCCTCCCTAGGCTTGTACTAATCCAATTAGGGTTTTTATCCAATCTTGTGCATCCAATAATTGATTGTGTGTCATTGGTTGAAAATTAGGTCATTTTCGTCTTCCTTAGGCTTATTCTTATCTAATTAGGGTTTTTAATCAATCTTGTGCATCCAATAACTGATTTTTTGTCATTGGTTGAACATTTATTTGATTTTCGTGCTTCCCAGGCTTATTCTAATCCAATTAGGGTTTTTAACCAATCTTATGCATCCAATAAGTTATTTTGTGTCATCGGTTGAACATTTAGGGCATTTTCGTCCTCCATAGGCTTATTCTAATCCAATTAAGGTTTTTAACCAATCTTGTGCATCCAATAATTGATTTTGTGTCATTGGTTGAACATTAGGTCATTTTCGTCCTCCATAGGCTTATTCTAATCCAATTAGGGTTTTTAACAAATCTTGTGCATCCAATAAGGGATTTTGTGTCATCGGTTGAACATTTAGGACATTTTCGTCCACCCTTGGCTTATTCTAATCCAATTAGGGTTTTTAACCAATCTTGTGCATCCAATAATTGATTGTGTGCCATTGGTTGAACATTAGGTCATTTTAGTCCTCCATAGGATTATTCTAATCCAATTAAGGTTTTTAACCAATCTTGTGCATCCAATAATTGATTTTGTGTCATTGGTAGAACATTAGGTCATTTTCGTCCTCCCTAGGCTTATTCTAATCCAATTAGGGTTTTTAACCAATCTTGTGCATCCAATAAGTGATTTTGTGTCATTGGTTGAACATTTAGGTCATTTTCGTCCAGCCTTGGCTTATTCTAATCCAATTTGGGTTTTTAACCAATCTTGTGCATCCAATAAGTGATTTTGTGTCATTGGTTGAACATTAAGGTCATTTTCGTCCTCCCTAGGCTTATTCTAATCCAATAAGGTTTTTAACCAATCTTGTGCATCCAATAATTGATTTTGTCTCATCGGTTGAACATTAGGCCATTTTCGTCCACCCTAGGCTTATTCTTATCTAATTAGGGTTTTAATCAATCTTGTGCATCCAATAACTGATTTTGTGTCATTGGTTGAACATTTATTTGATTTTTGTCCTTCCTAGGCTTATTCTAATCCAATAAGGGGTTTTAACCAATCTTGCGCATCCAATAAGGGATTTTGTGTCATTGGTTGAACAATTAGGTCATTTTCGTCCACCCTTGGCTTATTCTAATCCAATTAGGGTTTTTAACCAATCTTGTGCATCCAATAAGTGATTTTGTGTCATTGGTGTAACAATTAGGTCATTTTCGTCCTCCCTAGGCTTATTCTAATCCAATTAGGGTATTTAACCAATCTTGTGCATCCAATAATTGATTGTGTGTCATTGGTTGAACATTAGGTAATTTTCGTCCTCCCTAGGCTTATTCTTATCTAATTAGGGTTTTTAATCAATCTTGTGCATCCAATAACTGATTTTGTGTCATTGGTTGAACATTTATTTGATTTTCGTCCTTCCTAGACTTATTCTAATCCAATTACGGTTTTTGACAAATCTTGTGCATCCAATAAGGGATTTTGTGTCATTGGTTGAACATTTAGGTCATTTTCGTCCACCCTTGGCTTATTCTAATCCAATTAGGGTTTTTAACCAATCTTGTGCATCCAATAAGTGATTTTGTGTCATTGGTTGAACATTAAGGTCATTTTTGTCCTCCCTAGGCTTATTCTAATCCAATAAGGTTTTTAACCAATCTTGTGCATTCAATAATTGATTTTGTCTCATTGGTTGAACATTAGGCCATTATCGTCCTCCCTAGGCTTATTCTTATCTAATTAGGGTTTTTAATCAATCTTGTGCATCCAATAACTGATTTTGTGTCATTGGTTGAACATTTATTTGATTTTCATCCTTCCTAGGCTTATTCTAATCCAATTAAGGTTTTTAACAAATCTTGTGCACCCAATAAGGAATTTTGTGTCATTGGTTGAACATTTAGGTCATTTTCGTCCACCCTTGGCTTATTCTAATCCAATTAGGGTTTTTAACCAATCTTGTGCATCCAATAAGTGATTTTGTGTCATTGGTGTAACATTTAGGTCATTTTCGTCTTCCTTAGGCTTATTCTTATCTAATTAGGGTTTTTAATCAATCTTGTGCATCCAATAACTGATTTTCTGTCATTGGTTGAACATTTATTTGATTTTCGTCCTTCCCAGGCTTATTCTAATCCAATTAGGGTTTTTAACCAATCTTGTGCATCCAATAAGTTATTTTGTGTCATCGGTTGAACATTTAGGGCATTTTCGTCCTCCATAGGCTTATTCTAATCCAATTAAGGTTTTTAACCAATCTTGTGCATCCAATAATTGATTTTGTGTCATTGGTTGAACATTAGGTCATTTTCGTCCTCCATAGGCTTATTCTAAACCAATTAGGGTTTTTAACAAATCTTGTGCATCCAATAAGGGATTTTGTGTCATCGGTTGAACATTTAGGACATTTTCGTCCACCCTCGGCTTATTCTAATCCAATTAGGGTTTTTAACCAATCTTGTGCATCCAATAATTGATTGTGTGCCATTGGTTGAACATTAGGTCATTTTAGTCCTCCATAGGATTATTCTAATCCAATTAAGGTTTTTAACCAATCTTGTGCATCCAATAATTGATTTTGTGTCATTGGTTGAACATTTAGGTCATTTTTGTCCAGCCTTGGCTTATTCTAATCCAATTTGGGTTTTTAACCAATCTTGTGCATCCAATAAGTGATTTTGTGTCATTGGTTGAACATTAAGGTCATTTTCGTCCTCCCTAGGCTTATTCTAATCCAATAAGGTTTTTAACCAATCTTGTGCATCCAATAATTGATTTTGTCTCATTGGTTGAACATTAGGCCATTATCGTCCTCCCTAGGCTTATTCTTATCTAATTAGGGTTTTTAATCAATCTTGTGCATCCAATAACTGATTTTGTGTCATTGGTTGAACATTTATTTGATTTTCATCCTTCCTAGGCTTATTCTAATCCAATAAGGGTTTTTAACCAATCTTGCGCATCCAATGAGGGATTTTGTGTCATTGGTTGAACAATTAGGTCAGTTTCGTCCACCCTTGGGTTATTCTATTCCAATTAGGGTTTTTAACCAATCTTGTGCATCCAATAAGTGATTTTGTGTGATTGGTGTAACAATTAGGTCATTTTCGTCCTCCCTAGGCTTATTCTAATCCAATTAGGGTTTTTAACCAATCTTGTGCATCCAATAATTGATTGTGTGTGATCGGTTGAAAATTTAGGGCATTTTCGTCCTCCATAGGCTTATTCTAATCCAATTAAGGTTTTTAACCAATCTTGTGCATCCAATAATTGATTTTGTGTCATTGGTTGAACATTAGGTCATTTTCGTTCTCCCTAGGCTTATTGTAATGCAATTAGGGTTTTTTACCAATTTTGTGCATCCAATAATTGATTTTGTGTCATTGGTTTAACATTAGGTCATTTTCGTCTTCCTTAGGCTTATTCTTATCTAATTAGGGTTTTTAATCGATCTTGTGCTTCCAATAACTGATTTTCTGTCATTGGTTGAACATTTATTTGATTTTCGTCCTTCCTAGGCTTATTCTAATCCAATTAGGGTTTTTAACCAATTTTGTGCATCCAATAAGTTATTTTGTGTCATCGGTTGAACATTTAGGGCATTTTCGTCCTCCATAGGCTTATTCTAATCCAATTAAGGTTTTTAACCAATCTTGTGCATCCAATAATTGATTTTGTGTCATTGGTTGAACATTAGGTCATTTTCGTCCTCCCTAGGCTTATTCTAATCCAATTAGGGTTTTTAACCAATCTTGTGCATCCAATAAGTGATTTTGTGTCATTGGTTGAACATTTAGGTCATTTTCGTCCACTCTTGGCTTATTCTAATCCAATTAGGGTTTTTAACCAATCTTGTGCATCCAATAAGTGATTTTGTGTCATTGGTTGAACATTTAGGTCATTTTGTCCTCCCTAGGCATATTCTAATCCAATAAGGTTTTTAATCAATCTTGTGCATCCAATAATTGATTTTGTCTCATTGGTTGAACATTAGGCCATTTTCGTACTCCCTAAGCTTATTCTTATCTAATTAGGGTTTTTAATCAATCTTGTGCATCCAATAACTGATTTTGTATCATTGGTTGAACATTTATTTGATTTTCGTCCTTCCTAGGCTTATTCTAATCCAATAAGGGTTTTTAACCAATCTTGCGCATCCAATAAGTGATTTTGTGTCATTCGTTGAACATTGAGGTCATTTCCGTCCTCCCTTGGCTTATTCTAATCCAATTAGGGTTTTTAACTAAACTTCTGCATCCAATAAGTGATTTTGTATCATTCGTTGAACATTTAGGTCATTTTCGTCCTCCCTAGGCTTATTCTAATTCAATTAGGGTTTTTAACCAATCTTTTGCATCCAATAATTGATTTTGTGTCATTGGTTGAACATTTAGGTCATTTTCGTCCTTCCAAGGCTTATTCTAATCCAATTAGGGTTTTTAACCAATCTTGTGCATCCAATAAGTGATTTTGTGTCATCGGTTAAACATTTAGGGCATTTTCGTCCACCCTTGGCTAATTCTAATCCAATTAGGGTTTTTAACAAATCTTGTGCATCCAATAAGTGATTTTTTGTCATTGGTTGAACATTTAGGTCATTTTCGTCCTCCCTAGGCTTATTCTAATCCAATAAGGTTTTTAATCAATCTTGTGCATCCAATAATTGATTGTGTCTCATTGGTTGAACATTAGGCCATTCTCGTCCTCCCTAGGCTTACTCTTATCTAATTAGGGTTTTTAATCAATCTTGTGCATCCAATAATTGATTTTGTGTCATTGGTTGAACATTTAGGTCATTTTCGTCCTCCCTAGGCTTATTCTAATCCAATAAGGGGTTTTTAACAAATCTTGTGCATCCAATAAGGGATTTTGTGTCATCGGTTGAACATTTAGGTCATTTTCGTCCACCCTTGGCATTTTCTAATCCAATTAGGGTTTTTAACCAATCCTGTGCAACCAATAAGTGTTTGTGTGATTGGTGTAACATTTAGGTCATTTTCGTCCTCCATAGGCTTATTCTAATCCAATTAGGGTTTTTAACCAATCTTATGCATCCAATAATTGATTGTGTGTCATTGGTTGAACATTAGGTCATTTTCGTCCTCCCTAGGCTTATTCTTATTTAATTAGGGTTTTTAATCAATCTTGTGCATCCAATAACTGATTTTGTGTCATTGGTTGAACATTTATTTGATTTTCGTCCTTCCTAGGCTTATTCTAATCCAATTAGGGTTTTTTTACCAATCTTGTGCATCCAATAAGTGATTTTGTGTCATTGGTTGAACATTTAGGGCATTTTCGTCCTCCACAGGCATATTCTAATCCAATTAAGGTTTTTAACCAATCTTGTGCATCCAATAATTGATTTTGTCTCATTGGTTGAACATTAGGCCATTTTCGTACTCCCTAGGCTTATTCTTATCTAATTAGGGTTTTTAATCAATCTTGTGCATCCAATAACTGATTTTGTATCATTGGTTGAACATTTATATGATTTTCGTCCTTCCTAGGCTTATTCTAATCCAATAAGGGTTTTTAACCAATCTTGCGCATCCAATAAGTGATTTTGTGTCATTCGTTGAACATTGAGGTGATTTCCGTCCTCCCTAGGCTTATTCTAATCCAATTAGGGTTTTTAACTAATCTTGTGCATCCAATAAGTGATTTTGTATCATTCGTTGAACATTTAGGTCATTTTCGTCGTCCCTAGGCTTATTCTAATCCAATAAGGTTTTAAATCAATCTTGTGCATCCAATAATTGATTTTGTCTCATTGGTTGAACATTAGGCCATTTTCGTCCTCCCTAGGCTTATTCTTATCTAATTAGGGTTTTTAATCAATCTTGTGCATCCAATAATTGATTTTGTGTCATTGGTTGAACATTAGGTCATTTTCGTCCTCCTTAGGCTTATTCTAATCCAATTAGGGTTTTTAACCAATCTTGTGCATCTAATAAGTGATTTTGTGTCATTGGTTGAACATTTAGGTCATTTTCGTCCACCCTTGGCTTCTCCTAATCCAATTAGGGTTTTTAACCAATCTTCTGCGTCCAATAAGTGATTTTGTGTCATTGGTTGAACATTTAGGTCATTTTCGTCCTCCCTAGGCTTATTCTAATCCAATAAGGTTTTTAATCAATCTTGTGCATCCAATAATGGATTTTGTCTCATTGGTTGAACATTAGGCAATTTTCGTCCTCCCTAGGCTTATTCTTATCTAATTAGGGTTTTTAATCAATCTTGTGCTTCCAATAACTGATTTTGTATCATTGGTTGAATATTTATATGATTTTCGTCCTTCCTAATCAATCTTGCGCATCCAATAAGTGATTTTGTGTCATTCGTTGAACATTGAGGTCATTTCCATCCTCCCTAGGCTTAATCTAATCTATTTAGGGGTTTTAACTAATCTTGTGCATCCAATAAGTGATTTTGTATCATTCGTTGAACATTTAGGTCATTTTCGTCCTCCCTAGGCTTATTCTGATTCAATTAGGGTTTTTAAACAATCTTTTGCATCCAATAATTGATTTTGTGTCATTGGTTGAACATTTAAGTCATTTTCGTCCTCCCTAGGCTTATTCTAATCCAATAAGGGTTTTTAACAAATCTTGTGCATCCAATAAGGGATTTTGTGTCATCGGTTGAACATTTAGGTCATTTTCGTCCACCCTTGGCATTTTCTAATCCAATTAGGGTTTTTAACCAATCTTGTGCATCCAATAAGTGTTTGTGTGATTGGTGTAACATTTAGGTCATTTTCGTACTCCATAGGCTTATTCTAATCCAATTAGGGTTTTTAACCAATCTTGTGCATCCAATAATTGATTTTGTGTCATTGGTTGAACATTAGGTCATTTTCGTCCTCCCTAGGCTTATTCTAATCCAATTTGGGCTTTTAAACAATCTTGTGCATCCAATAAGTGATTTTGTGTCATTGGTTGAACATTTAGGTCATTTTCGTCCAGCCTTGGCTTATTCTAATCCAATTAGGGTTTTTTTTACCAATCTTGTGCATCCAATAATTGATTTTGTGTCATTGGTTGAACATTTAGGTCATTTTCGTCCTCCCTAGGATTATTCTAATCCAATTAGGTTTTTAACCAATCTTGTGCATCCAATAATTGATTTTGTCTCATTGGTTGAACATTAGGCCATTTTCGTCTTCCCTAGGCTTATTCTTATCTAATTAGGGTTTTTAATCAATCTTGTGCATCCAATAACTGATTTTGTGTCATTGATTGAACATTTATTTGATTTTCGTCCTTCCTAGGCTTATTCTAATCCAATAAGGGTTTTTAACCAATCTTCAGCATCCAATAAGTGATTTTGTGTCATTCGTTGAACGTTGAGGTCATTTACATCCTCCCTAGGCTTATTCTAATCCAATTAGGGTTTTTAACCAATCTTATGCATCCAATAAGGGATTTTGTGTCATTGGTTGAACATTTAGGTCATTTTTGTCCACCCTTGGCTTATTCTAATCCAATTAGGGTTTTTAAGCAATCTTGTGCATCCAATAAGTGATTTTGTGTCATTGGTGTAACATTTAGGTCATTTTCGTCCTCCCTAGGCTTATTCTAATCCAATTAGGGTTTTTACCTAATCTTGTGCATCCAATAATTGATTGTGTGTCATTGGTTGAACATTAGGCCATTTTCGTCCTCCCTAGGCTTATTCTTATCTAATTAGGGTTTTTAATCAATCTTGTACATCCAATAACTGATTTTGTGTCATTGGTTGAACATTTATTTGATTTTCGTCCTTCCTAGGCTTATTCTAATCCAATAAGGGTTTTTAACCAATCTTCAGCATCCAATAAGTGATTTTGTGTCATTCGTTGAACGTTGAGATCATTTACATCCTCCCTAGGCTTATTCTAATCCAATTAGGGTTTTTAACAAATCTTATGCATCCAATAAGGGATTTTGTGTCATTGGTTGAACATTTAGGTCATTTTTGTCCACCCTTGGCTTATTCTAATCCAATTAGGGTTTTTAAGCAATCTTGTGCATCCAATAAGTGATTTTGTGTCATTGGTGTAACATTTAGGTCATTTTCGTCCTCCCTAGGCTTATTCTAATCCAATTAGGGTTTTTACCTAATCTTGTGCATCCAATAATTGATTGTGTGTCATTGGTTGAACATTAGGCCATTTTCGTCCTCCCTAGGCTTATTCTTATCTAATTAGGGTTTTTAATCAATCTTGTACATCCAATTACTGATTTTGTGTCATTGGTTGAACATTTATTTGATTTTCGTCCTTCCTAGGCTTATTCTAATCCAATAAGGGTTTTTAACCAATCTTGCGCATCCAATAAGTGATTTTGTGTCATTCGTTGAACATTGAGGTCATTTACAACCTCCCTAGGCTTATTCTAATCCAATTAGGGTTTTTAACAAATCTTGTGCATCCAATAAGGGATTTTGTGTCATTGGTTGAACATTTAGGTCATTTTCGTCCACCCTTGGCTTATTCTAATCCAATTAGGGTTTTTAACCAATCTTGTGCATCCAATAAGTGATTTTGTGTCATTGGTTGAACATTTAAGTCATTTTCGTCCTCCCTAGGCTTATTCTAATCGAATAAGGTTTTTAATCAATCTTGTGCATCCAATAATTGATTTTGTCTCATTGGTTGAACATTAGGCCATTTTCGTCCTCCCTAGGCTTATTCTTATCTAATTAGGGTTTTTAATCAATCTTGTGCATGCAATAACTGATTTTGTATCATTGGTTGAGCATTTATATGATTTTCGTCCTTCCTAGGCTTATTCTAATCCAATAAGGGTTTTTAACCAATCTTGCGCATCCAATAAGTGATTTTGTGTCATTGGTTGAACATTTAGGTCATTTTCGTCCTCCCTAGGCTTATTCTAATCCAATTAGGTTTTTAACCAATCTTGTGCATCCAATAATTGATTTTGTCTCATTGGTTGAACATTAGGCCATTTTCGTCTTCCCTAGGCTTATTCTTATCTAATTAGGGTTTTTAATCAATCTTGTGCATCCAATAACTGATTTTGTGTCATTGATTGAACATTTATTTGATTTTCGTCCTTCCTAGGCTTATTCTAATCCAATAAGGGTTTTTAACCAATCTTCAGCATCCAATAAGTGATTTTGTGTCATTCGTTGAACGTTGAGGTCATTTACATCCTCCCTAGGCTTATTCTAATCCAATTAGGGTTTTTAACCAATCTTATGCATCCAATAAGGGATTTTGTGTCATTGGTTGAACATTTAGGTCATTTTTGTCCACCCTTGGCTTATTCTAATCCAATTAGGGTTTTTAAGCAATCTTGTGCATCCAATAAGTGATTTTGTGTCATTGGTGTAACATTTAGGTCATTTTCGTCCTCCCTAGGCTTATTCTAATCCAATTAGGGTTTTTACCTAATCTTGTGCATCCAATAATTGATTGTGTGTCATTGGTTGAACATTAGGCCATTTTCGTCCTCCCTAGGCTTATTCTTATCTAATTAGGGTTTTTAATCAATCTTGTACATCCAATAACTGATTTTGTGTCATTGGTTGAACATTTATTTGATTTTCGTCCTTCCTAGGCTTATTCTTATCTAATTAGGGTTTTTAATCAATCTTGTGCATCCAATAACTGATTTTGTGTCATTGGTTGAACATTTATTTGATTTTGGTCCTTCCTAGGCTTATTCTAATCCAATAAGGGTTTTTAACCAATCTTGCGCATCCAATAAGTGATTTTGTGTCATTCGTTGAACATTGAGGTCATTTACAACCTCCCTAGGGTTATTCTAATCCAATTAGGGTTTTTAACAAATCTTATGCATCCAATAAGGGATTTTGTGTCATTGGTTGAACATTTAGGCCATTTTCGTCCTCCCTAGGCTTATTCTTATCTAATTAGGGTTTTTAATCAATCTTGTGCATGCAATAACTGATTTTGTATCATTGATTGAGCATTTATATGATTTTCGTCCTTCCTAGGCTTATTCTAATCCAATAAGGGTTTTTAACCAATCTTGCGCATCCAATAAGTGATTTTGTGTCATTGGTTGAACATTTAGGTCATTTTCGTCCTCCCTAGGCTTATTCTAATCCAATTAGGTTTTTAACCAATCTTGTGCATCCAATAATTGATTTTGTCTCATTGGTTGAACATTAGGCCATTTTCGTCTTCCCTAGGCTTATTCTTATCTAATTAGGGTTTTTAATCAATCTTGTGCATCCAATAACTGATTTTGTGTCATTGATTGAACATTTATTTGATTTTCGTCCTTCCTAGGCTTATTCTAATCCAATAAGGGTTTTTAACCAATCTTCAGCATCCAATAAGTGATTTTGTGTCATTCGTTGAACGTTGAGGTCATTTACATCCTCCCTAGGCTTATTCTAATCCAATTAGGGTTTTTAACCAATCTTATGCATCCAATAAGGGATTTTGTGTCATTGGTTGAACATTTAGGTCATTTTTGTCCACCCTTGGCTTATTCTAATCCAATTAGGGTTTTTAAGCAATCTTGTGCATCCAATAAGTGATTTTGTGTCATTGGTGTAACATTTAGGTCATTTTCGTCCTCCCTAGGCTTATTCTAATCCAATTAGGGTTTTTACCTAATCTTGTGCATCCAATAATTGATTGTGTGACATTGGTTGAACATTAGGCCATTTTCGTCCTCCCTAGGCTTATTCTTATCTAATTAGGGTTTTTAATCAATCTTGTACATCCAATAACTGATTTTGTGTCATTGGTTGAACATTTATTTGATTTTCGTCCTTCCTAGGCTTATTCTTATCTAATTAGGGTTTTTAATCAATCTTGTGCATCCAATAACTGATTTTGTGTCATTGGTTGAACATTTATTTGATTTTGGTCCTTCCTAGGCTTATTCTAATCCAATAAGGGTTTTTAACCAATCTTGCGCATCCAATAAGTGATTTTGTGTCATTCGTTGAACATTGAGGTCATTTACAACCTCCCTAGGGTTATTCTAATCCAATTAGGGTTTTTAACAAATCTTATGCATCCAATAAGAGATTTTGTGTCATTGGTTGAACATTTAGGTCATTTTCGTCCTCTATAAGCTTATTCTTATCTAACTAGGGTTTTTAATCAATCTTGTGCATCCAATAACTGATTTTGTGTCATTGGTTGAACATTTATTTGATTTTCGTCCTTCCTAGGCTTATTCTAATCCAATTAGGGTTTTTAACAAATCTTGTGCATCCAATAAGGGATTTTGTGTCATTGGTTGAACATTTAGGTCATTTTCGTCCACCCTTGGCTTATTCTAATCCAATTAGGGTTTTTAACCAATCTTGTGCATCCAATAAGTGATTTTGTGTCATTGGTTGAACATTTAAGTCATTTTCGTCCTCCCTAGGCTTATTCTAATCGAATAAGGTTTTTAATCAATCTTGTGCATCCAATAATTGATTTTGTCTCATTGGTTGAACATTAGGCCATTTTCGTCCTCCCTAGGCTTATTCTTATCTAATTAGGGTTTTTAATCAATCTTGTGCATGCAATAACTGATTTTGTATCATTGGTTGAGCATTTATATGATTTTCGTCCTTCCTAGG
>JBBPBP010009779.1:38130206-38172330 GCA_037974735.1 Cicer chorassanicum
TGTCATTCGTTGAACATTGAGGTCATTTACAACCTCCCTAGGCTTATTCTAATCCAATTAGGGTTTTTAACAAATCTTATGCATCCAATAAGGGATTTTGTGTCATTGGTTGAACATTTAGGTCATTTTCGTCCACCCTTGGCTTATTCTAATCCAATTAGGGTTTTTAACCAATGTTGTGCATCCAATAAGTGATTTTGTGTCATTGGTGTAACAATTAGGTCATTTTCGTCCTCCCTAGGCTTATTCTAATCCAATTAGGGTTTTTAACCAATCTTGTGCATCCAATAATTGATTATGTGTCATTGGTTGAACATTAGGTCATTTTCGTCCTCTATAGGCTTAATCTTATCTAATTAGGGTTTTTAATCAATCTTGTGCATCAATTAACTGATTTTGTGTCATTGGTTGAACATTTAATTGATTTTCGTCCATCCTAAGCTTATTCTAATCCAATTAGGGTTTTTTGACAAATCTTGTGCATCCTATAAGTGATTTTGTGTCATTTGTTGAACATTTAGGTCATTTTCGTCTAGCCTTGGCTTATTCTAATCCAATTAGGGTTTTTAACCAATCTTGTGCATCCAATAAGTGATTTTGCGTCATTGGTTGAACATTTATTTGATTTTCGTCCTTCCTAAGCTTATTCTAATCCAATTAGGGTTTTTTACCAATCTTGTGCATCCAATAAGTGATTTTGTGTCATTGGTTGAACATTTAGGGCATTTTCATCCTCCATTGGCTTATTCTAATCCAATTAAGGTTTTTAACCAATCTTGTGCATCTAATAATTGATTTTGTCTCATTTGTTGAACATTAGGCCATTTTCGTCCTCCCTAGGCTTATTCTTATCTAATTAGGGTTTTTAATCAATCTTGTGCATCCAATAACTGATTTTGTATCATTGGTTGAACATTTATATGATTTTCGTCCTTCCTCGGCTTATTCTAATACAATAAGGGTTTTTAACCAATCTTGCGCATCCAATAAGTGATTTTGTGTCATTGGTTGAACATTTAGGTCATTTTCGTCCTCCCTAGGCTTATTCTAATCCAATTAGGGTTTTTAACCAATCTTGTGCATCCAATAAGTGATTTTGTGTCATTGGTTGAACATTTAGGCCATTTTCGTCCAGCCTTGGCTTATTTTAATCCAATTAGGGTTTTTAACCAATCTTGTGCATCCAATAAGTGATTTTGTGTCATTGGTTGGACATTTAGGTCAGTTTCGTCCTCCCAAGGCTTATTCTAATCCAATAAGGTTTTTAACCAATCTTGTGCATCCAATAATTGATTTTGTTTCATTGGTTGAACATTAGGTCATTTTCGTCCTCCCTAGGCTTATTCTTATCTAATTAGGGTTTTTAATCAATCTTGTGCATCCAATAACTGATTTTGTATCATTGGTTGAACATTTATATGATTTTCGTCCTTCCTAGGCTTATTCTAATACAATAAGGGTTTTTAACCAATCTTGCGCATCCAATAAGTGATTTTGTGTCATTCGTTGAACATTGAGGTCATTTACAACCTCCCTAGGCTTATTCTAATCCAATTAGGGTTTTTAACAAATCTTATGCATCCAATAAGGGATTTTGTGTCATTGGTTGAACATTTAGGTCATTTTCGTCCTCTATAAGCTTATTCTTATCTAATTAGGGTTTTTAATCAATCTTGTGCATCCAATAACTGATTTTGTGTCATTGGTTGAACATTTATTTGATTTTCGTCCTTCCTAGGCTTATTCTAATCCAATTAGGGTTTTTAACAAATCTTGTGCATCCAATAAGGGATTTTGTGTCATTGGTTGAACATTTAGGTCATTTTCGTCCACCCTTGGCTTATTCTAATCCAATTAGGGTTTTTAACCAATCTTGTGCATCCAATAAGTGATTTTGTGTCATTGGTTGAACATTTAAGTCATTTTCGTCCTCCCTAGGCTTATTCTAATCGAATAAGGTTTTTAATCAATCTTGTGCATCCAATAATTGATTTTGTCTCATTGGTTGAACATTAGGCCATTTTCGTCCTCCCTAGGCTTATTCTTATCTAATTAGGGTTTTTAATCAATCTTGTGCATGCAATAACTGATTTTGTATCATTGGTTGAGCATTTATATGATTTTCGTCCTTCCTAGGCTTATTCTAATCCAATAAGGGTTTTTAACCAATCTTGCGCATCCAATAAGTGATTTTGTGTCATTCGTTGAACATTGAGGTCATTTTTGTCCTCCATAGGCTTATTCTAATCCAATTAGGGTTTTTAACTAATCTTGTGCATCCAATAAGTGATTTTGTGTCATTGGTTGAACATTTAGGTCATTTTCGTCCACCCTTGGCTTATTCTAATCCAATTAGGGTTTTTAACCAATCTTGTGCATCCAATAAGAGATTTTGTGTCATTGGTGTAACATTTAAGTCATTTTCGTCCTCCCTGGGCTTATTCTAATCCAATTAGGGTTTTTACCTAATCTTGTGCATCCAATAATTGATTGTGAGTCATTGGTTGAACATTAGGCCATTTTTATCCTCCCTAGGCTTATTCTTATCTAATTAGGGTTTTTAATCAATCTTGTGCATCCAATAACTAATTTTGTGTCATTAGTTGAACATTTATTTGATTTTCGTCCTTCCTAGGCTTATTCTAATCCAATAAGGGTTTTTAACCAATCTTGCGCATCCAATAAGTGATTTTGTGTCATTCGTTGAACATTGAGGTCATTTACAACCTGCCTAGGCTTATTCTAATCCAATTTGGGTTTTTAACAAATCTTATGCATCCAATAACTGATTTTGTGTCATTGATTGAACATTTATTTGATTTTCGTCCTTCCTAGGCTTATTCTAATCCAAAAAGGGTTTTTAACCAATCTTCAGCATCCAATAAGTGATTTTGTGTCATTCGTTGAACATTGAGGTCATTTACATCCTCCCTAGGCTTATTCTAATCCAATTAGGGTTTTTTACCAATCTTATGCATCCAATAAGGGATTTTGTGTCATTGGTTGAACATTTAGGTCATTTTCGTCCACCCTTGGCTTATTCTAATCCAATTAGGGTTTTTAACCAATCTTGTGCATCCAATAAGTGATTTTGTGTCATTGGTGTAACATTTAGGTCATTTTCGTCCTCCCTAGGCTTATTCTAATCCAATTAGGGTTTTTACCTAATCTTGTGCATCCAATAATTGATTGTGTGTCATTGGTTGAACATTAGGCCATTTTCGTCCTCCCTAGGCTTATTCTTATCTAATTAGGGTTTTTAATCAATCTTGTGCATCCAATAACTGATTTTGTGTCATTGGTTGAACATTTATTTGATTTTGGTCCTTCCTAGGCTTATTCTAATCCAATAAGGGTTTTTAACCAATCTTGCGCATCCAATAAGTGATTTTATGTCATTCGTTGAACATTGAGGTCATTTACAACCTCCCTAGGCTTATTCTAATCCAATTAGGGTTTTTAACAAATCTTATGCATCCAATAAGGGATTTTGTGTCATTGGTTGAACATTTAGGTCATTTTCGTCCTCTATAAGCTTATTCTTATCTAATTAGGGTTTTTAACCAATCTTTTGCATCCAATAACTGATTTTGTGTCATTGGTTGAACATTTATTTGATTTTCGTCCTTCCTAGGCTTATTCTAATCCAATTAGGGTTTTTAACAAATCTTGTGCATCCAATAAGGGATTTTGTGTCATTGGTTGAACATTTAGGTCATTTTCGTCCAGCCTTGGCTTATTCTAATCCAATTAGGGTTTTTAACCAATCTTGTGCATCCAATAAGTGATTTTGTGTCATTGGTGTAACATTTAGGTCATTTTCGTCCTCCCTAGGCTTATTCTAATCCAATTAGGGTTTTTAACAAATCTTGTGCATCCAATAATTGATTGTGTGTCATTGGTTGAACATTTAGGTCATTTTCGTCCTCTATAAGCTTATTCTTATCTAATTAGGGTTTTTAACCAATCTTTTGCATCCAATAATTGATTTTGTGTCATTGGTTGAACATTTAGGTCATTTTCGTCCTCCCTAGGCTTATTCTAATCCAATTAGGGTTTTTAACAAATCTTGTGCATCCAATAAGGGATTTTGTGTCATCGGTTGAACATTTAGGTCATTTTCGTCCTCCCTTGACTTATTCTAATCCAATTAGGGTTTTTAACCAATCTTGTGCATCCAATAAGTGATTTTGTGTCATTGGTTGAACATTTATTTGATTTTCGTCCTTCCTAGGCTTATTCTAATCCAGTTAGGGTTTTTTACCAATCTTGTGCATCCAATAAGTGATTTTGTGTCATTGGTTGAACATTTAGGTCATTTTCGTCCTCCCTAGGCTTATTCTAATCCAATAAGGTTTATTAACCAATCTTGTGCATCCAATAATTGATTTTGTCTCATCGGTTGAACATTAGGCCGTTTTCGTCTTCCCTAGGCTTATTCTTATCTAATTCGGGTTTTTAATCAATCTTGTGCATCCAATAACTGATTTTGTGTCATTGATTGAACATTTATTTGATTTTCGTCCTTCCTAGGCTTATTCTAATCCAATAAGGGTTTTTAACCAATCTTCAGCATCCAATAATTGATTTTGTGTCATTCGTTGAACATTGAGGTCATTTACATCCTCCCTAGGCTTATTCTAATCCAATTAGGGTTTTTAACCAATCTTATGCATCCAATAAGGGATTTTGTGTCATTGGTTGAACATTTAGGTCATTTTCGTCCACCCTTGGCTTATTCTTATCCAATTAGGGTTTTTAACCAATCTTGTGCATCCAATAAGAGATTTTGTGTCATTGGTGTAACATTTAGGTCATTTTCGTCCTCCCTAGGCTTATTCTAATCCAATTAGGGTTTTTACCTAATCTTGTGCATCCAATAATTGATTGTGTGTCATTGGTTGAACATTAGGCCATTTTCGTCCTCCCTAGGCTTATTCTTATCTAATTAGGGTTTTTAATCAATCTTGTGCATCCAATAACTGATTTTGTGTCATTGGTTGAACATTTATTTGATTTTCGTCCTTCCTAGGCTTATTCTAATCCAATAAGGGTTTTTAACCAATCTTGCGCATCCAATAAGTGATTTTGTGTCATTCGTTGAACATTGAGGTAATTTACAACCTCCCTAGGCTTATTCTAATCCAATTAGGGTTTTGAACAAATCTTATGCATCCAATAAGGGATTTTGTGTCATTGGTTGAACATTTAGGTCATTTTCGTCCTCTATAAGCTTATTCTTATCTAATTAGGGTTTTTAACCAATCTTTTGCATCCAATAATTGATTTTGTGTCATTGGTTGAACATTTAGGTCATTTTCGTCCTCCCTAGGCTTATTCTAATCCAATTAGGGTTTTTAACAAATCTTGTGCATCCAATAAGGGATTTTGTGTCATCGGTTGAACATTTAGGTCATTTTCGTCCAACCTTGGCTTATTCTAATCCAATTAGGGTTTTTAACCAATCTTGTGCATCAATTAAGTGATTTTGTGTCATTGGTGTAACATTTAGGTCATTTTCATCCTCCATAGGCTTATTCTAATCCAATTAGGGTTTTTAACAAATCTTGTGCATCCAATAAGGGATTTTGTGTCATTGGTAGAACATTTAGGTCATTTTCGTCCTCTATAAGCTTATTCTTATCTAATTAGGGTTTTTAACCAATCTTTTGCATCCAATAATTGATTTTGTGTCATTGGTTGAACATTTAGGTCATTTTCGTCCTCCCTAGGCTTATTCTAATCCAATTAGGGTTTTTAACAAATCTTGTGCATCCAATAAGGGATTTTGTGTCATCGGTTGAACATTTAGGTCATTTTCGTCCACCCTTGACTTATTCTAATCCAATTAGGGTTTTTAACCAATCTTGTGCATCCAATAAGTGATTTTGTGTCATTGGTTGAACATTTATTTGATTTTCGTCCTTCCTAGGCTTATTCTAATCCAATTAGGGTTTTTTACCAATCTTGTGCATCCAATAAGTGATTTTGTGTCATTGGTTGAACATTTAGGTCATTTTCGTCCTCCCTAGGCTTATTCTAATCCAATAAGGTTTATTAACCAATCTTGTGCATCCAATAATTGATTTTGTCTCATTGGTTGAACATTAGGCCGTTTTCGTCTTCCCTAGGCTTATTCTTATCTAATTCGGGTTTTTAATCAATCTTGTGCATCCAATAACTGATTTTGTGTCATTGATTGAACATTTATTTGATTTTCGTCCTTCCTAGGCTTATTCTAATCGAATAAGGGTTTTTAACCAATCTTCAGCATCCAATAATTGATTTTGTGTCATTCGTTGAACATTGAGGTCATTTACATCCTCCCTAGGCTTATTCTAATCCAATTAGGGTTTTAAACCAATCTTATGCATCCAATAAGGGATTTTGTGCAATTGGTTGAACATTTAGGTCATTTTCGTCCACCCTTGGCTTATTCTAATCCAATTAGGGTTTTTAACCAATCTTGTGCATCCAATAAGAGATTTTGTGTCATTGGTGTAACATTTAGGTCATTTTCGTCCTCCCTAGGCTTATTCTAATCCAATTAGGGTTTTTACCTAATCTTGTGCATCCAATAATTGATTGTGTGTCATTGGTTGAACATTAGGCCATTTTCGTCCTCCCTAGGATTATTCTTATCTAATTAGGGTTTTTAATCAATCTTGTGCATCCAATAACTGATTTTGTGTCATTGGTTGAACATTTATTTGATTTTCGTCCTTCCTAGGCTTATTCTAATCCAATAAGGGTTCTTAACCAATCTTGCGCATCCAATAAGTGATTTTGTGTCATTCGTTGAACATTGAGGTAATTTACAACCTCCCTAGGCTTATTCTAATCCAATTAGGGTTTTTAACAAATCTTATGCATCCAATAAGGGATTTTGTGTCATTGGTTGAACATTTAGGTCATTTTCGTCCTCTATAAGCTTATTCTTATCTAATTAGGGTTTTTAACCAATCTTTTGCATCCAATAATTGATTTTGTGTCATTGGTTGAACATTTAGGTCATTTTCGTCCTCCCTAGGCTTATTCTAATCCAATTAGGGTTTTTAACAAATCTTGTGCATCCAATAAGGGATTTTGTGTCATCGGTTGAACATTTAGGTCATTTTCGTCCACCCTTGACTTATTCTAATCCAATTAGGGTTTTTAACCAATCTTGTGCATCCAATAAGTGATTTTGTGTCATTGGTTGAACATTTATTTGATTTTCGTCCTTCCTAGGCTTATTCTAATCCAATTAGGGTTTTTTACCAATCTTGTGCATCCAATAAGTGATTTTGTGTCATTGGTTGAACATTTAGGTCATTTTCGTCCTCCCTAGGCTTATTCTAATCCAATAAGGTTTATTAACCAATCTTGTGCATCCAATAATTGATTTTGTCTCATTGGTTGAACATTAGGCCGTTTTCGTCTTCCCTAGGCTTATTCATATCTAATTCGGGTTTTTAATCAATCTTGTGCATCCAATAACTGATTTTGTGTCATTGATTGAACATTTATTTGATTTTCGTCCTTCCTAAGCTTATTCTAATCGAATAAGGGTTTTTAACCAATCTTCAGCATCCAATAATTGATTTTTTGTCATTCGTTGAACATTGAGGTCATTTACATCCTCCCTAGGCTTATTCTAATCCAATTAGGGTTTTTAACCAATCGTATGCATCCAATAAGGGATTTTGTGCAATTGGTTGAACATTTAGGTCATTTTCGTCCACCCTTGGCTTATTCTAATCCAATTAGGGTTTTTAACCAATCTTGTGCATCCAATAAGAGATTTTGTGTCATTGGTGTAACATTTAGGTCATTTTCGTCCTCCCTAGGCTTATTCTAATCCAATTAGAGTTTTTACCTAATCTTGTGCATCCAATAATTGATTGTGTGTCATTGGTTTAACATTAGGCCATTTTCGTCCTCCCTAGGATTATTCTTATCTAATTAGGGTTTTTAATCAATCTTGTGCATCCAATAACCGATTTTGTGTCATTGGTTGAACATTTATTTGATTTTCGTCCTTCCTAGGCTTATTCTAATCCAATAAGGGTTCTTAACCAATCTTGCGCATCCAATAAGTGATTTTGTGTCATTCGTTGAACATTGAGGTAATTTACAACCTCCCTAGGCTTATTCTAATCCAATTAGGGTTTTTAACAAATCTTATGCATCCAATAAGGGATTTTGTGTCATTGATTGAACATTTAGGTCATTTTCGTCCTCTATAAGCTTATTCTTATCTAATTAGGGTTTTTAACAAATCTTGTGCATCCAATAAGGGATTTTGTGTCATCGGTTGAACATTTAGGTCATTTTCGTCCAGCCTTGGCTTATTCTAATCCAATTAGGGTTTTTAACCAATCTTGTGCATCCAATAAGTGATTTTGTGTCATTGGTGTAACATTTAGGTCATTTTCATCCTCCATAGGCTTATTCTAATCCAATTAGGGTTTTTAACAAATCTTGTGCATCCAATAAGGGATTTTGTGTCATTGGTTGAACATTTAGGTCATTTTCGTCCTCTATAAGCTTATTCTTATCTAATTAGGGTTTTTAACCAATCTTTTGCATCCAATAATTGATTTTGTGTCATTGGTTGAACATTTAGGTCATTTTCGTCCTCCCTAGGCTTATTCTAATCCAATTAGGGTTTTTAACAAATCTTGTGCATCCAATAAGGGATTTTGTGTCATCGGTTGAACATTTAGGTCATTTTCGTCCACCCTTGACTTATTCTAATCCAATTAGGGTTTTTAACCAATCTTGTGCATCCAATAAGTGATTTTGTGTCATTGGTTGAACATTTATTTGATTTTCGTCCTTCCTAGGCTTATTCTAATCCAATTAGGGTTTTTTACCAATCTTGTGCATCCAATAAGTGATTTTGTGTCATTGGTTGAACATTTAGGTCATTTTCGTCCTCCCTAGGCTTATTCTAATCCAATAAGGTTTATTAACCAATCTTGTGCATCCAATAATTGATTTTGTCTCATTGGTTGAACATTAGGCCGTTTTCGTCTTCCCTAGGCTTATTCTTATCTAATTCGGGTTTTTAATCAATCTTGTGCATCCAATAACTGATTTTGTGTCATTGATTGAACATTTATTTGATTTTCGTCCTTCCTAGGCTTATTCTAATCCAATAAGCGTTTTTAACCAATCTTCAGCATCCAATAATTGATTTTGTGTCATTCGTTGAACATTGAGGTCATTTACATCCTCCCTAGGCTTATTCTAATCCAATTAGGGTTTTTAACCAATCTTATGCATCCAATAAGGGATTTTGTGCAATTGGTTGAACATTTAGGTCATTTTCGTCCACCCTTGGCTTATTCTAATCCAATTAGGGTTTTTAACCAATCTTGTGCATCCAATAAGAGATTTTGTGTCATTGGTGTAACATTTAGGTCATTTTCGTCCTCCCTAGGCTTATTCTAATCCAATTAGGGTTTTTACCTAATCTTGTGCATCCAATAATTGATTGTGTGTCATTGGTTGAACATTAGGCCATTTTCATCCTCCCTAGGCTTATTCTTATCTAATTAGGGTTTTTAATCAATCTTTAGCATCCATTAACTGATTTTGTGTCATTGGTTGAACATTTATTTGATTTTCGTCCTTCCTAGGCTTATTCTAATCCAATAAGGGTTTTTAACCAATCTTGCGCATCCAATAAGTGATTTTGTGTCATTCGTTGAACATTGAGGTCATTTACAACCTCCCTAGGCTTATTCTAATCCTATTAGGGTTTTTAACAAATCTTATGCATCCAATAACTGATTTTGTGTCATTGATTGAACATTTATTTGATTTTCGTCCTTCCTAGGCTTATTCTAATCCAATAAGGGTTTTTAACCAATCTTCAGCATCCAATAAGTGATTTTGTGTCATTCGTTGAACATTGAGGTCATTTACATCCTCCCTAGGCTTATTCTAATCCAATTAGGGTTTTTAACCAATCTTATGAATCCAATAAGGGATTTTGTGTCATTGGTTGAACATTTAGTTCATTTTCGTCCACCCTTGGCTTATTCTAATCCAATTAGGGTTTTTAACCAATCTTGTGCATCCAATAAGTGATTTTGTGTCATTGGTGTAACATTTAGGTCATTTTCGTCCTCCCTAGGCTTTTTCTAATCCAATTAGGGTTTTTACCTAATCTTGTGCATCCAATAATTGATTGTGTGTCATTGGTTGAACATTAGGCCATTTTCGTCCTCCCTATGCTTATTCTTATCTAATTAGGGTTTTTAATCAATCTTGTGCATCCAATAACTGATTTTGTGTCATTGGTTGAACATTTATTTGATTTTCGTCCTTCCTAGGCTTATTCTAATCCAATAAGGGTGTTTAACCAATCTTGCGCATCCAATAAGTGATTTTGTGTCATTCGTTGAACATTGAGGTCATTTACAACCTCCCTAGGCTTATTCTAATCCAATTAGGGTTTTTAACAAATCTTATGCATCCAATAAGGGATTTTGTGGCATTGGTTGAACATTTAGGTCATTTTCGTCCTCCATAAGCTTATTCTTATCTAATTAGCGTTTTTAATCAATCTTGTGCATCCAATAACTGATTTTGTGTCATTGGTTGAACATTTATTTGATTTTCGTCCTTCCTAGGCTTATTCTAATCGAATTAGGGTTTTTAACCAATCTTGTGCATCCAATAATTGGTTGTGTGTCATTGGTTGAGCATTAGGTCATTTTCGTCCTCTATAGGCTTATTCTTAACTAATTAGGGTTTTTAATCAATCTTGTGCATCAATTAACTGATTTTGTGTCATTGGTTGAACATTTAATTGATTTTCGTCCTTCCTAGGCTTATTCTTATCCAATTAGGGTTTTTTGACAAATCTTGTGCATCCAATAAGTGATTTTGTGTCATTTGTTGAACATTTAGGTCATTTTTGTCCAACCTTGGCTTATTCTAATCCAATTAGGGTTTTTAACCAATCTTGTGCATCCAATAAGTGATTTTGTGTCATTGGTTGAACATTTAGGTCATTTTCGTCCACCTTTGGCTTATTCTAATCCAATTAGGGTTTTTAAACAATCATGTGCATCCAATAAGTGATTTTGTGTCATTGGTTGAACATTTAGGTCATTTGCATCCTCCCTAGGCTTATTCTTATCTAATTAGGGTTTTTAACCAATCTTGTGCATCCAATAATTGATTTTGTGTCATTGGTTGAACATTTAGGTCATTTTCGTCCACCCTTGGCTTATTCTAATCCAATTAGGGTTTTTAACCAATCTTGTGCATCCAATAAGTGATTTTGTGTCATTGGTGTAACATTTAGGTCAATTTCGTCCTCCCTAGGCTTATTCAAATCCAAATAGGGTTTTTACCTAATCTTGTGCATCCAATAATTGATTGTGTGTCATTGGTTGAACATTAGGCCATTTTCGTCCTCCCTAGGCTTATTCTTATCTAATTAGGGTTTTTAATCAATATTGTGCATCCAATAACTGATTTTGTGTCATTGGTTGAACATTTATTTGATTTTCGTCCTTCATAGGCTTATTCTAATCCAATAAGGGTTTTTAACCAATCTTGCGCATCCAATAAGTGATTTTGTGTCATCCGTTGAACATTGAGGTCATTTACAACCTCCCTAGGCTTATTCTAATCCAATTAGGGTTTTTAACAAATCTTATGCATCCAATAAGGGATTTTGTGTCATTGGTTGAACATTTAGGTCATTTTCGTCCACCCTTGGCTTATTCTAATCCAATTAGGGATTTTAACCAATGTTGTGCATCCAATAAGTGATTTTGTGTCATTGGTGTAATAATTAGGTCATTTTCGTCCTCCCAAGGCTTATTCTAATCCAATTAGGGTTTTTAATCAATCTTGTGCATCCAATAACTGATTTTGTGTCATTGGTTGAACATTTATTTGATTTTCGTCCTTCCTAGGCTTATTCTAATCCAATAAGGGTTTTTAACCAATCTTGCGCATCCAATAAGTGATTTTGTGTCATTCGTTGAACATTGAGGTCATTTACAACCTCCCTAGGCTTATTCTAATCCAATTAGGGTTTTTAACAAATCTTATGCATCCAATAAGGGATTTTGTGTCATTGGTTGAACATTTAGGTCATTTTCGTCCAGCCTTGGCTTATTCTAATCCAATTAGGGTTTTTAACCAATGTTGTGCATCCAATAAGTGATTTTGTGTCATTGGTGTAACAATTAGGTCATTTTCGTCCTCCCTAGGCTTCCAATTAGTGTTTTTAACCAATCTTGTGCATCCAATAATTGATTGTGTGTCATTGGTTGAGCATTAGGTCATTTTCGTCCTCTATAGGCTTATTCTTAACTAATTAGGGTTTTTAATCAATCTTGTGCATCAATTAACTGATTTTTTGTCATTGGTTGAACATTTAATTGATTTTCGTCCTTCTTAGGCTTATTCTAATCCAATTAGGGTTTTTTGACAAATCTTGTGCATCCAATAAGTGATTTTGTGTCATTGGTTGAACATTTAGGTCATTTTCGTCCACCCTTGGCTTATTCTAATCCAATTAGGGTTTTTAACCAATCTTGTGCATCCAATAAGTGATTTTGTGTCATTGGTGTAACATTTAGGTCATTTTCGTCCTCCCTAGGCTTATTCAAATCCAATTAGGGTTTTTACCTAATCTTGTGCATCCAATAATTGATTGTGTGTCATTGGTTGAACATAAGCCATTTTCGTCCTCCCTAGGCTTATTCTTATCTAATTAGGGTTTTTAATCAATCTTGTGCATCCAATAACTGATTTTGTGTCATTGGTTGAACATTTATTTAATTTTCGTCCTTCCTAGGCTTATTCTAATCCAATAAGGGTTTTTAATCAATCTTGTGCATCAATTAACTGATTTTGTGTCATTCGTTGAACATTGAGGTCATTTACAACCTCCCTAGGCTTATTCTAATCCAATTAGGGTTTTTAACAAATCTTATGCATCCAATAAGGGATTTTGTGTCATTGGTTGAACATTTAGGTCATTTTCGTCCACCCTTGGCTTATTCTAATCCAATTAGGATTTTTAACCAATGTTGTGCATCCAATAAGTGATTTTGTGTCATTGGTGTAACAATTAGGTCATTTTCGTCCTCCCAAGGCTTATTCTAATCCAATTAGGGTTTTTAACCAATCTTGTGCATCCAATAATTGATTGTGTGTCATTGGTTGAACATTAGGTCATTTTCGTCCTCTATAGGCTTATTCTTATCTAATTAGGGTTTTTAATCAATCTTGTGCATCAATTAACTGATTTTGTGTCATTGGTTGAACATTTAATTGATTTTCGTCCTTCCTAGGCTTATTCTAATCCAATTAGGGTTTTTTGACAAATCTTGTGCATCCAATAAGTGATTTTGTGTCATTTGTTGAACATTTAGGTCATTTTCGTCCAACCTTGGCTTATTCTAATCCAATTAGGGTTTTTAACCAATCTTGTGCATCCAATAAGGGATTTTGTGTCATTGGTTGAACATTTAGGTCATTTTCATCCTCCCTAGGCTTATTCTAATCCAATAAGGTTTTTAATCAATCTTGTGCATCCAATAATTGATTTTGTCTCATTGGTTGAACATTAGGCCATTTTCGTCCTCCCTAGGCTTATTCTTATCTAATTAGGGTTTTTAATCAGAATTGTGCATCCAATAACTGATTTTGTGTCATTGGTTGAACATTTATTTGATTTTCGTCCTTCCTAGGCTTATTCTAATCCAATAAGGGTTTTTAACCAATCTTGCGCATCCAATAAATGATTTTGTGTCATTCGTTGAACATTGAGGTCATTTACAACCTCCCTAGGCTTATTCTAATCCAATTAGGGTTTTTAACAAATCTTATGCATCCAATAAGGGATTTTGTGTCATTGGTTGAACATTTAGGTCATTTTCGTCCTCTATAAGCTTATTCTTATCTAATTAGGGTTTTTAATCAATCTTGTGCATCCAATAACTGATTTTGTGTCATTGGTTGAACATTTATTTGATTTTCGTCCTTCCTAGGCTTATTCTAATCCAATTAGGGTTTTTAACAAATCTTGTGCATCCAATAAGGGATTTTGTGTCATTGGTTGAACATTTAGGTCATTTTCGTCCACCCTTGGCTTATTCTAATCCAATTAGGGTTTTTAACCAATCTTGTGCATCCAATAAGTGATTTTGTGTCATTGGTGTAACATTTAGGTCATTTTCGTCCTCCCTAGGCTTATTCTAATCCAATTACGGTTTCTAACCAATCTTGTGCATCCAATAATTGATTGTGTGTCATTGGTTGAACATTAGGTCATTTTCGTCCTCCCTAGGCTTATTCTTATCTAATTAGGGTTTTTAATCAATCTTGTGCATCGAATAACTGATTTTGTGTCATTGGTTGAACATTTAGGTCATTTTCGTCCTCCCTAGGCTTATTCTAATCCAATTAGGGTTTTTAACCAATCTTGTGCATCCAATAATTGATTTTGTGTCATTGGTTGAACATTAGGTCATTTTCGTCCTCCCTAGGCTTATTCTAATCCAATTAGGGTTTTTAACCAATCTTGTGCATCCAATAAGTGATTTTGTGTCATTGGTTGAACATTTAGGTCATTTTCGTCCTCCCTAGGCTTATTCTAATCCTATTAGGGTTTTTAACCAATCTTGTGCATCCAATAAGTGATTTTGTGTCATTGGTTGAACATTTAGGTCATTTTCGTCCACCTTTGGCTTATTCTAATCCAATTAGGGTTTTTAAACAATCATGTGCATCCAATAAGTGATTTTGTGTCATTGGTTGAACATTTAGGTCATTTTCGTCCTCCCTAGACTTGTTCTTATCCTATAAGGTTTTTAATTAATCTTGTGCATCCAATAATTGATTTTGTCTCATTGGTTGAACATTTAGGCCATTTTCGTCCTCCCTAGGCTTATTCTTATCTAATTAGGGTTTTTAATCAATCATGTGCATCCAATAAGTGATTTTGTGTCATTGGTTGAACATTTAGGTCATTTTCGTCCTCCCAAGGCTTATTCTAATCCAATAAGGTTTTTAACCAATCTTGCGCATCCAATAATTGATTTTGTGTCATTGGTTGAACATTAGGTCATTTTCGTCCTCCCTAGGCTTATTCTAATCCAATTAGGGTTTTTGACCAATCTTGTGCATCCAATAAGTGATTTTGTGTCATTGGTTGAACATTTAGGTCATTTTCGTCCAGCCTTGGCTTATTCTAATCCAATTAGGGTTTTTAACCAATCTTGTGCATCCAATAAGTGATTTTGTGTCATTGGTTGAACATTTAGGTCATTTTCGTCCACCTTTGGCTTATTCTAATCCAATTAGGGTTTTTAAACAATCATGTGCATCCAATAAGTGATTTTGTGTCATTGGTTGAACATTTAGGTCATTTTCATCCTCCCTAGGCTTATTCTAATCCAATAAGGTTTTTAATCAATCTTGTGCATCCAATAATTGATTTTGTCTCATTGGTTGAACATTAGGCCATTTTCGTCCTCCCTAGGCTTATTCTTATCTAATTAGGGTTTTTAATCAATCTTGTGCATCCAATAACTGATTTTGTGTCATTGGTTGAACATTTATTTGATTTTCGTCCTTCCTAGGCTTATTCTAATCCAATTAGGGTTTTTAACAAATCTTGTGCATCCAATAAGGGATTTTGTGTCATTGGTTGAACATTTAGGTCATTTTCGTCCACCCTTGGCTTATTCTAATCCAATTAGGGTATTTAACTAATCTTGTGCATCCAATAAGTGATTTTGTATAATTCGTTGAACATTTAGGTCATTTTCATCCTCCCTAGGCTTATTCTAATTCAATTTGGGTTTTTAACCAATCTTGTGCATCCAATAATTGATTTTGTGTCATTGGTTGAACATTTAGGTCATTTTCGTCCTCCCTAGGCTTATTCTAATCCAATTAGGGTTTTTAACAAATCTTGTGCATCCAATAAGGGATTTTGTGTCATCGGTTGAACATTTAGGTCATTTTCGTACAACCTTGGCTTATTCTTATCCAATTAGGGTTTTTAACCAATCTTGTGCATTCAATAAGCGATTTTGTGTCATTGAGGTAACATTTAGGTCATTTTCGTCCTCCATAGGCTTATTCTACTCCAATTAGGGTTTTTAACAAATCTTGTGCATCCAATAAGGGATTTTGTGTCATCGGTTGAACATTTAGGTCATTTTCGTCCACCCTTGGCTTATTCTAATCCAATTAGGGTTTTTAACCAATCTTGTGCATCTAATAAGTGATTTTGTGTCATTGGTTGAACATTTATTTGATTTTCGTCCTTCATAGGCTTTTTCTAATCCAATTACGGTTTTTTACCAATCTTGTGCATCCAATAAGTGATTTTGTGTCATTGGTTGAACATTTAGGGCATTTTCATCCTTCATAGCCTTATTCTAATCGAATTAAGGATTTTAACCAATCTTGTGCATCCAATAAATGATTTGGTCTCATTGGTTGAACATTAGGCCATTTTCGTCCTCCCTAGGCTTATTCTTATCTAATTAGGGTTTTTAATCAATCTTGTGCATCCAATAACTGATTTTGTATCATTAGTTGAACATTTATATGATTTTCATCCTTCCTAGGCTTATTCTAATCCAATAAGGGTTTTTAACCAATCTTGCGCATCCAATAATTGATTTTGTGTCAATGGTTGAACATTAGGTCATTTTCGTCCTCCCTAGGCTTATTCTAATCCAATTAGGGTTTTTGACCAATCTTGTGCATCCAATAAGTGATTTTGTGTCATTGGTTGAACATTTAGGTCATTTTCGTCCAGCCTTGGCTTATTCTAATCCAATTAGGGTTTTTAACCAATCTTGTGCATCCAATAAGTGATTTTGT
This sequence comes from Cicer chorassanicum, assembly GCA_037974735.1. Taxonomy (NCBI): domain Eukaryota; kingdom Viridiplantae; phylum Streptophyta; class Magnoliopsida; order Fabales; family Fabaceae; genus Cicer; species Cicer chorassanicum. Next base: position 38,147,070 of record JBBPBP010009779.1, read on the forward strand.
GTCATTGGTTGAACATTTATGTCATTTTCGTCCTCCCTAGGCTTATTCTAATCCAATAAGGTTTTTAACCAATCTTGTGCATCCAATAATTGATTTTGTCTCATTAGTTGAACATTAGGCCATTTTCGTCCTCCCTAGGGTTATTCTTATCTAATTAGGGTTTTTAATCAATCTTGTGCATCCAATAACTGATTTTGTTGCATTGGTTGAACATTTATTTGATTTTCGTCCTTCCTAGGCTTATTCTAATCCAATAAGGGTTTTTAACCAATCTTGCGCATCCAATAAGTGATTTTGTGTCATTCATTGAACATTGAGGTCATTTACAACCTCCCTAGGCTTATTCTAATCCAATTAGGGTTTTTAACAAATCTTATGCATCCAATAAGGGATTTTGTGTCATTGGATGAACATTTAGGTCATTTTCGTCCAGCCTTGGCTTATTCTAATCCAATTAGGGTTTTTAACCAATGTTGTGCATCCAATAAGTGATTTTGTGTCATTGGTGTAACAATTAGGTCATTTTCGTCCTCCCTAGGCTTATTCTAATCCAATTAGTGTTTTTAACCAATCTTGTGCATCCAATAATTGATTGTGTGTCATTGGTTGAACATTAGGTCATTTTCGTCCTCTATAGGCTTATTCTTAACTAATTAGGGTTTTTAATCAATCTTGTGCATCAATTAACTGATTTTGTGTCATTGGTTGAACATTTAATTGATTTTCGTCCTTCCTAGGCTTATTCTAATCCAATTAGGGTTTTTTTGACAAATCTTGTGCAACCAATAAGTGATTTTGTGTCATTTGTTGAACATTTAGGTCATTTTCGTCCAACCTTGGCTTATTCTAATCCAATTAGGGTTTTTAACCAATCTTGTGCATCCAATAAGTGATTTTGTGTCATTGGTTGAACATTTAGGTGATTTTCGTCCACCTTTGGCTTATTCTAATCCAATTAGGGTTTTTAAACAATCATGTGCATCCAATAAGTGATTTTGTGTCATTGGTTGAACATTTAGGTCATTTTCATCCTCCCTAGGCTTATTCTTATCTAATTAGGGTTTTTAACCAATCTTGTGCATCCAATAATTGATTTTGTGTCATTGGTTGAACATTTAGGTCATTTTTGTCCACCCTTGGCTTATTCTAATCCAATTAAGGTTTTTAACCAATCTTGTGCATCCAATAAGTGATTTTGTGTCATTGGTGTAACATTTAGGTCATTTTCGTCCTCCCTAGGCTTATTCAAATCCAATTAGGGTTTTTACCTAATCTTGTGCATCCAATAATTGATTGTGTGTCATTGGTTGAACATTAGGCCATTTTCATCCTCCCTAGGCTTATTCTTATCTAATTAGGGTTTTTAATCAATCTTGTGCATCCAATAACTGATTTTGTGTCATTGGTTGAAGATTTATTTGATTTTCGTCCTTCCTAGGCTTATTCTAATCCAATAAGGGTTTTTAACCAATCTTGCGCATCCAATAAGTGATTTTGTGTCATTCGTTGAACATTGAGGTCATTTACAACCTCCCTAGGCTTATTCTAATCCAATTAGGGTTTTTAACAAATCTTATGCATCCAATAAGGGATTTTGTGTCATTGGTTGAACATTTAGGTCATTTTCGTCCAGCCTTGGCTTATTCTAATCCAATTAGGGTTTTTAACCAATGTTGTGCATCCAATAAGTGATTTTGTGTCATTGGTGTAACAATTAGGTCATTTTCGTCCTCCCTAGGCTTATTCTAATCCAATTAGTGTTTTTAACCAATCTTGTGCATCCAATAATTGATTGTGTGTCATTGGTTGAACATTAGGTCATTTTCGTCCTCTATAGGCTTATTCTTAACTAATAAGGGTTTTTAATCAATCTTGTGCATCAATTAACTGATTTTGTGTCATTGGTTGAACATTTAATTGATTTTCGTCCTTCCTAGGCTTATTCTAATCCAATTAGGGTTTTTTTGACAAATCTTGTGCATCCAATAAGTGATTTTGTGTCATTTGTTGAACATTTAGGTCATTTTCGTCCAACCTTGGCTTATTCTAATCCAATTAGGGTTTTTAACCAATCTTGTGCATGCAATAAGTGATTTTGTGTCATTGGTTGAACATTTAGGTCATTTTCGTCCACCCTTGGCTTATTCTAATCCAATTAGGGTTTTTAACCAATGTTGTGCATCCAATAAGTGATTTTGTGTCATTGGTGTAACAATTAGGTCATTTTCGTCCTCCCAAGGCTTATTCTAATCCAATTAGGGTTTTTAACCAATCTTGTGCATCCAATAAGTGATTTTGTGTCATTGGTGTAACATTTAGGTCATTTTCGTCCTCCCTAGGCTTATTCAAATCCAATTAGGGTTTTTACCTAATCTTGTGCATCCAATAATTGATTGTGTGTCATTGGTTGAACATTAGGCCATTTTCGTCCTCCCTAGGCTTATTCTTATCTAATTAGGGTTTTTAATCAATCTTGTGCATCCAATAACTGATTTTGTGTCATTGGTTGAACATTTATTTGATTTTCGTCCTTCCTAGGCTTATTCTAATCCAATAAGGGTTTTTAACCAATCTTGCGCATCCAATAAGTGATTTTGTGTCATTCGTTGAACATTGAGGTCATTTACAACCTCCCTAGGCTTATTCTAATCCAATTAGGGTTTTTAACAAATCTTATGCATCCAATAAGGGATTTTGTGTCATTGGTTGAACATTTAGGTCATTTTCGTCCAGCCTTGGCTTATTCTAATCCAATTAGGGTTTTTAACCAATGTTGTGCATCCAATAAGTGATTTTGTGTCATTGGTGTAACAATTATGTCATTTTCGTCCTCCCTAGGCTTATTCTAATCCAATTAGTGTTTTTAACCAATCTTGTGCATCCAATAATTGATTGTGTGTCATTGGTTGAACATTAGGTCATTTTCGTCCTCTATAGGCTTATTCTTAACTAATAAGGGTTTTTAATCAATCTTGTGCATCAATTAACTGATTTTGTGTCATTGGTTGAACATTTAATTGATTTTCGTCCTTCCTAGGCTTATTCTAATCCAATTAGGGTTTTTTTGACAAATCTTGTGCATCCAATAAGTGATTTTGTGTCATTTGTTGAACATTTAGGTCATTTTCGTCCAACCTTGGCTTATTCTAATCCAATTAGGGTTTTTAACCAATCTTGTGCATCCAATAAGTGATTTTGTGTCATTGGTTGAACATTTAGGTCATTTTCGTCCACCCTTGGCTTATTCTAATCCAATTAGGGTTTTTAACCAATCTTGTGCATCCAATAAGTGATTTTGTGTCATTGGTGTAACATTTAGGTCATTTTCGTCCTCCCTAGGCTTATTCAAATCCAATTAGGGTTTTTACCTAATCTTGTGCATCCAATAATTGATTGTGTGTCATTGGTTGAACATTAGGCCATTTTCGTCCTCCCTAGGCTTATTCTTATCTAATTAGGGTTTTTAATCAATCTTGTGCATCCAATAACTGATTTTGTGTCATTGGTTGAACATTTATTTGATTTTCGTCCTTCCTAGGCTTATTCTAATCCAATAAGGGTTTTTAACCAATCTTGCGCATCCAATAAGTGATTTTGTGTCATTCGTTGAACATTGAGGTCATTTACAACCTCCCTAGGCTTATTCTAATCCAATTAGGGTTTTTAACAAATCTTATGCATCCAATAAGGGATATTGTCTCATTGGTTGAACATTTAGGTCATTTTCGTCCAGCCTTGGCTTATTCTAATCCAATTAGGGTTTTTAACCAATGTTGTGCATCCAATAAGTGATTTTGTGTCATTGGTGTAACAATTATGTCATTTTCGTCCTCCCTAGGCTTATTCTAATCCAATTAGTGTTTTTAACCAATCTTGTGCATCCAATAATTGATTGTGTGTCATTGGTTGAACATTAGGTCATTTTCGTCCTCTATAGGCTTATTCTTAACTAATAAGGGTTTTTAATCAATCTTGTGCATCAATTAACTGATTTTGTGTCATTGGTTGAACATTTAATTGATTTTCGTCCTTCCTAGGCTTATTCTAATCCAATTAGGGTTTTTTTGACAAATCTTGTGCATCCAATAAGTGATTTTGTGTCATTTGTTGAACATTTAGGTCATTTTCGTCCAACCTTGGCTTATTCTAATCCAATTAGGGTTTTTAACCAATCTTCTGCATCCAATAAGTGATTTTGTGTCATTGGTTGAACATTTAGGTCATTTTCGTCCACCCTTGGCTTATTCTAATCCAATTAGGGTTTTTAACCAATGTTGTGCATCCAATAAGTGATTTTGTGTCATTGGTGTAACAATTAGGTCATTTTCGTCCTCCCAAGGCTTATTCTAATCCAATTAGGGTTTTTAACCAATCTTGTGCATCCAATAATTGATTGTGTGTCATTGGTTGAACATAAGGTCATTTTCGTCCTCTATAGGCTTATTCTTATCTAATTAGGGTTTTTAATCAATCTTGTGCATCAATTAACTGATTTTGTGTCATTGGTTGAACATTTAATTGATTTTCGTCCTTCCTAGGCTTATTCTAATCCAATTAGGGTTTTTTGACAAATCTTGTGCATCCAATAAGTGATTTTGTGTCATTTGTTGAACATTTAGGTCATTTTCGTCCAACCTTGGCTTATTCTAATCCAATTAGGGTTTTTAACCAATCTTGTGCATCCAATAAGTGATTTTTTGTCATTGGTTGAACATTTAGGTCATTTTCGTCCACCTTTGGCTTATTCTAATCTAATTAGGGTTTTTAAACAATCATGTGCATCCAATAAGTGATTTTGTGTCATTGGTTGAACATTTAGGTCATTTTCATCCTCCCTAGGCTTATTCTTATCTAATTAGGGTTTTTAACCAATCTTGTGCATCCAATAATTGATTTTGTGTCATTGGTTGAACATTTAGGTCATTTTCGTCCACCCTTGGCTTATTCTAATCCAATTAGGGTTTTTAACCAATCTTGTGCATCCAATAAGTGATTGTGTCATTGGTGTAACATTTAGGTCATTTTCGTCCTCCCTAGGCTTATTCAAATCCAATTAGGGTTTTTACCTAATCTTGTGCATCCAATAATTGATTGTGTGTCATTGGTTGAACATTAGGCCATTTTCGTCCTCCCTAGGCTTATTCTTATCTAATTAGGGTTTTTAATCAATCTTGTGCATCCAATAACATATTTTGTGTCATTGGTTGAACATTTATTTGATTTTCGTCCTTCCTAGGCTTATTCTAATCCAATAAGGGTTTTTAACCAATCTTGCGCATCCAATAAGTGATTTTGTGTCATTCGTTGAACATTGAGGTCATTTACAACCTCCCTAGGCTTATTCTAATCCAATAAGGTTTTTAATCAATCTTGTGCATCCAATAATTGATTTTGTCTCATTGGTTGAACATTAGGCCATTTTCGTCCTACCTAGGCTTATTCTTATCTAATTAGGGTTTTTAACCAATCTTGTGCATCCAATAATTGATTTTGTGTCATTGGTTGAACATTTAGGTCATTTTGTCCACCCTTGGCTTATTCTAATCCAATTAGGGTTTTTAACCAATCTTGTGCATCCAATAAGTGATTTTGTGTCATTGGTGTAACATTTAGGTCATTTTCTTCCTACCTAGGCTTATTCAAATCCAATTAGGGTTTTTACCTAATCTTGTGCATCCAATAATTGATTGTGTGTCATTGGTTGAACATTAGGCCATTTTCGTCCTCCCTAGGCTTATTCTTATCTAATTAGGGTTTTTAATCAATATTGTGCATCCAATAACTGATTTTGTGTCATTGGTTGAACATTTAATTGATTTTCGTCCTTCCTAGGCTTATTCTAATCCAATTAGGGTTTTTTTGACAAATCTTGTGCATCCAATAAGTGATTTTTTGTCATTGGTTGAACATTTAGGTCATTTTCGTCCACCTTTGGCTTATTCTAATCCAATTAGGGTTTTTAAACAATCATGTGCATCCAATAAGTGATTTTGTGTCATTGGTTGAACATTTAGGTCATTTTCATCCTACCTAGGCTTATTCTTATCTAATTAGGGTTTTTAACCAATCTTGTGCATCCAATAATTGATTTTGTGTCATTGGTTGAACATTTAGGTCATTTTCGTCCACCCTTGGCTTATTCTAATCCAATTAGGGTTTTTAACCAATCTTGTGCATCCAATAAGTGATTTTGTGTCATTGGTGTAACATTTAGGTCATTTTCGTCCTCCCTAGGCTTATTCAAATCCAATTAGGGTTTTTACCTAATCTTGTGCATCCAATAATTGATTGTGTGTCATTGGTTGAACATTAGGCCATTTTCGTCCTCCCTAGGCTTATTCTTATCTAATTAGGGTTTTTAATCAATCTTGTGCATCCAATAACTGATTTTGTGTCATTGGTTGAACATTTATTTGATTTTCGTCCTTCCTAGGCTTATTCTTATCCAATAAGGGTTTTTAACCAGTCTTGCGCATCCAATAAGTGATTTTGTTTCATTCGTTGAACATTGAGGTCATTTACAACCTCCCTAGGCTTATTCTAATCCAATTAGGGTTTTTAACCAATCTTGTGCATCCAATAAGTGATTTTGTGTCATTGGTGTAACATTTAGGTTATTTTTGTCCTCCATAGGGTTATTGTAATCCAATTAGGGTTTTTAACAAATCTTGTGCATCCAATAAGGGATTTTGTGTCATCGGTTGAACATTTAGGTCATTTTCGTCCACCATTGGCTTATTCTAATCCAATTAGGGTTTTTAACCAATCTTGTGCATCCAATAAGTGATTTTGTGTCATTGGTTGAACATTTATTTGATTTTCGTCCTTCCTAGGCTTTTCCTAATCCAAATTGGGTTTTTTACCAATCTTTTGCATCCAATAAGTGATTTTGTGTCATTGGTTGAACATTTAGGGCATTTTCATCCTTCATAGGCTTATTCTAATCCAATTAAGGTTTTTAACCAATCTTGTGCATCCAATAAATGGTTTTGTCTCATTGGTTAAACATTAGGCCATTTTTCGTCCTCCCTAGGCTTATTCTTATCTAATTAGGGTTTTTAATCAATCTTGTGCATCCAATAACTGATTTTGTATCATTAGTTGAACATTTATATGATTTTCGTCCTTCCTAGGCTTATTCTAATCCAATAAGGATTTTTAACCAATCTTGCGCATCCAATAATTGATTTTGTGTCATTGGTTGAACATTAGGTCATTTTCGTCCTCCCTAGGCTTATTCTAATCCAATTAGGGTTTTTGACCAATCTTGTGCATCCAATAAGTGATTTTGTGTCATTGGTTGAACATTTAGGTCATTTTCGTCCAGCCTTGGCTTATTCTAATCCAATTAGGGTTTTTAACCAATCTTGTGCATCCAATAAGTGATTTCGTGTCATTGGTTGAACATTTAGGTCATTTTCGTCCTCCCTAGGATTATTCTAATCCAATAAGGTTTTTAACCAATCTTGTGCATCCAATAATTGATTTTGTCTCATTGGTTGAACATTAGGCCATTTTCGTCCTCCCTAGAGTTATTCTTATCTAATTAGGGTTTTTAATCAATCTTGTGCATCCAATAACTGATTTTGTGTCATTTGGTTGAACATTTATTTGATTTTCGTCCTTCCTAGGCTTATTCTAATCCAATAAGGGTTTTTAACCAATCTTGCGCATCCAATAAGTGATTTTGAGTCATTCGTTGAACATTGAGGTCATTTTCGTCCACCCTTGGCTTATTCTAATCCAATTAGGGTTTTTAACCAACGTTGTGCATCCAATAAGTGATTTTGGGTCATTGGTGTAACAATTAGGTCATTTTCGTTCTCCCTAGGCTTATTCTAATCCAATTAGGGTTTTTAACCAATCTTGTGCATCCAATAATTGATTGTGTGTCATTGGTTGAACATTAGGTCATTTTCGTCCTCTATAGGCTTATTCTTATCTAATTAGGGTTTTTAATCAATCTTGTGCATCAATTAACTGATTTTGTGTCATTGGTTGAACATTTAATTGATTTTCGTCCTTCCTAGGCTTATTCTAATCCAATTAGGGTTTTTTGACAAATCTTGTGCATCCAATAAGTGATTTTGTGTCATTTGTTGAACATTTAGGTCATTTTCGTCCAGCCTTGGCTTATGCTAATCCAATTTGGGTTTTTAACCAATCTTGTGCATCCAATAAGTGATTTTGTGTCATTGGTTGAACATTTAGGTCATTTTCGTCCACCTTTGGCTTATTCTAATCCAAATAGGGTTTTTAACCAATCATGTGCATCCAATAAGTGATTTTGTGTCATTGGTTGAACATTTAGGTCATTTTCATCCTCCCTAGGCTTATTCTAATCCAATAAGGTTTTTAATCAATCTTGTGCATCCAATAATTGATTTTGTCTCATTGGTTGAACATTAGGCCATTTTCATCTTCCCTAGGCTTATTCTTATCTAATTAGGGTTTTTAACCAATCTTGTGCATCCAATAATTGATTTTGTGTCATTGGTTGAACATTAGGTCATTTTCGTCCTCCCTAGGCTTATTCTAATCCAATTAGGGTTTTTAACCAATCTTGTGCATCCAATAAGTGATTTTGTGTCATTGGTTGAACATTTAGGTCATTTTCGTCCACCCTTGGCTTATTCTAATCCAATTAGGGTTTTTAACTAATCTTGTGCATCCAATAAGTGATTTTGTGTCATTGGTTGAACATTTACGTCATTTTCGTCCTCCCTAGACTTATTCTTATCCTATAAGGTTTTTAATTAATCTTGTGCATCCAATAATTGATTTTGTCTTTTTTGTTGAGCATTAGGCCATTTTCGTCCTCCCTAGGCTTATTCTTATCTAATTAGGGTTTTTAATCAATCTTGTGCATCCAATAACTGATTTTGTATCATTGGTTGAACATTTATATGATTTTCGTCCTTCCTAGGCTTATTCTAATACAATAAGGATTTTTAACCAATCTTGCGCATCCAATAAGTGATTTTGTGTCATTCGTTGAACATTGAGGTCACTTCTGTCCTCCCTAGGCTTATTCTAATCCAATTAGGGTTTTTAACTAATCTTGTGCATCCAATAAGTGATTTTGTATCATTCGTTGAACATTTAGGTCATTTTCATCCTCCCTAGGCTTATTCTAATTCAATTAGGGTTTTTAACCAATCTTTTGCATCCAATAATTGATTTTGTGTCATTGGTTGAACATTTAGGTCATTTTGTCCTCCCTAGGCTTATTCTAATCCAATTAGGGTTTTTAACAAATCTTGTGCATCCCATAAGGGATTTTGTGTCATCGGTTGAACATTTAGGTCATTTTCGTCCACCCTTGGCTTATTCTAATCCAATTAGGGTTTTTAACCAATCTTGTGCATCCAATAAGTGATTTTGTGTCATTGGTGTAACATTTAGGTCATTTTCGTCTTCCATAGGCTTATTCTAATCCAATTAGGGTTTTTAACAAACCTTGTGCATCCAATAAGGGATTTTGTGCCATCGGTTGAACATTTAGGTCATTTTCGTCCACCCTTGGCTTATTCTAATCCAATTAGGGTTTTTAACCAATCTTGTGCATCCAATTAGTGATTTTGTGTCATTGGTTAATTATTTATTTGATTTTCGTCCTTCCTAAGCTTATTCTAATCCAATTAGGGTTTTTTTACCAATCTTGTGCTTCCAATAAGTGATTTTGTGTCATTGGTTGATCATTTAGGGCATTTTCATCCTCCATAGGCTTATTCTAATCCAATTAAGGTTTTTAACCAATCTTGTGCATCCAATAATTGATTTTGTCTCATTTGTTGAACATTAGGCCATTTTCGTCCTCCTTAGGCTTATTCTTATCTAATTAGGGTTTTTAATTAATCTTGTGCATCCAATAATTGATTTTGTTTCATTGGTTGAACATTTAGGTCATTTTCGTCCTCCCTAGGCTTATTCTAATCCAATTAGGGTTTTTAACCAATCTTGTGCATCCAATAAGTGATTTTGTGTCATTGGTTGAACATTTAGGCCATTTTCGTCCAGCCTTGGCTTATTTTAATCCAATTAGGGTTTTCAACCAATCTTGTGCATCCAATAAGTGATTTTTTGTCATTGGTTGAACATTTAGGTCATTTTCGTCCTCCCAAGGCTTATTCTAATCCAATAAGGTTTTTAACCAATCTTGTGCATCCAATAATTGATTTTGTTTCATTGGTTGAACATTAGGTCATTTTCGTCCTCCCTAGGCTTATTCTTATCTAATTAGGGTTTTTAATCAATCTTGTGCATCCAATAACTGATTTTGTGTCATTGGTTGAACATTTATTTGATTTTCGTCCTTCCTAACCTTATTCTAATCCAATAAGGGTTTTTAACCAATCTTGCGCATCCAATAAGTGATTTTGTGTCATTCGTTGAACATTGAGGTCATTTACAACCTCCCTAGGCTTATTCTAATCCAATTAGGGTTTTTAACAAATCTTATGCATCCAATAAGGGATTTTGTGTCATTGGTTGAACATTTAGGTCATTTTCGTCCACCCTTGGCTTATTCTAATCCAATTAGGGTTTTTAACCAATGTTGTGCATCCAATAAGTGATTTTGTGTCATTGGTGTAACAATTAGGTCATTTTCTTCCTCCCTAGGCTTATTCTAATCCAATTAGGGTTTTTAACCAATCTTGTGCATCCAATAATTGATTGTGTGTCATTGGTTGAACATTAGGTCATTTTCGTCCTCTATAGGCTTATTCTTATCTAATTAGGGTTTTTAATCAATCTTGTGCATCAATTAACTGATTTTGTGTTATTGGTTGAACATTTAATTGATTTTCGTCCTTCCTAGGCTTATTCTAATCCAATTAGGGTTTTTTGACAAATCTTGTGCATCCAATAAGTGATTTTCTGTCATTTGTTGAAAATCTAGGTCATTTTCGTCCAGCCTTGGCTTATTCTAATCCAATTTGGGTTTTTAACCAATCGTGTGCATCCAATAAGTGATTTTGTGTCATTGGTTGAACATTTAGGTCATTTTCGTCCACCTTTGGCTTATTCTAATCCAATTAGGGTTTTTAAACAATCATGTGCATCCAATAAGAGATTTTGTGTCATTGGTGTAACATTTAGGTCATTTTCGTCCTCCCTAGGCTTATTCTAATCCAATAAGGTTTTTAATCAATCTGGTGCATCCAATAATTAATTTTGTCTCATTGGTTGAACATTAGGCCATTTTCGTCCTCCCTAAGCTTATTCTAATCCAATTAGGGTTTTTAACCAATCTTGTGCATCCAATAATTGATTTTGTGTCATTGGTTGAACATTTAGGTCATTTTCATCCACCATTGGCTTATTCTAATCCAATTAGGGTTTTTAACCAATCTTGTGCATCCAATAAGTGATTTTGTGTCATTGGTGTAACATTTAGGTCATTTTCGTCCTCCCTAGGCTTATTCTAATCCAATTAGGGTTTTTACCTAATCTTGTACATCCAATAATTGATTGTGTGTCATTGGTTGAACATTAGGCCATTTTCATCCTCCCTAGACTTATTCTTATCTAATTAGGGTTTTTAATCAATCTTGTGCATCCAATAACTGATTTTGTGTCATTGGTTGAACATTTATTTGATTTTCGTCCTTCCTAGGCTTATTCTAATCCAATAAGGGTTTTTAACCAATCTTGCGCATCCAATAAGTGATTTTGTGTCATTCGTTGAACATTGACGTCATTTACAACCTCCCTAGGCTTATTCTAATCCAATTAGGGTTTTTAACAAATCTTATGCATCCAATAAGGGATTTTGTGTCATTGGTTGAACATTTAGGTCATTTTCGTCCTCTATAAGCTTATTCTTATCTAATTAGGGTTTTTAATCAATCTTGTGCATCCAATAACTGATTTTGTGTCATTGGTTGAACATTTATTTGATTTTCGTCCTTCCTAGGCTTATTCTAATCCAATTAGGGTTTTTAACAAATCTTGTGCATCCAATAAGGGATTTTGTGTCATTGGTTGAACATTTAGGTCATTTTCGTCCACCCTTGGCTTATTCTAATCCAATTAGGGTATTTAACTAATCTTGTGCATCCAATAAGTGATTTTGTATCATTCGTTGAACATTTAGGTCATTTTCGTCCTCCCTAGGCTTATTCTAATTCAATTAGGGTTTTTAACCAATCTTTTGCATCCAATAATTGATTTTGTGTCATTGGTTAAACATTTAGGTCATTTTCGTCCTCCCTAGGCTTATTCTAATCCAATTAGGGTTTTTAACAAATCTTGTGCATGCAATAAGGGATTTTGTGTCATCGGTTGAACATTTAGGTAATTTTCGTCCAGCCTTGGCTTATTCTAATCCAATTAGGGTTTTTAACCAATCTTGTGCATCCAATAAGTGATTTTGTGTCATTGGTGTAACATTTAGGTCATTTTTGTCCTCCATAGGCTTATTCTAATCCAATTAGGGTTTTTAACAAATCTTGTGCATCCAATAAGGGATTTTGTGTCATCGGTTGAACATTTAGGTCATTTTCGTCCACCCTTGGCTTATTCTAATCCAATTAGGGTTTTTAACCAATCTTGTGCATCCAATAAGTGATTTTGTGTCATTGGTTAAACATTTATTTGATTTTCGTCCTTCCTAAGCTTATTCTAATCCAATTAGGTTTTTTTTACCAATCTTGTGCATCCAATAAGTGATTTTGTGTCATTGGTTGAACATTTAGGGCATTTTCATCCTCCATAGGCTTATTCTAATCCAATTAAGGTTTTTAACCAATCTTGTGCATCCAATAATTGATTTTGTCTCATTTGTTGAACATTAGGCCATTTTCGTCCTCCCTAGGCTTATTCTTATCTAATTAGGGTTTTTAATCAATCTTGTGCATCCAATAACTGATTTTGTATCATTGGTTGAACATTTATATGATTTTCGTCCTTCCTCGGCTTATTCTAATACAATAAGGGTTTTTAACCAATCTTGCGCATCCAATAAGTGATTTTGTGTCATTGGTTGAACATTTAGGTCATTTTCGTCCTCCCTAGGCTTATTCTAATCCAATTAGGGTTTTTAACCAATCTTGTGCATCCAATAAGTGATTTTGTGTCATTGGTTGAACATTTAGGCCATTTTCGTTCAGTCTTGGCTTATTTTAATCCAATTAGGGTTTTTAACCAATCTTGTGCATCCAATAAGTGATTTTGTGTCATTGGTTGAACATTTAGGTCATTTTCGTCCTCCCAAAGCTTATTCTAATCCGATAAGGTTTTTAACCAATCTTGTGCATCCAATAATTGATTTTGTTTCATTGGTTGAACATTAGGTCATTTTCGTCCTCCCTAGGCTTATTCTTATCTAATTAGGGTTTTTAATCAATCTTGTGCATCCAATAACTGATTTTGTATCATTGGTTGAACATTTATATGATTTTCGTCCTTCCTAGGCTTATTCTAATACAATAAGGGTTTTTAACCAATCTTGCGCATCCAATAAGTGATTTTGTGTCATTCGTTGAACATTGAGGTCATTTACAACCTCCCTAGGCTTATTCTAATCCAATTAGGGTTTTTAACAAATCTTATGCATCCAATAAGGGATTTTGTGTCATTGGTTGAACATTTAGGTCATTTTCGTCCACCCTTGGCTTATTCTAATCCAATTAGGGTTTTTAACCAATGTTGTGCATCCAATAAGTGATTTTGTGTCATTGGTGTAACAATTAGGTCATTTTCGTCCTCCCTAGGCTTATTCTAATCCAATTAGGGTTTTTAACCAATCTTGTGCATCCAATAATTGATTATGTGTCATTGGTTGAACATTAGGTCATTTTCGTCCTCTATAGGCTTAATCTTATCTAATTAGGGTTTTTAATCAATCTTGTGCATCAATTAACTGATTTTGTGTCATTGGTTGAACATTTAATTGATTTTCGTCCATCCTAAGCTTATTCTAATCCAATTAGGGTTTTTTGACAAATCTTGTGCATCCTATAAGTGATTTTGTGTCATTTGTTGAACATTTAGGTCATTTTCGTCTAGCCTTGGCTTATTCTAATCCAATTAGGGTTTTTAACCAATCTTGTGCATCCAATAAGTGATTTTGCGTCATTGGTTGAACATTTATTTGATTTTCGTCCTTCCTAAGCTTATTCTAATCCAATTAGGGTTTTTTACCAATCTTGTGCATCCAATAAGTGATTTTGTGTCATTGGTTGAACATTTAGGGCATTTTCATCCTCCATTGGCTTATTCTAATCCAATTAAGGTTTTTAACCAATCTTGTGCATCTAATAATTGATTTTGTCTCATTTGTTGAACATTAGGCCATTTTCGTCCTCCCTAGGCTTATTCTTATCTAATTAGGGTTTTTAATCAATCTTGTGCATCCAATAACTGATTTTGTATCATTGGTTGAACATTTATATGATTTTCGTCCTTCCTCGGCTTATTCTAATACAATAAGGGTTTTTAACCAATCTTGTGCATCCAATAAGTGATTTTGTGTCATTGGTTGAACATTTAGGGCATTTTCATCCTCCATAGGCTTATTCTAATCCAATTAAGGTTTTTAACCAATCTTGTGCATCTAATAATTGATTTTGTCTCATTTGTTGAACATTAGGCCATTTTCGTCCTCCCTAGGCTTATTCTTATCTAATTAGGGTTTTTAATCAATCTTGTGCATCCAATAACTGATTTTGTATCATTGGTAGAACATTTATATGATTTTCGTCCTTCCACGGCTTATTCTAATACAATAAGGGTTTTTAACCAATCTTGCGCATCCAATAAGTGATTTTGTCTCATTTGTTGAACATTAGGCCATTTTCGTCCTCCCTAGGCTTATTCTTATCTAATTAGGGTTTTTAATCAATCTTGTGCATCCAATAACTGATTTTGTATCATTGGTTGAACATTTATATGATTTTCGTCCTTCCTCGGCTTATTCTAATACAATAAGGGTTTTTAACCAATCTTGCGCATCCAATAAGTGATTTTGTGTCATTGGTTGAACATTTAGGTCATTTTCGTCCTCCCTAGGCTTATTCTAATCCAATTAGGGTTTTTAACCAATCTTGTGCATCCAATAAGTGATTTTGTGTCATTGGTTGAACATTTAGGCCATTTTCGTCCAGCCTTGGCTTATTTTAATCCAATTAGGGTTTTTAACCAATCTTGTGCATCCAATAAGTGATTTTGTGTCATTGGTTGGACATTTAGGTCAGTTTCGTCCTCCCAAGGCTTATTCTAATCCAATAAGGTTTTTAACCAATCTTGTGCATCCAATAATTGATTTTGTTTCATTGGTTGAACATTAGGTCATTTTCGTCCTCCCTAGGCTTATTCTTATCTAATTAGGGTTTTTAATCAATCTTGTGCATCCAATAACTGATTTTGTGTCATTGGTTGAACATTTATTTGATTTTCATCCTTCCTAGGCTTATTCTAATCCAATAAGGGTTTTTAACCAATCTTGCGCATCCAATAAGTGATTTTGTGTCATTCGTTGAAGATTGAGGTCATTTACAACCTCCCTAGGCTTATTCTAATCCAATTAGGGTTTTTAACAAATCTTATGCATCCAATAAGGGATTTTGTGTCATTGGTTGAACATTTAGGTCATTTTCGTCCACCCTTGGCTTATTCTAATCCAATTAGGGTTTTTAACCAATGTTGTGCATCCAATAAGTGATTTTGTGTCATTGGTGTAACAATTAGGTCATTTTCGTCCTCCCTAGGCTTATTCTAATCCAATTAGGGTTTTTAACCAATCTTGTGCATCCAATAATTGATTGTGTGTCATTGGTTGAACATTAGGTCATTTTCGTCCTCTATAGGCTTAATCTTATCTAATTAGGGTTTTTAATCAATCTTGTGCATCAATTAACTGATTTTGTGTCATTGGTTGAACATTTAATTGATTTTCGTCCTTCCTAGGCTTATTCTAATCCAATTAGGATTTTTTGACAAATCTTGTGCATCCAATAAGTGATTTTGTGTCATTTGTTGAACATTTAGGTCATTTTCGTCCAGCCTTGGCTTATTCTAATCCAATTAGGGGTTTTAACCAATCTTGTGCATCCAATAAGTGATTTTGTTTCATTGGTTGAACATTTAGGTCATTTTCGTCCACCTTTGGCTTATTCTAATCCAATTAGGGTTTTTAAACAATCATGTGCATCCAATAAGTGATTTTTTGTCATTGGTTGAACATTTAGGTCATTTTCATCCTCCCTAGGCTTATTCTAATCCAATAAGGTTTTTAATCAATCTTGTGCATCCAATAATTGATTTTGTCTCATTGGTTGAACATTTAATTGATTTTCGTCCTTCCTAGGCTTATTCTAATCCAATTAGGGTTTTTTGACAAATCTTGTGCATCCAATAAGTGATTTTGTGTCATTTGTTGAAAATTTAGGTCATTTTCGTCAAGCCTTGGCTTATTCTAATCCAATTAGGGTTTTTAACAAATCTTGTGCATCCAATAAGTAATTTTGTGTCATTGGTTGAACATTTAGGTCATTTTCGTCCTCTATAAGCTTATTCTTATCTAATTAGGGTTTTTTTTATCAATCTTGTGCATCCAATAACTGATTTTGTGTCATTGGTTGAACAATTATTTGATTTTCGTCCTTCCTAGGCTTATTCTAATCCAATTAGGGTTTTTAACAAATCTTGTGCATCCAATAAGGGATTTTGTGTCATCGGTTGAACATTTAGGTCATTTTCGTCCACCCTTGGCTTATTCTAATCCAATTAGGGTTTTTAACCAATCTTGTGCATCCAATAAGTGATTTTGTGTCATTGGTTAAACATTTATTTGATTTTCGTCCTTCCTAAGCTTATTCTAATCCAATTAGGGTTTTTTACCAATCTTGTGCATCCAATAAGTGATTTTGTGTCATTGGTTGAAAATTTAGGGCATTTTCATCCTCCATAGGCTTATTCTAATCCAATTAAGGTTTTTAACCAATCTTGTGCATCCAATAATTGATTTTGTCTCATTTGTTGAACATTAGGCCATTTTCGTCCTCCCTATGCTTAATCTTATCTAATTAGGGATTTTAATCAATCCTGTGCATCCAATAACTGATTTTGTATCATTGGTTGAACATTTATATGATTTTCGTCCTTCCTCGGCTTATTCTAATACAATAAGGGTTTTTAACCAATCTTGCGCATCCAATAAGTGATTTTGTGTCATTGGTTGAACATTTAGGTCATTTTCGTCCTCCCTAGGCTTATTCTAATCCAATTAGGATTTTTAACCAATCTTGTGCATCCAATAAGTGATTTTGTGTCATTGGTTGAACATTTAGGCCATTTTCGTCCAACCTTGGCTTATTTTAATCCAATTAGGGTTTTTAACCAATCTTGTGCATCCAATAAGTGATTTTGTGTCATTGGTTGAACATTTAGGTCATTTTCGTCCTCCCAAGGCTTATTCTAATCCAATAAGGTTTTTAACCAATCATGTGCATCCAATAATTGATTTTGTTTCATTGGTTGAACATTAGGTCATTTTCGTCCTCCCTAGGCTTATTCTTATCTAATTAGGGTTTTTAATCAATCTTGTGCATCCAATAACTGATTTTGTGTCATTGGTTGAACATTTATTTGATTTTCGTCCTTCCTAGGCTTATTCTAATCCAATAAGGGTTTTTAACCAATCTTGCGCATCCAATAAGTGATTTTAAGTCATTCGTTGAACATTGAGGTCATTTACAACCTCCTTAGGCTTATTCTAATCCAATTAGGGTTTTTAACAAATCTTATGCATCCAATAAGGGATTTTATGTCATTGGTTGAACATTTAGGTCATTTTCGTCCACCTTTGGCTTATTCTAATCCAATTAGGGTTTTTAAACAATCATGTGCATCCAATAAGTGATTTTGTGTCATTGGTTGAACATTTAGGTCATTTTCATCCTCCCTAGGCTTATTCTAATCCAATAAGGTTTTTAATCAATCTTGTGCATCCAATAATTGATTTTGTCTCATTGGTTGAACATTAGGCCATTTTCGTCCTCCCTAGGCTTATTCTTATCTAATTAGGGTTTTTAACCAATCTTGTGAATCCAATAATTGATTTTGTGTCATTGGTTGAACATTTAGGTCATTTTCGTCCACCCTTGGCTTATTCTAATCCAATTAGGGTTTTTAACCAATCTTGTGCATCCAATAAGTGATTTTGTGTCATTGGTGTAACATTTAGGTCATTTTCGTCCTCCCTAGGCTTATTCTAATCCAATTAGGGTTTTTACCTAATCTTGTGCATCCAATAATTGATTGTGTGTCATTGGTTGAACATTAGGCCATTTTCGTCCTCCCTAGGCTTATTCTTATCTGATTAGGGTTTTTAATCAATCTTGTGCATCCAATAACTGATTTTGTGTCATTGGTTGAACATTTATTTGATTTTCATCCTTCCTAGTCTTATTCTAATCTAATAAGGGTTTTTAACCAATCTTGCGCATCCAATAAGTGATTTTGTGTCATTCGTTGAACATTGAGGTCATTTACAACCTCCCTAGGCTTATTCTAATCCAATTAGGGTTTTTAACAAATCTTATGCATCCAATATGGGATTTTGTGTCATTGGTTGAACATTTAGGTCATTTTCGTCCTCTATAAGCTTATTCTTGTCTAATTAGGGTTTTTAATCAATCTTGTGCATCCAATAACTGATTTTGTGTCATCGGTTGAACATTTATTTGATTTTCGTCCTTCCTAGGCTTATTCTAATCCAATTAGGGTTTTTAACAAATCTTGTGCATCCAATAAGTGATTTTGTATCATTCGTTGAACATTTAGGTCATTTTCGTCCTCCCTACTCTTATTCTAATTCAATTAGGGTTTTTAACCAATCTTTTGCATCCAATAATTGATTTTGTGTCATTGGTTGAACATTTAGGTCATTTTCGTCCTCCCTAGGCTTATTCTAATCCAATTAGGGTTTTTAACAAATCTTGTGCATCCAATAAAAGATTTTGTGTCATCGGTTGAACATTTAGGTCATTTTCGTCCAGCCTTGGCTTATTCTAATCCAATTAGGGTTTTTAACCAATCTTGTGCATCCAATAAGTGATTTTGTGTCATTGGTGTAACATTTAGGTCATTTTTGTCCTCCATAGGCTTATTCTAATCCAATTAGGGTTTTTAACAAATCTTGTGCATCCAATAAGGGATTTTGTGTCATCGGTTGAACATTTAGGTCATTTTCGTCCACCCTTGGCTTATTCTAATCCAATCAGGGTTTTTAACCAATCTTGTGCATCCAATAAGTGATTTTGCGTCATTGGTTAAACATTTATTTGATTTTCGTCCTTCCTAAGCTTATTCTAATCCAATTAGGGTTTTTTACCAATCTTGTGCATCCAATAAGTGATTTTGTGTCATTGGTTGAACATTTATGGCATTTTCATCCTCCATAGGCTTATTCTAATCCAATTAAGGTTTTTAACCAATCTTGTGCATCCAATAATTGATTTTGTCTCATTTGTTGAACATTAGGCCATTTTCGTCCTCCCTAGGCTTATTCTTATCTAATTAGGGTTTTTAATCAATCTTGTGCATCCAATAACTGATTTTGTATCATAGGTTGAACATTTATATGATTTTCGTCCTTCCTCGGCTTATTCTAATACAATAAGGGTTTTTAACCAATATTGCGCATCCAATAAGTGATTTTGTGTCATTGGTTGAACATTTAGGTCATTTTCGTCCTCCCTAGGCTTATTCTAATCCAATTAGGGTTTTTAACCAATCTTGTGCATCCAATAAGTGATTTTGTGTCATTGGTTGAACATTTAGGCCATTTTCGTCCAGCCTTGGCTTATTTTAATCCAATTAGGGTTTTTAACCAATCTTGTGCATCCAATAAGTGATTTTGTGTCATTGGTTGAACATTTAGGTCATTTTCGTCCTCCCAAGGCTTATTCTAATCCAATAAGGTTTTTAACCAATCTTGTGCATCCAATAATTGATTTTGTTTCATTGGTTGAACATTAGGTCATTTTTGTCCTCCCTAGGCTTATTCTTATCTAATTAGGGTTTTTAATCAATCTTGTGCATCCAATAACTGATTTTGTGTCATTGGTTGAACATTTATTTGATTTTCGTCCTTCCTAGGCTTATTCTAATCCAATAAGGGTTTTTAACCAATCTTGCGCATCCAATAAGTGATTTTGTGTCATTCGTTGAACATTGAGGTCATTGACAACCTCCCTAGGCTTATTCTAATCCAATTAGGGTTTTTAACAAATCTTATGCATCCAATATGGGATTTTGTGTCATTGGTTGAACATTTAGGTCATTTTCGTCCTCTATAAGCTTATTCTTGTCTAATTAGGGTTTTTAATCAATCTTGTGCATCCAATAACTGATTTTGTGTCATTGGTTGAACATTTATTTGATTTTCGTCCTTCCTAGGCTTATTCTAATTCAATTAGGGTTTTTAACAAATCTTGTGCATCCAATAAGGGATTTTGTGTCATTGGTTGAACATTTAGGTCATTTTCGTCCACCCTTGGCTTATTCTAATCCAATTAGGGTATTTAACAAATCTTGTGCATCCAATAAGTGATTTTGTATCATTCGTTGAACATTTGGGTCATTTTCGTCCTCCCTACTCTTATTCTAATTCAATTAGGGTTTTTAACCAATCTTTTGCATCCAATAATTGATTTTGTGTCATTGGTTGAACATTTAGGTCATTTTCGTCCTCCCTAGGCTTATTCTAATCCAATTAGGGTTTTTAACAAATCTTGTGCATCCAATAAGGGATTTTGTGTCATCGGTTGAACATTTAGGTCATTTTCGTCCAGCCTTGGCTTATTCTAATCCAATTAGGGTTTTTAACCAATCTTGTGCATCGAATAAGTGATTTTGTGTCATTGGTGTAACATTTAGGTCATTTTTGTCCTCCATAGGCTTATTCTAATCCAATTAGGGTTTTTAACAAATCTTGTGCACCCAATAAGGGATTTTGTGTCATCGGTTGAACATTTAGGTCATTTTCGTCCACCCTTGGCTTATTCTAATCCAATCAGGGTTTTTAACCAATCTTGTGCATCCAATAAGTGATTTTGCGTCATTGGTTAAACATTTATTTGATTTTCGTCCTTCCTAAGCTTATTCTAATCCAATTAGGGTTTTTTACCAATCTTGTGCATCCAATAAGCGATTTTGTGTCATTGGTTGAACATTTAGGGCATTTTCATCCTCCATAGGCTTATTCTAATCCAATTAAGGTTTTTAACCAATCTTGTGCATCCAATAATTGATTTTGTCTCATTTGTTGAACATTAGGCCATTTTCGTCCTCCCTAGGCTTATTCTTATCTAATTAGGGTTTTTAATCAATCTTGTGCATCCAATAACTGATTTTGTATCATAGGTTGAACATTTATATGATTTTTGTCCTTCCTCGGCTTATTCTAATACAATAAGGGTTTTTAACCAATCTTGCGCATCCAATAAGTGATTTTGTGTCATTGGTTGAACATTTAGGTCATTTTCGTCCTCCCTAGGCTTATTCTAATCCAATTAGGGTTTTTAACCAATCTTGTGCATCCAATAAGTGATTTTGTGTCATTGGTTGATCATTTAGGCCATTTTCGTCCAGCCTTGGCTTATTTTAATCCAATTAGGGTTTTTAACCAATCTTGTGCATCCAATAAGTGATTTTGTGTCATTGGTTGAACATTTAGGTCATTTTCGTCCTCCCAAGGCTTATTCTAATCCAATAAGGTTTTTAACCAATCTTGTGCATCCAATAATTGATTTTGTTTCATTGGTTGAACATTAGGTCATTTTTGTCCTCCCTAGGCTTATTCTTATCTAATTAGGGTTTTTAATCAATCTTGTGCATCCAATAACTGATTTTGTGTCATTGGTTGAACATTTATTTGATTTTCGTCCTTCCTAGGCTTATTCTAATCCAATAAGGGTTTTTAACCAATCTTGCGCATCCAATAAGTGATTTTGTGTCATTCGTTGAAGATTGAGGTCATTGACAACCTCCCTATGCTTATTGTAATCCAATTAGGGTTTTTAACAAATCTTATGCATCCAATAAGGGATTTTGTGTCATTGGTTGAACATTTAGGTCATTTTCGTCCACCCTTGGCTTATTCTAATCCAATTAGGGTTTTTAACCAATGTTGTGCATCCAATAAGTGATTTTGTGTCATTGGTGTAACAATTAGGTCATTTTCGTCCTCCCTAGGCTTATTCTAATCCAATTAGGGTTTTTAACCAATCTTGTGCATCCAATAATTGATTGTGTGTCATTGGTTGAACATTAGGTCATTTTCGTCCTCTATAGGCTTAATCTTATCTAATTAGGGTTTTTAATCAATCTTGTGCATCAATTAACTTATTTTGTGTCATTGGTTGAACATTTAATTGATTTTCGTCCTTCTTAGGCTTATTCTAATCCAATTAGGGTTTTTTGACAAATCTTGTGCATCCTATAAGTGATTTTGTGTCATTTGTTGAACATTTAAGTCATTTTCGTCCAGCCTTGGCTTATTCTAATCCAATTAGGGTTTTTAACCAATCTTGTGCATCCAATAAGTGATTTTGAGTCATTGGTTGAACATTTATTTGATTTTCGTCCTTCCTAAGCTTATTCTAATCCAATTAGGGTTTTTTACCAATCTTGTGCATCCAATAAGTGATTTTGTGTCATTGGTTGAACATTTAGGGCATTTTCATCCTCCATAGGCTTATTCTAATCCAATTAAGGTTTTTAACCAATCTTGTGCATCCAATAATTGATTTTGTCTCATTTGTTGAACATTAGGCCATTTTCGTCCTCCCTAGGCTTATTCTTATCTAATTAGGGTTTTTAATCAATCTTGTGCATCCAATAACTGATTTTGTATCATTGGTTGAACATTTATATGATTTTCGTCCTTCCTCGGCTTATTCTAATACAATAAGGGTTTTTAACCAATCTTGCGCATCCAATAAGTGATTTTGTGTCATTGGTTGAACATTTAGGTCATTTTCGTCCTCCCTAGGCTTATTCTAATCCAATTAGGGTTTTTAACCAATCTTGTGCATCCAATAAGTGATTTTGTGTCATTGGTTGAACATTTAGGCCATTTTCGTCCAGCCTTGGCTTATTTTAATCCAATTAGGGTTTTTAACCAATCTTGTGCATCCAATAAGTGATTTTGTGTCATTGGTTGAACATTTAGGTCATTTTCGTTCTCCCAAGGCTTATTCTAATCCAATAAGGTTTTTAACCAATCTTGTGCATCCAATAATTGATTTTGTTTCATTGGTTGAACATTAGGTCATTTTCGTCCTCCCTAGGCTTATTCTTATCAAATTAGGGTTTTTAATCAATCTTGTGCATCCAATAACTGATTTTGTGTCATTGGTTGAACATTTATTTGATTTTCGTCCTTCCTAGGCTTATTCTAATCAATAAGGGTTTTTAACCAATCTTGCGCATCCAATAAGTGATTTTGTGTCATTCGTTGAAGATTGAGGTCATTTACAACCTCCCTAGGCTTATTCTATTCCAATTAGGGTTTTTAACAAATCTTATGCATCCAATAAGGGATTTTGTGTCATTGGTTGAACATTTAGGTCATTTTCGTCCACCCTTGGCTTATTCTAATCCAATTAGGGTTTTTAACCAATGTTGTGCATCCAATAAGTGATTTTGTGTCATTGGTGTAACAATTAGGTCATTTTCGTCCTCCCTAGGCTTATTCTAATCCAATTAGGGTTTTTAACCAATCTTGTGCATCCAATAATTGATTGTGTGTCATTGGTTGAACATTAGGTCATTTTCGTCCTCTATAGGCTTATTCTAATCCAATTAGGGTTTTTAATCAATCTTGTGCTTCAATTAACTGATTTTGTGTCATTGGTTGAACATTTAATTGATTTTCGTCCTTCCTAGGCTTATTCTAATCCAATTAGGGTTTTTTGACAAATCTTGTATATCCTATAAGTGATTTTGTGTCATTGGTGGAACATTTAGGTCATTTTCGTCCACCTTTGGCTTATTCTAATCCAATTAGGGTTTTTAAACAATCATGTGCATCCAATAAGTGGTTTTGTGTCATTGGTTGAACATTTAGGTCATTTTCATCCTCCCTAGGCTTATTCTAATCCAATTAGGGTTTTTAACCAATCTTGTGCATCCAATAATTGATTTTGTGTCATTGGTTGAACATTTAGGTCATTTTCGTCCACCCTTGGCATATTCTAATCCAATTAGGGTTTTTAACCAATCTTGTGCATCCAATAAGTGATTTTGTGTCATTGGTGTAACATTTAGGTCATTTTCGTCCTCCCTAGGCTTATTCTAATCCAATTAGGGTTTTTACATAATCTTATGCATCCAATAATTGATTGTGTGTCATTGGTTGAACATTAGGCCATTTTCGTCCTCCCTAGGCTTATTCTTATCTAATTAGGGTTTTTAATCAATCTTGTGCATCCAATAACTGATTTTGTGTCATTGGTTGAACATTTATTTGATTTTCATCCTTCCTTGGCTTATTCTAATCCAATAAGGGTTTTTAACCAATCTTGCGCATCCAATAAGTGATTTTGTGTCATTCGTTGAACATTGAGGTCATTTACAACCTCCCTAGGCTTATTCTAATCTAATTAGGGTTTTTAACAAATCTTATGCATCCAATAAGGGATTTTGTGTCATTGGTTGAACATTTAGGTCGTTTTCGTCCTCTATAAGCTTATTCTTGTCTAATTAGGGTTTTTAATCAATCTTGTGCATCCAATAACTGATTTTGTGTCATTGGTTGAACATTTATTTGATTTTCGTCCTTCCTAGGCTTATTCTAATCCAATTAGGGTTTTTAACAAATCTTGTGCATCCAATAAGGGATTTTGTGTCATTGGTTGAACATTTAGGTCATTTTCGTCCACCCTTGGGTTACTCTAATCCAATTAGGGTTTTTAACCAATCTGTGCATCCAATAAGTGATTTTGTGTCATTGGTATAACATTTAGGTTATTTTCGTCCTCCACAGGCTTATTCTAATCCAATTAGGGTTTTTAACAAATCTTGTGCATCCAATAAGGGATTTTGTGTCATTGGTTGAACACTTAGGTCATTTTCGTCCACCCTTGGCTTATTCTAATCCAATTAGGGTTTTTACCCAATCTGTGCATCCGATAATTGATTTTGTGTCATTGGTGTAACATTTAGGTCATTTTCGTCCTCCATAGGCTTATTCTAATCCAATTAGGTTTTTTAACAAATCTTTTGCATCCAATAAGGGATTTTGTGTCAT
>JBBPBP010009779.1:38184680-38198040 GCA_037974735.1 Cicer chorassanicum
TCCTCCCTAGGCTTATTCTAATCCAATTAGGGTTTTTAACCAATCTTGTGCATCCAATAAGTGATTTTGTGTCATTGGTTGAATATTTAGGCCATTTTCGTCCAGCCTTGGCTTATTTTAATCCAATTAGGGTTTTTAACCAATCTTGTGCATCCAATAAGTGATTTTGTGTCATTGGTTGAACATTTAGGTCATTTTCGTCCTCCCAAGGCTTATTCTAATCCAATAAGGTTTTTAACCAATCTTGTGCATCCAATAATTGATTTTGTTTCATTGGTTGAACATTAGGTCATTTTCGTCCTCCCTAGGCTTATTCTTATCTAATTAGGGTTTTTAATCAATCTTGTGCATCCAATAACTGATTTTGTGTCATTGGTTGAACATTTATTTGATTTTCGTCCTTCTTAGGCTTATTCTAATCCAATAAGGGTTTTTAACCAATCTTGCGCATCCAATAAGTGATTTTGTGTCATTCGTTGAAGATTGAGGTCATTTACAACCTCCCTAGGCTTATTCTAATCCAATTAGGGTTTTTAACAAATCTTATGCATCCAATAAGGGATTTTGTGTCATTCGTTGAACATTTAGGTCATTTTCGTCCACCCTTGGCTTATTCTAATCCAATTAGGGTTTTTAACCAATGTTGTGCATCCAATAAGTGATTTTGTGTCATTGGTGTAACAATTAGGTCATTTTCGTCCTCCCTAGGCTAATTCTAATCCAATTAGGGTTTTTAACCAATCTTGTGCATCCAATAATTGATTATGTGTCATTGGTTGAACATTAGGTCATTTTCGTCCTGTATAGGCTTAATCTTATCTAATTAGGGTTTTTAATCAATCTTGTGCATCAATTAACTGATTTTGTGTCATTGGTTGAACATTTAATTGATTTTCGTCCTTCCTAAGCTTATTCTAATCCAATTAGGGTTTTTTGACAAATCTTGTGCATCCTATAAGTGATTTTGTGTCATTTGTTGAACATTTAGGTCATTTTCGTCTAGCCTTGGCTTATTCTAATCCAATTAGGGTTTTTAACCAATCTTGTGCATCCAATAAGTGATTTTGCGTCATTGGTTGAACATTTATTTGATTTTCTTCCTTCCTAAGCTTATTCTAATCCAATTAGGGTTTTTTACCAATCTTGTGCATCCAATAAGTGATTTTGTGTCATTGGTTGAACATTTAGGGCATTTTCATCCTCCATAGGCTTATTCTAATCCAATTAAGGTTTTTAACCAATCTTGTGCATCTAATAATTGATTTTGTCTCATTTGTTGAACATTAGGCCATTTTCGTCCTCCCTAGGCTTATTCTTATCTAATTAGGGTTTTTAATCAATCTTGTGCATCCAATAACTGATTTTGTATCATTGGTTGAACATTTATATGATTTTCGTCCTTCCTCGGCTTATTCTAATACAATAAGGGTTTTTAACCAATCTTGCGCATCCAATAAGTGATTTTGTGTCATTGGTTGAACATTTAGGTCATTTTCGTCCTCCCTAGGCTTATTCTAATCCAATTAGGGTTTTTAACCAATCTTGTGCATCCAATAAGTGATTTTGTGTCATTGGTTGAATATTTAGGCCATTTTCGTCCAGCCTTGGCTTATTTTAATCCAATTAGGGTTTTTAACCAATCTTGTGCATCCAATAAGTGATTTTGTGTCATTGGTTGAACATTTAGGTCATTTTCGTCCTCCCAAGGCTTATTCTAATCCAATAAGGTTTTTAACCAATCTTGTGCATCCAATAATTGATTTTGTTTCATTGGTTGAACATTAGGTCATTTTCGTCCTCCCTAGGCTTATTCTTATCTAATTAGGGTTTTTAATCAATCTTGTGCATCCAATAACTGATTTTGTGTCATTGGTTGAACATTTATTTGATTTTCGTCCTTCCTAGGCTTCTTCTAATCCAATAAGGGTTTTTAACCAATCTTGCGCATCCAATAAGTGATTTTGTGTCATTCGTTGAAGATTGAGGTCATTTACAACCTCCCTAGGCTTATTCTAATCCAATTAGGGTTTTTAACAAATCTTATGCATCCAATAAGGGATTTTGTGTCATTGGTTGAACATTTAGGTCATTTTCGTCCACCCTTGGCTTATTCTAATCCAATTAGGGTTTTTAACCAATGTTGTGCATCCAATAAGTGATTTTGTGTCATTGGTGTAACAATTAGGTCATTTTCGTCCTCCCTAGGCTTATTCTAATCCAATTAGGGTTTTTAACCAATCTTGTGCATCCAATAATTGATTATGTGTCATTGGTTGAACATTAGGTCATTTTCGTCCTCTATAGGCTTAATCTTATCTAATTAGGGTTTTTAATCAATCTTGTGCATCAATTAACTGATTTTGTGTCATTGGTTGAACATTTAATTGATTTTCGTCCATCCTAAGCTTATTCTAATCCAATTAGGGTTTTTTGACAAATCTTGTGCATCCTATAAGTGATTTTGTGTCATTTGTTGAACATTTAGGTCATTTTCGTCTAGCCTTGGCTTATTCTAATCCAATTAGGGTTTTTAACCAATCTTGTGCATCCAATAAGTGATTTTGCGTCATTGGTTGAACATTTATTTGATTTTCGTCCTTCCTAAGCTTATTCTAATCCAATTAGGGTTTTTTACCAATCTTGTGCATCCAATAAGTGATTTTGTGTCATTGGTTGAACATTTAGGGCATTTTCATCCTCCATTGGCTTATTCTAATCCAATTAAGGTTTTTAACCAATCTTGTGCATCTAATAATTGATTTTGTCTCATTTGTTGAACATTAGGCCATTTTCGTCCTCCCTAGGCTTATTCTTATCTAATTAGGGTTTTTAATCAATCTTGTGCATCCAATAACTGATTTTGTATCATTGGTTGAACATTTATATGATTTTCGTCCTTCCTCGGCTTATTCTAATACAATAAGGGTTTTTAACCAATCTTGCGCATCCAATAAGTGATTTTGTGTCATTGGTTGAACATTTAGGTCATTTTCGTCCTCCCTAGGCTTATTCTAATCCAATTAGGGTTTTTAACCAATCTTGTGCATCCAATAAGTGATTTTGTGTCATTGGTTGAACATTTAGGCCATTTTCGTCCAGCCTTGGCTTATTTTAATCCAATTAGGGTTTTTAACCAATCTTGTGCATCCAATAAGTGATTTTGTGTCATTGGTTGGACATTTAGGTCAGTTTCGTCCTCCCAAGGCTTATTCTAATCCAATAAGGTTTTTAACCAATCTTGTGCATCCAATAATTGATTTTGTTTCATTGGTTGAACATTAGGTCATTTTCGTCCTCCCTAGGCTTATTCTTATCTAATTAGGGTTTTTAATCAATCTTGTGCATCCAATAACTGATTTTGTATCATTGGTTGAACATTTATATGATTTTCGTCCTTCCTAGGCTTATTCTAATCCAATAAGGGTTTTTAACCAATCTTGCGCATCCAATAAGTGATTTTGTGTCATTCGTTGAACATTGAGGTCATTTACGTCCTCCCTAGGCTTATTCTAATCCAATTAGGGTTTTTAACCAATCTTGTGCATCCAATAAGTGATTTTGTGTCATTGGTTGAACATTTAGGTCATTTTCGTCCTCCCTAGGCTTATTCTAATCCAATTAGGGTTTTTAACCAATCTTGTGCATCCAATAAGTACATTTGTGTCATTGGTTGAACATTTAGGTCATTTTCGTCCTCCCAAGGCTTATTCTCGTCCAATTAGGGTTTTTAACCAATCTTGTGCATCCACTAAGTGATTTTGTTTCATTGGTTGAACATTTAAGTCATTTTCGTCCTCCCAAGGCTTATTCTCGTCCAATTAGGGTTTTTAACCAATCTTGTGCATCCAATAAGTAAATTTGTGTCATTGGTTGAACATTTAGGTCATTTTCGTCCTCCCAAGGCTTATTCTCGTCCAATTAGGGTTTTTAACCAATCTTGTGCATCCAATAAGTGATTTTGTGTCATGGGTTGAACATTTAGGTCATTTTCGTCCTACCAAGGCTTATTCTCGTCCAATTAGGGTTTTTAACCAATCTTGTGCATCCAATAAGTAAATTTGTGTCATTGGTTGAACATTTAGGTCATTTTCGTCCTCCCAAGGCTTATTCTCGTCCAATTAGGGTTTTTAACCAATCTTGTGCATCCAATAAGTACATTTGTATCATTGGTTGAACATTTAGGTCATTTTCGTCCTCCCAAGGCTTATTCTCGTCCAATTAGGGTTTTTAACCAATCTTGTCCATCCAATAAGTGATTTTGTGTCATTGGTTGAACATTTAGGTCATTTTCGTCCTCCCAAGGCTTATTCTCGTCCAATTAGGGTTTTTAACCAATCTTGTGCATCCAATAAGTAAATTTGTGTCATTGGTTGAACATTTAGGTCATTTTCGTCCTCCCAAGGCTTATTCTCGTCCAATTAGGGTTTTTAACCAATCTTGTGTATCCAATAAGTGATTTTGTGTCATTGGTTGAACATTTAGGTCATTTTCGTCCTCCCCAGGCTTATTCTCGTCCAATTAGGGTTTTTAACCAATCTTGTGCATCCAATAAGTACATTTGTGTCATTGGTTGAACATTTAGGTCATTTTCGTCCTCCCAAGTCTTATTCTCGTCCAATTAGGGTTTTTAACCAATCTTGTGCATCCAATAAGTAAATTTGTGTCATTGGTTGAACATTTAGGTCATTTTCGTCCTCCCAAGGCTTATTCTCGTCCAATTAGGGTTTTTAACCAATCTTGTGCATCCAATAAGTGATTTTGTGTCATTGGTTGAACATTTAGGTCATTTTCGTCCTCCCGAGGCTTATTGTCGTCCAATTAGGGTTTTTAACCAATCTTGTGCATCCAATAAGTGATTTTGTGTCATTGGTTGAACATTTAGGTCATTTTCGTCCTCCCTAGGCTTATTCTCTTCCAATTAGGGTTTTTAACCAATCTTGTGCATCCAATAAGTGATTTTGTGTCATTGGTTGAACATTTACGTCATTTTCGTCCTCCCTAGGCTTATTCTAATCCAATTAGGGTTTTTAACCAATCTTGTGCATCCAATAAGTGATTTTGTGTCATTGGTTGAACATTTAGGTCATTTTCGTCCTCCCTAGGCTTATTCTAATCCAATAAGGTTTTTAACCAATCTTGTGCATCCAATAATTGATTTTGTCTCATTGGTTGAACATTAGGCCATTTTCGTCCTCCCTAGGCTTATTCTTATCTAATTAGGGTTTTTAATCAATCTTGTGCATCCAATAACTGATTTTGTGTCATTGGTTGAACATTTATTTGATTTTCGTCCTTCCTAGGCTTATTCTAATCCAATAAGGGTTTTTAACCAATCTTGCGCATCCAATAAGTGATTTTGTGTCATTCGTTGAAGATTGAGGTCATTTACAACCTCCCTAGGCTTATTCTAATCCAATTAGGGTTTTTAACAAATCTTATGCATCCAATAAGGGATTTTGTGTCATTGGTTGAACATTTAGGTCATTTTCGTCCACCCTTGGCTTATTCTAATCCAATTAGGGTTTTTAACCAATGTTGTACATCCAATAAGTGATTTTGTGTCATTGGTGTAACAATTAGGTCATTTTCGTCCTCCCTAGGCTTATTTTAATCCAATTAGGGTTTTTAACCAATCTTTTGCATCCAATAATTGATTGTGTGTCATTGGTTGAACATTAGGTCATTTTCGTCCTCTATAGGCTTAATCTTATCTAATTAGGGTTTTTAATCAATCTTGTGCATCAATTAACTGATTTTGTGTCATTGGTTGAACATTTAATTGATTTTCGTCCTTCCTAGGCTTATTCTAATCCAATTAGGGTTTTTTGACAAATCTTGTGCATCCTATAAGTGATTTTGTGTCATTTGTTTAACATTTAGGTCATTTTCGTCCAGCCTTGGCTTATTCTAATCCAATTAGGGTTTTTAACCAATCTTGTGCATCCAATAAGTGATTTTGTGTCATTGGTTGAACATTTAGGTCATTTTCGTCCACCTTTGGCTTATTCTAATCCAATTAGGGTTTTTAACCAATCATGTGCATCCAATAAGTGATTTTGTGTCATTGGTTGAACATTTAGGTCATTTTCATCCTCCCTAGGCTTATTCTTATCTAATTAGGGTTTTTAACCAATCTTGTGCATCCAATAATTGATTTTGTGTCATCGGTTGAACATTAGGTCATTTTCGTCCTCCCTAGGCTTATTCTAATCCTATTAGGGTTTTTAACCAATCTTGTGCATCCGATAAGTGATTTTGTGTCATTGGTTGAACATTTAGGTCATTTTCGTCCACCCTTGGCTTATTCTAATCCAATTAGGGTTTTTAACCAATCTTGTGCATCCAATAAGTGATTTTGTGTCATTGGTTGAACATTTAGGTCATTTTCGTCCTCCCTAGACTTATTCTTATCCTATAAGGTTTTTAATTAATCTTGTGCATCCAATAATTGATTTTGTCTCATTGGTTGAACATTAGGCCATTTTCGTCCTCCCTAGGCTTATTCTTATCTAATTAGGGTTTTTAATCAATCTTGTGAATCCAATAACTGATTTTTTATCATTGGTTGAACATTTATATGATTTTCGTCCTTCCTAGGCTTATTCTAATACAATAAGGATTTTTAACCAATCTTGCGCATCCAATAAGTGATTTTGTGTCATTCGTTGAACATTGAGGTCACTTCTGTCCTCCCTAGGCTTATTCTAATCCAATTAGGGTTTTTAACTAATCTTGTGCATCCAATAACTGATTTTGTATCATTGGTTGAACATTTATATGATTTTCGTCCTTCCTCGGCTTATTCTAATACAATAAGGGTTTTTAACCAATCTTGCGCATCCAATAAGTGATTTTGTGTCATTGGTTGAACATTTAGGTCATTTTCGTCCTCCCTAGGCTTATTCTAATCCAATTAGGGTTTTTAACCAATCTTGTGCATCCAATAAGTGATTTTGTGTCATTGGTTGAACATTTAGGTCATTTTCGTCCTCCCAAGGCTTATTCTAATCCAATAAGGTTTTTAACCAATCTTGTGCATCCAATAATTGATTTTGTTTCATTGGTTGAACATTAGGTCATTTTCGTCCTCCCTAGGCTTATTCTTATCTAATTAGGGTTTTTAAATAATCTTGTGCATCCAATAACTGATTTTGTGTCATTGGTTGAACATTTATTTGATTTTCGTCCTTCCTAGGCTTCTTCTAATCCAATAAGGGTTTTTAACCAATCTTGCGCATCCAATAAGTGATTTTGTGTCATTCGTTGAAGATTGAGGTCATTTACAACCTCCCTAGGCTTATTCTAATCCAATTAGGGTTTTTAACAAATCTTATGCATCCAATAAGGGATTTTGTGTCATTGGTTGAACATTTAGGTCATTTTCGTCCACCCTTGGCTTATTCTAATCCAATTAGGGTTTTTAACCAATGTTGTGCATCCAATAAGTGATTTTGTGTCATTGGTGTAACAATTAGGTCATTTTCGTCCTCCCTAGGCTTATTCTAATCCAATTAGGGTTTTTAACCAATCTTGTGCATCCAATAATTGATTGTGTGTCATTGGTTGAACATTAGGTCATTTTCGTCCTCTATAGGCTTAATCTTATCTAATTAGGGTTTTTAATCAATCTTGTGCATCAATTAACTGATTTTGTGTCATTGGTTGAACATTTAATTGATTTTCGTCCTTCCTAGGCTTATTCTAATCCAATTAGGGTTTTTTGACAAATCTTGTGCATCCTATAAGTGATTTTGTGTCATTTGTTGAACATTTAGGTCATTTTCGTCCAGCCTTGGCTTATTCTAATCCAATTAGGGTTTTTAACCAATCTTGTGCATCCAATAAGTGATTTTGTGTCATTGGTTGAACATTTAGGTCATTTTTGTCCACCTTTGGCTTATTATAATCCAATTAGGGTTTTTAAACAATCATGTGCATCCAATAAGTGGTTTTGTGTCATTGGTTGATCATTTAGGTCATTTTCATCCTCCCTAGGCTTATTCTAATCCAATTAGGGTTTTTAACCAATCTTGTGCATCCAATAATTGATTTTGTGTCATTGGTTGAACATTTAGGTCATTTTCGTCCACCCTTGGCATATTCTAATCCAATTAGGGTTTTTAACCAATCTTGTGCATCCAATAAGTGATTTTGTGTCATTGGTGTAACATTTAGGTCATTTTCGTCCTCCCTAGGCTTATTCTAATCCAATTAGGGTTTTTACCTAATCTTATGCATCCAATAATTGATTGTGTGTCATTGGTTGAACATTAGGCCATTTTCGTCCTCCCTAGGCTTATTCTTATCTAATTAGGGTTTTTAATCAATCTTGTGCATCCAATAACTGATTTTGTGTCATTGGTTGAACATTTATTTGATTTTCATCCTTCCTAGGCTTATTCTAATCCAATAAGGGTTTTTAACCAATCTTGCGCATCCAATAAGTGATTTTGTGTCATTCGTCTAACATTGAGGTCATTTACAACCTCCCTAGGCTTATTCTAATCCAATTAGGGTTTTTAACAAATCTTATGCATCCAATAAGGGATTTTGTGTCATTGGTTGAACATTTAGGTCATTTTCGTCCTCTATAAGCTTATTCTTGTCTAATTAGGGTTTTTAATCAATCTTGTGCATCCAATAACTGATTTTGTGTCATTGGTTGAACATTTATTTGATTTTCGTCCTTCCTAGGCTTATTCTAATCCAATTAGGGTTTTTAACAAATCTTGTGCATCCAATAAGGGATTTTGTGTCATTGGTTGAACATTTAGGTCATTTTCGTCCACCCTTGGCTTATTCTATTCCAATTAGGGTATTTAACTAATCTTGTGCATCCAATAAGTGATTTTGTATCATTCGTTGAACATTTAGGTCATTTTCGTCCTCCCTACTCTTATTCTAATTCAATTAGGGTTTTTAACCAATCTTTTGCATCCAATAATTGATTTTGTGTCATTGGTTGAACATTTAGGTCATTTTCGTCCTCCCTAGGCTTATTCTAATCCAATTAGGGTTTTTAACAAATCTTGTGCATCCAATAAGGGATTTTGTGTCATCGGTTGAACATTTAGGTCATTTTCGTCCAGCCTTGGCTTATTTTAATCCAATTAGGGTTTTTAACCAATCTTGTGAATCCAATAAGTGATTTTGTGTCATTGGTGTAACATTTAGGTCATTTTTCTCCTCCATAGGCTTATTCTAATCCAATTAGGGTTTTTAACAAATCTTGTGCATCCAATAAGGGATTTTGTGTCATCGATTGAACATTTAGGTCATTTTCGTCCACCCTTGGCTTATTCTAATCCAATTAGGGTTTTTAACCAATCTTGTGCATCCAATAAGTGATTTTGTTTCATTGGTTGAACATTTATTTGATTTTCGTCCTTCCTAGGCTTTTTCTAATCCAATTTGGGTTTTTTACCAATCTTGTGCATCCAATAAGTGATTTTGTGTCATTGGTCGAACATTTAGGGCATTTTCATCCTTCATAGGCTTATTCTAATCCAATTAAGGTTTTTAACCAATCTTGTGCATCCAATAAATGATTTTGTCTCATTGGTTGAACATTAGGCCATTTTCGTCCTCCCTAGGCTTATTCTTATCTAATTAGGGTTTTTAATCAATCTTGTGCATCCAATAACTGATTTTGTATCATTAGTTGAACATTTATATGATTTTCGTCCTTCCTAGGCTTATTCTAATCCAATAAGGGTTTTTAACCAATCTTGCGCATCCAATAATTGATTTTGTGTCATTGGTTGAACATTAGGTCATTTTCGTCCTCCCTAGGCTTATTCTAATCCAATTAGGGTTTTTGACCAATCTTGTGCATCCAATAAGTGATTTTGTGTGATTGGTTGAACATTTAGGTCATTTTCGTCCAGCCTTGGCTTATTCTAATCCAATTAGGGTTTTTGACCAATCTTGTGCATCCAATAAGTGATTTTGTGTCATTGGTTGAACATTTAGGTCATTTTCGTCCTCCCTAGGCTTATTCTAATCCAATAAGGTTTTTAACCAATATTGTGCATCCAATAATTGATTTTGTCTCATTATTTGAACATTAGGCCATTTTCGTCCTCCCTAGAGTTATTCTTATCTAATTAGGGTTTTTAATCAATCTAGTGCATCCAATAACTGATTTTGTGTCATTGGTTGAACATTTATTTGATTTTCGTCCTTCCTAGGCTTATTCTAATCCAATAAGGGTTTTTAACAAATCTTGCGCATCCAATAAGTGATTTTGTGTCATTCGTTGAACATTGAGGTCATTTACAACCTCCCTAGGCTTATTCTAATCCAATTAGGGTTTTTAACAAACCTTATGCATCCAATAAGGGATTTTGTGTCATTGGTTGAACATTTAGGTCATGTTCGTCCACCCTTGGCTTATTTTAATCCAATTAGGGTTTTTAACCAATGTTGTGCATCCAATAAGTGATTTTGTGTCATTGGTGTAACAATTAGGTCATTTTCGTCCTCCCTAGGCTTATTCTAATCCAATTAGGGTTTTTAACCAATCTTGTGCATCCAATAATTGATTGTGGGTCATTGGTTGAACATTAGGTCATTTTCGTCCTCTATAGGCTTATTCTTATGTAATTAGGGTTTTTAATCAATCTTGTGCATCAATTAACTGATTTTGTGTCATTGGTTGAACATTTAATTGATTTTCGTCCTTCCTAGGCTTATTCTAATCCAATTAGGGTTTTTTGACAAATCTTGTGCATCCAATAAGTGATTTTGTGTCATTTGTTGAACATTTAGGTCATTTTCGTCCAGCCTTGGCTTATTC
This sequence comes from Cicer chorassanicum, assembly GCA_037974735.1. Taxonomy (NCBI): domain Eukaryota; kingdom Viridiplantae; phylum Streptophyta; class Magnoliopsida; order Fabales; family Fabaceae; genus Cicer; species Cicer chorassanicum. The sequence continues at coordinate 38,195,479 of JBBPBP010009779.1, forward strand.
TAATCCAATTAGGGTTTTTAACCAATCTTGTGCATCCAATAAGTGATTTTGTGTCATTGGTTGAACATTTAGGTCATTTTCGTCCACCTTTGGCTTATTCTAATCCAATTAGGGTTTTTAACCAATCATGTGCATCCAATAAGTGATTTTGTGTCATTGGTTGAACATTTAGGTCATTTTCGTCCTCCCTAGACTTATTCTTATCCTATAAGGTTTTTAATTAATCTTGTGCATCCAATAATTGATTTTGTCTCATTGGTTGAACATTAGGCCATTTTCGTCCTCCCTAGGCTTATTCTTATCTAATTAGGGTTTTTAATCAATCTTGTGAATCCAATAACTGATTTTGTATCATTGGTTGAACATTTATATGATTTTCGTCCTTCCTAGGCTTATTCTAATACAATAAGGATTTTTAACCAATCTTGCGCATCCAATAAGTGATTTTGTGTCATTCGTTGAACATTGAGGTCACTTCTGTCCTCCCTAGGCTTATTCTAATCCAATTAGGGTTTTTAACTAATCTTGTGCATCCAATAACTGATTTTGTATCATTGGTTGAACATTTATATGATTTTCGTCCTTCCTCGGCTTATTCTAATACAATAAGGGTTTTTAACCAATCTTGCGCATCCAATAAGTGATTTTGTGTCATTGGTTGAACATTTAGGTCATTTTCGTCCTCCCTAGGCTTATTCTAATCCAATTAGGGTTTTTAACCAATCTTGTGCATCCAATAAGTGATTTTGTGTCATTGGTTGAACATTTAGGTCATTTTCGTCCAGCCTTGGCTTATTTTAATCCAATTAGGGTTTTTAACCAATCTTGTGCATCCAATAAGTGATTTTGTGTCAATGGTTGAACATTTAGGTCATTTTCGTCCTCCCAAGGCTTATTCTAATCCAATAAGGTTTTTAACCAATCTTGTGCCTCCAATAATTGATTTTGTTTCATTGGTTGAACATTAGGTCATTTTCGTCCTCCATTGGCTTATTCTTATCTAATTAGGGTTTTTAATCAATCTTGTGCATCCAATAACTGATTTTGTGTCATTGGTTAAACATTTATTCGATTTTCGTCCTTCCTAGGCTTATTCTAATCCAATAAGGGTTTTTAACCAATCTTGCGCATCCAATAAGTGATTTTGTGTCATTCGTTGAACATTGAGGTCATTTACAACCTCCCTAAGCTTATTCTAATCCAATTAGGGTTTTTAACAAATCTTATGCATCCAATAAGGGACTTTGTGTCATTGGTTGAACATTTAGGTCATTTTCGTCCTCCCTAGGCTTATTCTAATTCAATTAGGGTTTTTAACCAATCTTTTGCATCCAATAATTGATTTTGTGTCATTGGTTGAACATTAGGTCTTTTTCGTCCTCCCTAGGCTTATTATAATCCAATTAGGGTTTTTAACCAATCTTGTGCATCCAATAATTGATTGTGTGTCATTGGTTGAACATTAGGTCATTTTCGTCCTCCCTAGGCTTATTCTTATCTAATTAGGGTTTTTAATCAATCTTGTGCATCCAATAACTGATTTTGTGTCATTGGTTAAACATTTATTTGATTTTCGTCCTTCCTAGGCTTATTCTAATCCAATTAGGGTTTTTAACAAATCTTGTGCATCCAATAAGGGATTTTGTGTCATTGGTTGAAATTTAGGTCATTTTCGTCCACCCTTGGCTTATTCTAATCCAATTAGGGTTTTTAACCAATCTTGTGCATCCAATAAGTGATTTTGTGTCATTTGTGTAACATTTAGGTCATTTTCGTCCTCCCTAGGCTTATGCTAATCCAATTAGGGTTTTTAACCAATCTTGTGCATCTAATAATTGAATGTGTGTCATCGGTTGAACATTTAGGTCATTTTCGTCCACCCTTGGGTTACTCTAATCCAATTAGGGTTTTTAACCAATCTGTGCATCCAATAAGTGATTTTGTGTCATTGGTATAACATTTAGGTTATTTTCGTCCTCCACAGGCTTATTCTAATCCAATTAGGGTTTTTAACAAATCTTGTGCATCCAATAAGGGATTTTGTGTCATTGGTTGAACACTTAGGTCATTTTCGTCCACCCTTGGCTTATTCTAATCCAATTAGGGTTTTTAACCAATCTTGTGCATCCAATAAGTGACTTTGTGTCATTGGTGTAACATTTAGGTCACTTACGTCCTCCCTAGGCTTATTATAATCCAATTAGGGTTTTTAACCAATCTTGTGCATCCAAAAATTGATTGTGTGTCATTGGTTGAACATTAGGTCATTTTCGTCTTCCCTAGGCTTATTCTTATCTAATTAGGGTTTTTAATCAATCTTGTGCATCCAATAACTTATTTTGTGTCATTGGTTGAACATTTATTTGATTTTCGTACTTCTGAGGCTTATTCTAATCCAATTAGGGTTTTTAACAAATCTTGTGCATCCAATAAGGGATTTTGTGTCATTGGTTGAAAATTTAGGTCATTTTCGTCCTCCCTAGGCTTATTCTAATCCAATTAGGGTTTTTAACTAATCTTGTGCATCCAATAAGTGATTTTGTGTCATTGGTTGAACATTAG
>JBBPBP010009779.1:38205009-38225023 GCA_037974735.1 Cicer chorassanicum
CTTCTGAGGCTTATTCTAATCCAATTAGGGTTTTTAACAAATCTTGTGCATCCAATAAGGGATTTTGTGTCATTGGTTGAAAATTTAGGTCATTTTCGTCCTCCCTAGGCTTATTCTAATCCAATTAGGGTTTTTAACTAATCTTGTGCATCCAATAAGTGATTTTGTGTCATTGGTTGAACATTAGGTCATTTTCGTCCTCTATAGGCTTATTCTTATCTAATTAGGGTTTTTAATCAATCTTGTGCATCAATTAACTGATTTTGTGTCATTGGTTGAACATTTAATTGATTTTCGTCCTTCCTAGGCTTATTCTAATCCAATTAGGGTTTTTTGACAAATCTTGTGCATCCAATAAGTGATTTTGTGTCATTTGTTGAACATATAGGTCATTTTCGTCCAGCCTTGGCTTATTCTAATCCAATTAGGGTTTTTAACCAATCTTGTGCATCCAATAAGTGATTTTGTGTCATTGGTTGAACATTTAGGTCATTTTCGTCCACCTTTGGCTTATTCTAATCCAATTAGGGTTTTTAACCAATCATGTGCATCCAATAAGTGATTTTGTGTCATTGGTTGAACATTTAGGTCATTTTCATCCTCCCTAGGCTTATTCTTATCTAATTAGGGTTTTTAACCAATCTTGTGCATCCAATAATTGATTTTGTGTCATCGGTTGAACATTAGGTCATTTTCGTCCTCCCTAGGCTTATTCTAATCCTATTAGGGTTTTTAACCAATCTTGTGCATCCGATAAGTGATTTTGTGTCATTGGTTGAACATTTAGGTCATTTTCGTCCACCCTTGGCTTATTCTAATCCAATTAGGGTTTTTAACCAATCTTGTGCATCCAATAAGTGATTTTGTGTCATTGGTTGAACATTTAGGTCATTTTCGTCCTCCCTAGACTTATTCTTATCCTATAAGGTTTTTAATTAATCTTGTGCATCCAATAATTGATTTTGTCTCATTGGTTGAACATTAGGCCATTTTCGTCCTCCCTAGGCTTATTCTTATCTAATTAGGGTTTTTAATCAATCTTGTGAATCCAATAACTGATATTGTATCATTGGTTGAACATTTATATGATTTTCGTCCTTCCTAGGCTTATTCTAATACAATAAGGATTTTTAACCAATCTTGCGCATCCAATAAGTGATTTTGTGTCATTCGTTGAACATTGAGGTCACTTCTGTCCTCCCTAGGCTTATTCTAATCCAATTAGGGTTTTTAACTAATCTTGTGCATCCAATAACTGATTTTGTATCATTGGTTGAACATTTATATGATTTTCGTCCTTCCTCGGCTTATTCTAATACAATAAGGGTTTTTAACCAATCCTGCGCATCCAATAAGTGATTTTGTGTCATTGGTTGAACATTTAGGTCATTTTCGTCCTCCCTAGGCTTATTCTAATCCAATTAGGGTTTTTAACCAATCTTGTGCATCCAATAAGTGATTTTGTGTCATTGGTTGAACATTTAGGTCATTTTCGTCCAGCCTTGGCTTATTTTAATCCAATTAGGGTTTTTAACCAATCTTGTGCATCCAATAAGTGATTTTGTGTCAATGGTTGAACATTTAGGTCATTTTCGTCCTCCCAAGGCTTATTCTAATCCAATAAGGTTTTTAACCAATCTTGTGCCTCCAATAATTGATTTTGTTTCATTGGTTGAACATTAGGTCATTTTCGTCCTCCATAGGCTTATTCTTATCTAATTAGGGTTTTTAATCAATCTTGTGCATCCAATAACTGATTTTGTGTCATTGGTTAAACATTTATTCGATTTTCGTCCTTCCTAGGCTTATTCTAATCCAATAAGGGTTTTTAACCAATCTTGCGCATCCAATAAGTGATTTTGTGTCATTCGTTGAACATTGAGGTCATTTACAACCTCCCTAAGCTTATTCTAATCCAATTAGGGTTTTTAACAAATCTTATGCATCCAATAAGGGACTTTGTGTCATTGGTTGAACATTTAGGTCATTTTCGTCCTCCCTAGGCTTATTCTAATTCAATTAGGGTTTTTAACCAATCTTTTGCATCCAATAATTGATTTTGTGTCATTGGTTGAACATTAGGTCTTTTTCGTCCTCCCTAGGCTTATTATAATCCAATTAGGGTTTTTAACCAATCTTGTGCATCCAATAATTGATTGTGTGTCATTGGTTGAACATTAGGTCATTTTCGTCCTCCCTAGGCTTATTCTTATCTAATTAGGGTTTTTAATCAATCTTGTGCATCCAATAACTGATTTTGTGTCATTGGTTAAACATTTATTTGATTTTCGTCCTTCCTAGGCTTATTCTAATCCAATTAGGGTTTTTAACAAATCTTGTGCATCCAATAAGGGATTTTGTGTCATTGGTTGAAATTTAGGTCATTTTCGTCCACCCTTGGCTTATTCTAATCCAATTAGGGTTTTTAACCATTCTTGTGCATCCAATAAGTGATTTTGTGTCATTTGTGTAACATTTAGGTCATTTTCGTCCTCCCTAGGCTTATGCTAATCCAATTAGGGTTTTTAACCAATCTTGTGCATCCAATAATTGAATGTGTGTCATCGGTTGAACATTTAGGTCATTTTCGTCCACCCTTGGGTTACTCTAATCCAATTAGGGTTTTTAACCAATCTGTGCATCCAATAAGTGATTTTGTGTCATTGGTATAACATTTAGGTTATTTTCGTCCTCCACAGGCTTATTCTAATCCAATTAGGGTTTTTAACAAATCTTGTGCATCCAATAAGGGATTTTGTGTCATTGGTTGAAATTTAGGTCATTTTCGTCCACCCTTGGCTTATTCTAATCCAATTAGGGTTTTTAACCAATCTTGTGCATCCAATAAGTGATTTTGTGTCATTTGTGTAACATTTAGGTCATTTTCGTCCTCCCTAGGCTTATGCTAATCCAATTAGGGTTTTTAACCAATCTTGTGCATCCAATAATTGAATGTGTGTCATCGGTTGAACATTTAGGTCATTTTCGTCCACCCTTGGGTTACTCTAATCCAATTAGGGTTTTTAACCAATCTGTGCATCCAATAAGTGATTTTGTGTCATTGGTATAACATTTAGGTTATTTTCGTCCTCCACAGGCTTATTCTAATCCAATTAGGGTTTTTAACAAATCTTGTGCATCCAATAAGGGATTTTGTGTCATTGGTTGAACACTTAGGTCATTTTCGTCCACCCTTGGCTTATTCTAATCCAATTAGGGTTTTTAACCAATCTTGTGCATCCAATAAGTGACTTTGTGTCATTGGTGTAACATTTAGGTCACTTACGTCCTCCCTAGGCTTATTATAATCCAATTAGGGTTTTTAACCAATCTTGTGCATCCAAAAATTGATTGTGTGTCATTGGTTGAACATTAGGTCATTTTCGTCTTCCCTAGGCTTATTCTTATCTAATTAGGGTTTTTAATCAATCTTGTGCATCCAATAACTTATTTTGTGTCATTGGTTGAACATTTATTTGATTTTCGTCCTTCTGAGGCTTATTCTAATCCAATTAGGGTTTTTAACAAATCTTGTGCATCCAATAAGGGATTTTGTGTCATTGGTTGAACATTTAGGTCATTTTCGTCCTCCCTAGGCTTATTCTAATCCAATTAGGGTTTTTAACTAATCTTGTGCATCCAATAAGTGATTTTGTGTCATTGGTTGAACATTAGGTCATTTTCGTCCTCCATAGGCTTATTCTTATCTAATTAGGGTTTTTAATCAATCTTGTGCATCCAATAACTGATTTTGTGTCATTGGTTAAACATTTATTCGATTTTCGTCCTTCCTAGGCTTATTCTAATCCAATAAGGGTTTTTAACCAATCTTGCGCATCCAATAAGTGATTTTGTGTCATTCGTTGAACATTGAGGTCATTTACAACCTCCCTAAGCTTATTCTAATCCAATTAGGGTTTTTAACAAATCTTATGCATCCAATAAGGGACTTTGTGTCGTTGGTTGAACATTTAGGTCATTTTCGTCCTCCCTAGGCTTATTCTAATTCAATTAGGGTTTTTAACCAATCTTTTGCATCCAATAATTGATTTTGTGTCATTGGCTGAACATTAGGTCTTTTTCGTCCTCCCTAGGCTTATTATAATCCAATTAGGGTTTTTAACCAATCTTGTGCATCCAATAATTGATTGTGTGTCATTGGTTGAACATTAGGTCATTTTCGTCCTCCCTAGGCTTATTCTTATCTAATTAGGGTTTTTAATCAATCTTGTGCATCCAATAACTGATTTTGTGTCATTGGTTAAACATTTATTTGATTTTCGTCCTTCCTAGGCTTATTCTAATCCAATTAGGGTTTTTAACAAATCTTGTGCATCCAATAAGGGATTTTGTGTCATTGGTTGAAATTTAGGTCATTTTCGTCCACCCTTGGCTTATTCTAATCCAATTAGGGTTTTTAACCATTCTTGTGCATCCAATAAGTGATTTTGTGTCATTTGTGTAACATTTAGGTCATTTTCGTCCTCCCTAGGCTTATGCTAATCCAATTAGGGTTTTTAACCAATCTTGTGCATCCAATAATTGAATGTGTGTCATCGGTTGAACATTTAGGTCATTTTCGTCCACCCTTGGGTTACTCTAATCCAATTAGGGTTTTTAACCAATCTGTGCATCCAATAAGTGATTTTGTGTCATTGGTATAACATTTAGGTTATTTTCGTCCTCCACAGGCTTATTCTAATCCAATTAGGGTTTTTAACAAATCTTGTGCATCCAATAAGGGATTTTGTGTCATTGGTTGAAATTTAGGTCATTTTCGTCCACCCTTGGCTTATTCTAATCCAATTAGGGTTTTTAACCAATCTTGTGCATCCAATAAGTGATTTTGTGTCATTTGTGTAACATTTAGGTCATTTTCGTCCTCCCTAGGCTTATGCTAATCCAATTAGGGTTTTTAACCAATCTTGTGCATCCAATAATTGAATGTGTGTCATCGGTTGAACATTTAGGTCATTTTCGTCCACCCTTGGGTTACTCTAATCCAATTAGGGTTTTTAACCAATCTGTGCATCCAATAAGTGATTTTGTGTCATTGGTATAACATTTAGGTTATTTTCGTCCTCCACAGGCTTATTCTAATCCAATTAGGGTTTTTAACAAATCTTGTGCATCCAATAAGGGATTTTGTGTCATTGGTTGAACACTTAGGTCATTTTCGTCCACCCTTGGCTTATTCTAATCCAATTAGGGTTTTTAACCAATCTTGTGCATCCAATAAGTGACTTTGTGTCATTGGTGTAACATTTAGGTCACTTACGTCCTCCCTAGGCTTATTATAATCCAATTAGGGTTTTTAACCAATCTTGTGCATCCAAAAATTGATTGTGTGTCATTGGTTGAAAATTAGGTCATTTTGGTCTTCCCTAGGCTTATTCTTATCTAATTAGGGTTTTTTATCAATCTTGTGCATCCAATAACTGATTTTGTGTCATTGGTTGAACATTTATTTGATTTTCGTCCTTTTGAGGCTTATTCTAATCCAATTAGGGTTTTTAACAAATCTTGTGCATCCAATAAGGGATTTTGTGTCATTGGTTGAACATTTAGGTCATTATCGTCCTCCTTAGGCTTATGCTAATCCAATTAGGGTTTTTAACCAATCTTGTGCATCCAATAATTGAATGTGTGTCATCGGTTGAACATTAAGGTCATTTTCGTCCACCCTTGGCTTATTCTAATCCAATTAGGGTTTTTACCCAATCTGTGCATCCGATAATTGATTTTGTGTCATTGGTGTAACATTTAGGTCATTTTCGTCCTCCATAGGCTTATTCTAATCCAATTAGGTTTTTTAACAAATCTTTTGCATCCAATAAGGGATTTTGTGTCATCGGTTGAACATTTAGGTCATTTTCGTCCACCCTTGGCTTATTCTAATCCAATTAGGGTTTTTTAACCAATCTGTGCATCCAATAAGTGATTTTGTGTCATTGGTGTAACATTTTGGTAATTTTCGTCCTCCATAGGCTTATTCTAATCCAATTACGATTTTTAACAAATCTTGTGCATCCAATAAGGGATTTTGTGTCATTGGTTGAACATTTAGGTCATTTTATCCTCCCTAGGCTTATCCTAATGCAATTAGGGTTTTTAACAAATCTTTTGCATCCAATAAGGGATTTTGTGTCATCGGTTGAACATTTAGGTCATTTTCGTCCACCCTTGGCTTATTCTAATCCAATTAGGGTTTTTACCCAATCTGTGCATCCGATAAGTGATTTTGTGTCATTGGTGTAACATTTAGGTCATTTTCGTCCTCCATAGGCTTATTCTAATCCAATTAGGGTTTTTAACAAATCTTGTGCATCCAATAAGGGATTTTGTGTCATTGGTTGAACACTTAGATCATTTTCGTCCACCCTTGGCTTATTCTAATCCAATTAGGGTTTTTAACCAATCTTGTGCATCCAATAAGTGATTTTGTGTCATTGGTGTAACATTTAGGTCACTTACGTCCTCCCTAGGCTTATTATAATCCAATTAGGGTTTTTAACCAATCTTGTGCATCCAAAAATTGATTGTGTGTCATTGGTTGAAAATTAGGTCATTTTCGTCTTCCCTAGGCTTATTCTTATCTAATTAGGGTTTTTAATCAATCTTGTGCATCCAATAACTGATTTTGTGTCATTGGTTGAACATTTATTTGATTTTCGTCCTTTTGAGGCTTATTCTAATCCAATTAGGGTTTTTAACAAATCTTGTGCATCCAATAAGGGATTTTGTGTCATTGGTTGAACATTTAGGTCATTATCGTCCTCCCTAGGCTTATTCTAATCCAATTAGGGTTTTTAACCAATCTTGTGCATCCAATAAGTGATTTTGTGTCATTTGTTGAACATTTAGGTCATTTTCGTCCACCCTTGGCTTATTCTAATCCAATTAGGGTTTTTAACCAATCATGTGCAACCAATAAGTGATTTTGTGTCATTGGTTGAACATTAGGTCATTTTCGTCCTCCCGAGGCTTATTCTAATCCAATAAGGTTTTTAATCAATCTTCTGCATCCAATAATTGATTTTTTCTCATTGGTTGAACATTAGGCCATTTTCGTCCTCCCTAGGCTTATTCTTATCTAATTAGGGTTTTTAATCAATCTTGCGCATCCAATAAGTGATTTTGTGTCATTCGTTGAACATTGAGGTCATTTACGTCCTCCCTAGGCTTATTCTAATCCAATTAGGGTTTTTAACTAATCTTGTGCATCCAATAAGTGATTTTGTATCATTCGTTGAACATTTAGGTCATTTTCTTCCTCCCTAGGCTTATTCTAATTCAATTAGGGTTTTTAACCAATCTTTTGCATCCAATAATTGATTTTGTGTCATTGGTTGAACATTTAGGTCATTTTCGTCCTCCCTAGGCTTATTCTAATCCTATTAGGGTTTTTAACCAATCTTGTGCATCCAATAAGTGATTTTGTGTCATTGGTTGAACATTTAGGTCATTTTCGTCCACCTTTGGCTTATTCTAATCCAATTAGGGTTTTTAAACAATCATGTGCATCCAATAAGTGATTTTGTGTCATTGGTTGAACATTTAGGTCATTTTCATCCTCCCTAGGCTTATTCTAATCCAATAAGGTTTTTAATCAATCTTGTGCATCCAATAATTGATTTTGTCTCATTGGTTGAACATTAGGCCATTTTCGTCCTCCCTAGGCTTATTCTTATCTAATTAGGGTTTTTAACCAATCTTGTGAATCCAATAATTGATTTTGTGTCATTGGTTGAACATTTAGGTCATTTTCGTCCACCCTTGGCTTATTCTAATCCAATTAGGGTTTTTAACCAATCTTGTGCATCCAATAAGTGATTTTGTGTCATTGGTGTAACATTTAGGTCATTTTCGTCCTCCCTAGGCTTATTCTAATCCAATTAGGGTTTTTAACCAATCTTGTGCATCCAATAATTGATTGTGTGTCATTGGTTGAACATTAGGTCATTTTCGTCCTCCCTAGGCTTATTCTTATCTAATTAGGGTTTTTAATCAATCTTGTGCATCCAATAACTGATTTTGTGTCATTGGTTAAACATTTATTTGATTTTCGTCCTTCCTAGGCTTATTCTAATCCAATTAGGGTTTTTAACAAATCTTGTGCATCCAATAAGGGATTTTGTGTCATTGGTTGAAATTTAGGTCATTTTCGTCCACCCTTGGCTTATTCTAATCCAATTAGGGTTTTTAACCAATCTTGTGCATCCAATAAGTGATTTTGTGTCATTTGTGTAACATTTAGGTCATTTTCGTCCTCCCTAGGCTTATGCTAATCCAATTAGGGTTTTTAACCAATCTTGTGCATCCAATAATTGAATGTGTGTCATCGGTTGAACATTTAGGTCATTTTCGTCCACCCTTGGGTTACTCTAATCCAATTAGGGTTTTTAACCAATCTGTGCATCCAATAAGTGATTTTGTGTCATTGGTATAACATTTAGGTTATTTTCGTCCTCCACAGGCTTATTCTAATCCAATTAGGGTTTTTAACAAATCTTGTGCATCCAATAAGGGATTTTGTGTCATTGGTTGAACACTTAGGTCATTTTCGTCCACCCTTGGCTTATTCTAATCCAATTAGGGTTTTTAACCAATCTTGTGCATCCAATAAGTGACTTTGTGTCATTGGTGTAACATTTAGGTCACTTACGTCCTCCCTAGGCTTATTATAATCCAATTAGGGTTTTTAACCAATCTTGTGCATCCAAAAATTGATTGTGTGTCATTGGTTGAAAATTAGGTCATTTTCGTCTTCCCTAGGCTTATTCTTATCTAATTAGGGTTTTTTATCAATCTTGTGCATCCAATAACTGATTTTGTGTCATTGGTTGAACATTTATTTGATTTTCGTCCTTTTGAGGCTTATTCTAATCCAATTAGGGTTTTTAACAAATCTTGTGCATCCAATAAGGGATTTTGTGTCATTGGTTGAACATTTAGGTCATTATCGTCCTCCCTAGGCTTATGCTAATCCAATTAGGGTTGTTAACCAATCTTGTGCATCCAATAATTGAATGTGTGTCATCGGTTGAACATTAAGGTCATTTTCGTCCACCCTTGGCTTATTCTAATCCAATTAGGGTTTTTACCCAATCTGTGCATCCGATAATTGATTTTGTGTCATTGGTGTAACATTTAGGTCATTTTCGTCCTCCATAGGCTTATTCTAATCCAATTAGGTTTTTTAACAAATCTTTTGCATCCAATAAGGGATTTTGTGTCATCGGTTGAACATTTAGGTCATTTTCGTCCACCCTTGGCTTATTCTAATCCAATTAGGGTTTTTTAACCAATCTGTGCATCCAATAAGTGATTTTGTGTCATTGGTGTAACATTTTGGTAATTTTCGTCCTCCATAGGCTTATTCTAATTCAATTCGGGTTTTTAACCAATCTTTTGCATCCAATAATTGATTTTGTGTCATTGGTTGAACATTTAGGTCATTTTCGTCCTCCCTAGGCTTATTCTAATCCAATTAGGGTTTTTAACAAATCTTTTGCATCCAATCAGGGATTTTATGTCATCGGTTGAACATTTAGGTCATTTTCGTCCAGCCTTGGCTTATTCTAATCCAATTAGGGTTTTTAACCAATCTTGTGCATCCGATAAGTGATTTTGTGTCATTGGTGTAACATTGAGGTCATTTTCGTCCTCCATAGGCTTATTCTAATCCAATTAGGGTTTTTAACAAATCTTGTGCATCCAATAAGGGATTTTGTGTCATTGGTTGAACACTTAGATCATTTTCGTCCACCCTTGGCTTATTCTAATCCAATTAGGGTTTTTAACCAATGTCGTACATCCAATAAGTGATTTTGTGTCATTGGTGTAACAATTAGGTCATTTTCGTCCTCCCTAGGCTTATTATAATCCAATTAGGGTTTTTAACCAATCTTGTGCATCCAATAATTGATTGTGTGTCATTGGTTGAACATTAGGTCATTTTCGTCCTCTATAGGCTTAATCTTATCTAATTAGGGTTTTTAATCAATCTTGTGCATCAATTAACTGATTTTGTGTCATTGGTTGAACATTTAATTGATTTTCGTCCTTCCTAGGCTTATTCTAATCCAATTAGGGTTTTTTGACAAATCTTGTGCATCCTATAAGTGATTTTGTGTCATTTGTTTAACATTTAGGTCATTTTCGTCCAGCCTTGGCTTATTCTAATCCAATTAGGGTTTTTAACCAATCTTGTGCATCCAATAAGTGATTTTGTGTCATTGGTTGAACATTTAGGTCATTTTCGTCCACCTTTGGCTTATTCTAATCCAATTAGGGTTTTTAAACAATCATGTGCATCCAATAAGTGATTTTGTGTCATTGGTTGAACATTAGGTCATTTTCGTCCTCCCGAGGCTTATTCTAATCCAATAAGGTTTTTAATCAATCTTCTGCATCCAATAATTGATTTTGTCTCATTGGTTGAACATTAGGCCATTTTCGTCCTCCCTAGGCTTATTCTTATCTAATTAGGGTTTTTAATCAATCTTGCGCATCCAATAAGTGATTTTGTGTCATTCGTTGAACATTGAGGTCATTTACGTCCTCCCTAGGCTTATTCTAATCCAATTAGGGTTTTTAACTAATCTTGTGCATCCAATAAGTGATTTTGTATCATTCGTTGAACATTTAGGTCATTTTCTTCCTCCCTAGGCTTATTCTAATTCAATTAGGGTTTTTAACCAATCTTTTGCATCCAATAATTGATTTTGTGTCATTGGTTGAACATTTAGGTCATTTTCGTCCTCCCTAGGCTTATCCTAATCCAATTAGGTTTTTTAACAAATCTTTTGCATCCAATAAGGGATTTTGTGTCATCGGTTGAACATTTAGGTCATTTTTGTCCACCCTTGGCTTATTCTAATCCAATTAGGGTTTTTAACCAATCTGTGCATCCAATAAGTGATTTTGTGTCATTGGTGTAACATTTAGGTCATTTTCGTCCTCCATAGGCTTATTCTAATCCAATTAGGGTTTTTAACAAATCTTGTGCATCCAATAAGGGATTTTGTGTCATTGGTTGAACACTTAGGTCATTTTCGTCCACCCTTGGCTTATTCTAATCCAATTAGGGTTTTTAACCAATCTTGTGCATCCAATAAGTAATTTTGTGTCATTGGTGTAACATTTAGGTCACTTACGTCCTCCCTAGGCTTATTATAATCCAATTAGGGTTTTTAACCAATCTTGTGCATCCAATAATTAATTGTGTGTCATTGGTTGAACATTAGGTCATTTTCGTCCTCTATAGGCTTATTCTTATCTAATTAGTGTTTTTAATCAATCTTGTGCATCCAATAACTGATTTTTTGTCATTGGTTGAACATTTATTTGATTTTCGTCCTTCCTAGGCTTATTCTAATCCAATTAGGGTTTTTAACAAATTTTGTGCATCCAAAAAGGAATTTTGTGTCATTGGTTGAACATTTAGGTTATTTTCGTCGACCCTTGGCTTATTCTAATCCAATTAGGGTTTTTAACCAATCTTGTGCATCCAATAAGTGATTTTGTGTCATTGGTGTAACATTTAGGTCATTTTGGTCCTCCCTAGGCTTATTTTAATCCAATTGGGTTTTTAACCAATCTTGTGCATCCAATAATTGATTGTGTGTCATTGGTTGAACATTAGGTCATTTTCGTCCTCCCTAGGCTTATTCTTATCTAATTAGGGTTATTAATCAATCTTGTGCATCCAATAACTGATTTTGTGTCATTGGTTAAACATTTATTTGATTTTCGTCCTTCCTAGGCTTATTCTAATCCAATTAGGGTTTTTAACCAATCTTCTGCATCCAATAAGTGATTTTGTGTCATTGGTTGAACAATTAGGTCATTTTATTCCACCCTTAGCTTATTCTAATCCAATTAGGGTTTTTAACCAATAGTGTGCATTCAATAAGTGATTTTGTGTCATTGGTTGAACATTAGGTCATTTTCGTCCTCCCGAGGCTTATTCTAATCCAATAAGGTTTTTAATCAATCTTGTGCATCCAATAATTGATTTTGTCTCATTGGTTGAACATTAGGCCATTTTCGTCCTCCCTAGCCTTATTCTTATCTAATTAGGGTTTTTAATCATTCTTGTGCATCCAATAAATGATTTTGTATCATTGGTTGAACATTTATATGATTTTCGTGCTTCCTAGGCTTATTCGAATCCAATAAGGGTTTTTAACCAATCTTGCGCATCCAATAAGTGATTTTGTGTCATTCGTTGAACATTGAGGTCATTTACGTCCTCCCTAGGCTTATTCTAATACAATTAGGGTTTTTAACTAATCTTGTGCATCAAATAAGTGATTTTGTATCATTCGTTGAACATTTAGGTCATTTTCTTCCTCCCTAGGCTTATTGTAATTCAATTAGGGTTTTTAACCAATCTTTTGCATCCAATAATTGATTTTGTGTCATTGGTTGAACATTTAGGTCATTTTCGTCCTCCCTAGGCTTATCCTAATCCAATTAGGGTTTTTAACAAATCTTTTGCATCCAATAATTGATTTTGTGTCATCGGTTGAACATTTAGGTCATTTTCGTCCACCCTTGGCTTATTCTAAACCAATTAGGGTTTTTAACTAATCTTGTGCATCCAATAAGTGATTTTGTGTCATTGGTGTAACATTTAGGTCATTTTCGTCCTCCATAGGCTTATTCTAATCCAATTAGTGTTTTTAACCAATCTTGTGCATCCAATAATTGATTGTGTGTCATTGGTTGAACATTTAGGTCATTTTCGTCCACCCTTGTCTTATTCTAATCCAATTAGGGTTTTTAACCAATCATGTGCATCCAATAAGTGATTTTGTGTCATTGGTTGAACATTAGGTCATTTTCGTCCTCCCGAGGCTTATTCTAATATAATAAGGTTTTTAATCAATCTTGTGCATCCAATAATTGATTTTGTCTCATTGGTTGAACATTAGGCCATTATCGTCCTCCCTAGGCTTTTTCTTATCTAATTAGGGTTTTTAATCAATCTTGGGCATCCAATAAATGATTTTGTATCATTGGTTGAACATTTATATGATTTTCGTCTTTCCCAGGCTTATTCTAATCCAATAAGGGTTTTTAACCAATCTTGCGCATCCAATAAGTGATTTTGTGTCATTTGTTGAACATTGAGGTCATTTACGTCCTCCCTAGGCTTATTCTAATCCAATTAGGGTTTTTAACTAATCTTGTGCATCCAATAAGTGATTTTGTATCATTCGTTGAACATTTAGGTCATTTTCTTCCTCCCTAGGCTTATTCTAATTCAATTAGGGTTTTTAACCAATCTTTTGCATCCAATAATTGTTTTGTGTCATTGGTTGAACATTTAGGTCATTTTCGTCCTCCCTAGGCTTATCCTAATCCAATTAGTGTTTTTAACAAATCTTTTGCATCCAATAATTGATTTTGTGTCATCGGTTGAACATTTAGGTCATTTTCGTCCACCCTTGGCTTATTCTAAACCAATTAGGGTTTTTAACCAATCTTGTGCATCCAATAAGTGATTTTGTGTCATTGGTGTAACGTTTAGGTCATTTTCGTCCTCCATAGGCTTATTCTAATCCAATTAGGGTTTTTAACCAATCTTGTGCATCCAATAATTGATTGTGTGTCATTGGTTGAACATTAGGTCATTTTCGTCCTCCCTAGGTTTATTCTTATCTAATTAGGGTTTTTAATCAATCTTGTGCATCCAATAACTGATTTTGGTTCATTGGTTGAACATTTATTTGATTTTCGTCCTTCCGAGGCTTATTCTAATCCAATTAGGGTTTTTAACAAATCTTGTGCATCCAATAAGGGATTTTGTGTCATTGGTTGAATATTTAGGTCATTTTCGTCCACCCTTGGCTTATTCTAATCCAATTAGGGTTTTTAACCAATCTTGTGCATCCAATAAGTGATTTTGTGTCATTGGTGTAACATTTAGGTCATTTTCGTCCTCCCTAGGCTTATTCTAATCCAATTAGGGTTTTTAACCAATCTTGTGCATCCAATAATTGATTGTGTGTCATTGGTTGAACATTAGGTCATTTTTGTCCTCTATAGGCTTATTCATATCTAATTAGGGTTTTTAATCAATCTTATGCATCCAATAACTGATTTTCTGTCATTGGTTGAACATTTATTTGATTTTCGTCCTTCCTAGGCTTATTCTAATGCAATTAGGGTTTTTAACCAATCTTGTGCATCCAATAAGTGATTTTGTGTCATCGGTTGAACATTTAGGGCATTTTCGTCCTCTACAGGCTTATTCTAATCCAATTAAGGTTTTTAACCAATCCTGTGCATCCAATAATTGTTTTTTTGTCATTGGTTGAACATTAGGTCATTTTCGTCCTCCCTAGGCTTATTCTAATCCAATTAGGGTTTTTAACCAATCTTGTGCATCAATTAAGCGATTTTGTGTCATTGGTTGAACATTTAGGTCATTTTCGTCCACCCTTGGCTTATTCTAATCCAATTAGGGTTTTTAACCAATCTTGTGCATCCAATAAGTGATTTTGTGTCATTGGTTCAACATTTAGGTCATTTTCGTCCTCCCTAGGCTTATTCTAATCCAATAAGGTTTTTAATCAAACTTGTGCATCTAATAATTGATTTTGTCTCATTGGTTGAACATTAGGGCATTTTCGTGCCCCCTAGGCTTATTCTTATCTAATTAGGGTTTTTAATCAATCTTGTGCATCCAATAACTGATTTTGTATCATTGGTTGAACATTTATATGATTTTCGTCCTTCCTAGGCTTATTCTAATCCAATAAGGGTTTTTAACCAATCTTGCGCATCCAATAAGTGATTTTGTGTCATTCGTTGAACATTGAGGTCATTTACGTCCTCCCTAGGCTTATTCTAATCCAATTAGGGTTTTTAACTAATCTTGTGCATCCAATAAGTGATTTTGTATCATTTGTTGAACATTTAGGTCATTTTCGTCCTCCCTAGGCTTATTCTAATTCAATTAGGGTTTTTAACCAATCTTTTGCATCCAATAATTGATTTTGTGTCATTGGTTGAACATTTAGGTCATTTTCGTCCTCCCTAGGCTTATTCTAATCCAATTAGGGTTTTTAACAAATCTTGTGCATCCAATAAGGGATTTTGTGTCATCGGTTGAACATTTAGGTCATTTTCGTCCACCCTTGGCATTTTCTAATCCAATTAGGGTTTTTAACCAATCTTGTGCATCCAATAAGTGATTTTGTGTCATTGGTGTAACATTTAGGTCATTTTCGTCCTCCATAGGCTTATTCTAATCCAATTAGGGTTTTTAACCAATCTTGTGCATCCAATAATTGATTGTGTGTCATTGGTTGAACATTAGGTCATTTTCGTCCTCCCTAGGCTTATTCTTATCTAATTAGGGTTTTTAATCAATCTTGTGCACCCAATAACTGATTTTGTATCATTGGTTGAACATTTATATGATTTTCGTCCTTCCTAGGCTTATTCTAATCCAATAAGGGTTTTTAACCAATCTTGCGCATCTAGTAAGTGATTTTGTGTCATTCGTTGAACATTGAGGTCATTTACGTCCTTCCTATGCTTATTCTAATCCAATTAGGGTTTTTAACTAATCTTGTGCATCCAATAAGTGATTTTGTATCATTCGTTGAACATTTAGGTTATTTTCTTCCTCCCTAGGCTTATTCTAATTCAATTAGGGTTTTTAACAAATCTTTTGCATCCAATAATTGATTTTGTGTCATCGGTTGAACATTTAGGTCATTTTCGTCCACCCTAGGCTTATTCTAATCCAATTAGGGTTTTTAACCAATCTTGTGCATCCAATAAGTGATTTTATGTCATTGGTGTAACATTTAGGTCATTTTCGTCCTTCCTAGGCTTATTCTAATCCAATTAGGGTTTTTAGCCAATCTTGTGCATCCAATAAGTGATTTTGTGTCATCGGTTGAACATTTAGGTCATTTTCGTCCACCCTAGGCTTATTCTAATCCAATTAGGGTTTTTAACCATTCTTGTGCATCCAATAAGTGATTTTATGTCATTGGTGTAACATTTAGGTCATTTTCGTCCTTCCTAGGCTTATTCTAATCCAATTAGGGTTTTTAGCCAATCTTGTGCATCCAATAAGGGATTTTGTGTCATCGGTTGAACATTTAGGTCATTTTCGTCCACCCTAGGCTTATTCTAATCCAATTAGGGTTTTTAACCAATCTTGTGCATCCAATAAGTGATTTTATGTCATTGGTGTAACATTTAGGTCATTTTCGTCCTTCCTAGGCTTATTCTAATCCAATTAGGGTTTTTAGCCAATCTTGTGCATCCAATAAGTGATTTTGTTTCTTCGGTTGAACATTTAGGGCATTTTCGTCCTCCATAGGCTTATTCTAATCCAATTAGGGTTTTTAACCAATCTTGTGCATCGAATAATTGATTTTGTGTCATTGGTTGAACATTAGGACATTTTCGTCCTCCCTAGGCTTATTCTAATCCAATTAGGGTTTTTAACCAATCATGTGCATCCAATAAGTGATTTTGTGTCATTGGTTGAACATTAGGTCATTTTCGTCCTCCCAAGGCATATTCTAATCCAATAAGGTTTTTAATCAATCTTGTGCATCCAATAATTCATTTTGTCTCATATGTTGAACATTAGGCCATTTTCGTCCTCCTTAGGCTTTTTCTTATCTAATTAGGGTTTTTAATCAATCTTGTGCATCCAATAACTGATTTTGTATCATTGGTTGAACATTTATATGATTTTCGTCCTTCCTAGGCTTATTCTAATCCAATAAGGTTTTTAACCAATCTTGCGCATCCAATAAGTGATTTTGTGTCATTCGTTGAACATTGAGGTCATTTACGTCCTCCCTAGGCTTATTCTAATCCAATTAGGGTTTTTAACTAATCTTGTGCATCCAATAAGTGCTTTTGTATCATTCGTTGAACATTTAGGTCATTTTCTCCCTCCCTATGCTTATTCTAATTCAATTAGGGTTTTTAACTAATCTTTTGCATCCAATAATTGATTTGTGTCATTGGTTGAACATTTTGGTCATTTTCGTCCTCCCTAGGCTTATCCTAATCCAATTAGGGTTTTTAACAAATCTTTTGCATCCAATAACTGATTTTGTGTCATCGGTTGAACATTTAGGTCATTTTCATCCAGCCTTGGCTTATTCTAAACCAATTAGGGTTTTTAACCAATCTTGTGCATCCAATAAGTGATTTTGTGTCATTGGTGTAACATTTAGGTCATTTTCGTCCTCCATAGGCTTATTCTAATCCAATTAGGGTTTTTATCAAATGTTGTGCATCCAATAAGGGATTTTGTGTCATCGGTTGAACATTTAGGTCATTTTCGTCCACCCTTGGCTTATTCTAATCCAATTAGGGTTTTTAACCAATCTTGTGCATCCAATAAGTGATTTTGTGTCATTGGTGTAACATTTAGGTCATTTTCGTCCTTCCTAGGCTTATTCTAATCCAATTAGGGTTTTTAACCAATCTTGTGCATCCAATAAGTGATTTTGTTTCATCGGTTGAACATTTAGGGCATTTTCGTCCTCCATAGGCTTATTCTAATCCAATTAGGGTTTTTAACCAATCTTGTGCATCCAATAATTGATTTTGTGTCATTGGTTGAACATTAGGTCATTTTCGTCCTCCCTAGGCTTATTCTAATCCAATAAGGTTTTTAATCAATCTTGTGCATCTAATAATTGATTTTGTCTCATTGGTTGAACATTAGGCCATTTTCGTGCCCCCTAGGCTTATTCTTATCTAATTAGGGTTTTTAATCAATCTTGTGCATCCAATAACTGATTTTGTATCATTGGTTGAACATTTATATGATTTTCGTCCTTCCTAGGCTTATTCTAATCCAATAAGGGTTTTTAACCAATCTTGCGCATCCAATAAGTGATTTTGTGTCATTCGTTGAACATTGAGGTCATTTACGTCCTCCCTAGGCTTATTCTAATCCAATTAGGGTTTTTAACTAATCTTGTGCATCCAATAAGTGATTTTGTATCATTCGTTGAACATTTAGGTCATTTTCTTCCTCCCTAGGTTTATTCTAATTCAATTAGGGTTTTTAACTAATCTTTTGCATCCAATAATTGATTTTGTGTCATTGGTTGAACATTTTGGTCATTTTCGTCCTCCGTAGGCTTATCCTAATCCAATTAGGGTTTTTAACAAATCTTTTGCATCCAATAATTGATTTTGTGTCATCGGTTAAACATTTAGGTCATTTTCGTCCACCCTTGGCTTATTCTAAACCAATTAGGGTTTTTAACCAATCTTGTGCATTCAATAAGTGATTTTGTGTCATTGGTGTAACATTCAGGTCATTTTCGTCCTCCATAGGCTTATTCTAATCCAATTAGGGTTTTTAACAAATCTTGTGCATCCAATAAGGGATTTTGTGTCATCGGTTGAACATTTAGGTCATTTGTGTCCACCCTTGGCTTATTCTAAACCAATTAGGGTTTTTAACCAATCTTGTGCATCCAATAAGTGATTTTGTGTCATTGGTGTAACATTTAGGTCATTTTCGTCCTCCATAGGCTTATTCTAATCCAATTAGGGTTTTTATCAAATGTTGTGCATCCAATAAGGGATTTTGTGTCATCGGTTGAACATTTAGGTCATTTTCGTCCACCCTAGGCTTATTCTAATCCAATTAGGGTTTTTAACCAATCTTGTGCATCCAATAAGTGATTTTGTGTCATTGGTGTAACATTTAGGTCATTTTCGTCCTTCCTAGGCTTATTCTAATCCAATTAGGGTTTTAACCAATCTTGTGCATCCAATAAGTGATTTTGTTTCATCGGTTCAACGTTTAGGGCATTTTCGTCCTCCATAGGCTTATTCTAATCCAATTAGGGTTTTTAACCAATCTTGTGCATCCAATAATTGATTTTGTGTCATTGGTTGAACATTAGGTCATTTTCGTCCTCCCTAGGCTTATTCTAATCCAATTAGGGTTTTTAACCAATCATGTGCATCCAATAAGTGATTTTGTGTCATTGGTTGAACATTAGGTCATTTTCGTCCTCCCAAGGCTTATTCTAATCCAATAAGGTTTTTAATCAATCTTGTGCATCCAATAATTGAATTTGTCTCATATGTTGAACATTAGGCCATTTTCGTCCTCCCTAGGCTTTTTCTTATCTAATTAGGGTTTTCAATCAATCTTGTGCATCCAATAACTGATTTTGTATCATTGGTTGAACATTTATATGATTTTCGTCCTTCCTAGGCTTATTCTAATCCAATAAGGTTTTTAACCAATCTTGCGCATCCAATAAGTGATTTTGTGTCATTCGTTGAACATTGAGGTCATTTACGTCCTCCCTAGGCTTATTCTAATCCAATTAGGGTTTTTAACTAATCTTGTGCATCCAATAAGTGATTTTGTATCATTCGTTGAACATTTAGGTCATTTTCTTCCTCCATAGGCTTATTCTAATTCAATTAGGGTTTTTAACTAATCTTTTGCATCCAATAATTGATTTTTTGTCATTGGTTGAACATTTTGGTCATTTTCGTCCTCCCTAGGCTTATCCTAATCCAATTAGGGTTTTTAACAAACTTTTGCATCCGATAATTGATTTTGTATCATCGGTTAAACATTTAGGTCATTTTCGTCCACCCTTGGCTTATTCTAAACCAATTAGGGTTTTTAACCAATCTTGTGCATTCAATAAGTGATTTTGTGTCATTGGTGTAACATTTAGGTCATTTTCGTCCTCCATAGGCTTATTCTAATCCAATTAGGGTTTTTAACAAATCTTGTGCATCCAATAAGGGATTTTGTGTCATCGGTTGAACATTTAGGTCATTTATGTCCACCCTTGGCTTATTCTAAACCAATTAGGGTTTTTAACCAATCTTGTGCATCCAATAAGTGATTTTGTGTCATTGGTGTAACATTTAGGTCATTTTCGTCCTCCATAGGCTTATTCTAATCCAATTAGGGTTTTTATCAAATGTTGTGCATCCAATAAGGGATTTTGTGTCATCGGTTGAACAT
>JBBPBP010009779.1:38232067-38247247 GCA_037974735.1 Cicer chorassanicum
GGCTTATTCTAATCCAATTAGGGTTTTTAACCAATCTTGTGCATCCAATAAGTGATTTTGTGTCATTGGTGTAACATTTAGGTCATTTTCGTCCTTCCTAGGCTTATTCTAATCCAATTAGGGTTTTTAACCAATCTTGTGCATCCAATAAGTGATTTTGTTTCATCCGTTGAACATTTAGGGCATTTTCGTCCTCCATAGGCTTATTCTAATCCAATTAGGGTTTTTAACCAATCTTGTGCATCCAATAATTGATTTTGTGTCATTGGTTGAACATTAGGTCATTTTCGTCCTCCCTAGGCTTATTCTAATCCAATTAGGGTTTTTGACCAATCTTGTGCATCCAATAAGTGATTTTGTGTCATTGGTTGACCATTTAGGTCATTTTCGTCCACCCTTGGCTTATTCTAATCCAACTAGGGTTTTTAACCAATCATGTGCATCCAATAAGTGATTTTGTGTCATTGGTTGAACATTAGGTCATTTTCGTCCTCCCGAGGCTTATTCTAATCCAATAAGGTTTTTAATCAATCTTGTGCATCCAATAATTGATTTTGTCTCATTGGTTGAACATTAGGCCATTTTCGTCCTCCCTAGGCTTTTTCTTATCTAATTAGGGTTTTTAATCAATCTTGCGCATCCAATAACTGATTTTGTATCATTGGTTGAACATTTATATGATTTTCGTCCTTCCTAGGCTTATTCTAATCCAATAAGGTTTTTAACCAATCTTGCGCATCCAATAAGTGATTTTGTGTCATTCGTTGAACATTGAGGTCATTTACGTCCTCCCTAGGCTTATTCTAATCCAATTAGGGTTTTTAACTAATCTTGTGCATCCAATAAGTGATTTTGTATCATTGGTTGAATATTTAGGTCATTTTCTCCCTCCCTAGGCTTATTCTAATTCAATTAGGGTTTTTAACTAATCTTTTGCATCCAATAATTGATTTTGTGTCATTGGTTGAACATTTTGGTCATTTTCGTCCAGCCTTGGCTTATTCTAAACCAATTAGGGTTTTTAACCAATCTTGTGCATCCAATAAGTGATTTTGTGTCATTGGTGTAACATTTAGGTCATTTTCGTCCTCCATAGGCTTATTCTAATCCAATTAGGGTTTTTATCAAATGTTGTGCATCCAATAAGGGATTTTGTGTCATCGGTTGAACATTTAGGTCATTTTCGTCCACCCTTGGCTTATTCTAATCCAATTAGGGTTTTTAACCAATCTTGTGCATCCAATAAGTGATTTTGTTTCATCCGTTGAACATTTAGGGCATTTTCGTCCTCCATAGGCTTATTCTAATCCAATTAGGGTTTTTGACCAATCTTGTGCATCCAATAAGTGATTTTGTGTCATTCGTTGAACATTGAGGTCATTTACGTCCTCCCTAGGCTTATTCTAATCCAATTAGGGTTTTTTACTAATCTTGTGCATCCAATAAGTGATTTTGTATCATTCGTTGAACATTTAGGTCATTTTCTTCCTCCCTAGGTTTATTCTAATTCAATTAGGGTTTTTAACTAATCTTTTGCATCCAATAATTGATTTTGTGTCATTGGTTGAACATTTTGGTCATTTTCGTCCTCCCTAGGCTTATCCTAATCCAATTAGGGTTTTTAACAAATCTTTTGCATCCAATAATTGATTTTGTGTCATCGGTTGAACATTTAGGTCATTTTCGTCCACCCTTGGCTTATTCTAAACCAATTAGGGTTTTTAACCAATCTTGTGCATTCAATAAGTGATTTTGTGTCATTGGTGTAACATTTAGGTCATTTTCGTCCTCCATAGGCTTATTCTAATCCAATTAGGGTTTTTAACAAATCTTGTGCATCCAATAAGGGATTTTGTGTCATCGGTTGAACATTTAGGTCATTTATGTCCACCTTTGGCTTATTCTAAACCAATTAGGGTTTTTAACCAATCTTGTGCATCCAATAAGTGATTTTGTGTCATTGCTGTAACATTTAGGTCATTTTCGTCCTCCATAGGCTTATTCTAATCCAATTAGGGTTTTTATCAAATGTTGTGCATCCAATAAGGGATTTTGTGTCATCGGTTGAACATTTAGGTCATTTTCGTCCACCCTTGGCTTATTCTAATCCAATTAGGGTTTTTAACCAATCTTGTGCATCCAATAAGTGATTTTGTGTCATTGGTGTAACATTTAGGTCATTTTCGTCCTTCCTAGGCTTATTCTAATCCAATTAGGGTTTTTAACCAATCTTGTGCATCCAATAAGTGATTTTGTTTCATCCGTTGAACATTTAGGGCATTTTCGTCCTCCATAGGCTTATTCTAATCCAATTAGGGTTTTTAACCAATCTTGTGCATCCAATAATTGATTTTGTGTCATTGGTTGAACATTAGGTCATTTTCGTCCTCCCTAGGCTTATTCTAATCCAATTAGGGTTTTTGACCAATCTTGTGCATCCAATAAGTGATTTTGTGTCATTGGTTGACCATTTAGGTCATTTTCGTCCACCCTTGGCTTATTCTAATCCAACTAGGGTTTTTAACCAATCATGTGCATCCAATAAGTGATTTTGTGTCATTGGTTGAACATTAGGTCATTTTCGTCCTCCCGAGGCTTATTCTAATCCAATAAGGTTTTTAATCAATCTTGTGCATCCAATAATTGATTTTGTCTCATTGGTTGAACATTAGGCCATTTTCGTCCTCCCTAGGCTTTTTCTTATCTAATTAGGGTTTTTAATCAATCTTGTGCATCCAATAACTGATTTTGTATCATTGGTTGAACATTTATATGATTTTCGTCCTTCCTAGGCTTATTCTAATCCAATAAGGTTTTTAACCAATCTTGCGCATCCAATAAGTGATTTTGTGTCATTCGTTGAACATTGAGGTCATTTACGTCCTCCCTAGGCTTATTCTAATCCAATTAGGGTTTTTAACTAATCTTGTGCATCCAATAAGTGATTTTGTATCATTCGTTGAACATTTAGGTCATTTTCTTCCTCCATAGGCTTATTCTAATTCAATTAGGGTTTTTAACTAATCTTTTGCATCCAATAATTGATTTTTTGTCATTGGTTGAACATTTTGGTCATTTTCGTCCTCCCTAGGCTTATCCTAATCCAATTAGGGTTTTTAACAAACTTTTGCATCCGATAATTGATTTTGTATCATCGGTTAAACATTTAGGTCATTTTCGTCCACCCTTGGCTTATTCTAAACCAATTAGGGTTTTTAACCAATCTTGTGCATTCAATAAGTGATTTTGTGTCATTGGTGTAACATTTAGGTCATTTTCGTCCTCCATAGGCTTATTCTAATCCAATTAGGGTTTTTAACAAATCTTGTGCATCCAATAAGGGATTTTGTGTCATCGGTTGAACATTTAGGTCATTTATGTCCACCCTTGGCTTATTCTAAACCAATTAGGGTTTTTAACCAATCTTGTGCATCCAATAAGTGATTTTGTGTCATTGGTGTAACATTTAGGTCATTTTCGTCCTCCATAGGCTTATTCTAATCCAATTAGGGTTTTTATCAAATGTTGTGCATCCAATAAGGGATTTTGTGTCATCGGTTGAACATCTAGGTCATTTTCGTCCACCCTTGGCTTATTCTAATCCAATTAGGGTTTTTAACCAATCTTGTGCATTCAATAAGTGATTTTGTGTCATTGGTGTAACATTTAGGTCATTTTCGTCCTCCATAGGCTTATTCTAATCCAATTAGGGTTTTTAACAAATCTTGTGCATCCAATAAGGGATTTTGTGTCATCGGTTGAACATTTAGGTCATTTATGTCCACCCTTGGCTTATTCTAAACCAATTAGGGTTTTTAACCAATCTTGTGCATCCAATAAGTGATTTTGTGTCATTGGTGTAACATTTAGGTCATTTTCGTCCTCCATAGACTTATTCTAATCCAATTAGGGTTTTTATCAAATGTTGTGCATCCAATAAGGGATTTTGTGTCATCGGTTGAACATTTAGGTCATTTTCGTCCACCCTTGGCTTATTCTAATCCAATTAGGGTTTTTAACCAATCTTGTGCATCCAATAAGTGATTTTGTGTCATTGGTGTAACATTTAGGTCATTTTCGTCCTCCCTAGGCTTATTCTAATCCAATTAGGGTTTTTAACCAATCTTGTGCATCCAATAATTGATTGTGTGTCATTGGTTGAACATTAGGTCATTTTTGTCCTCTATAGGCTTATTCATATCTAATTAGGGTTTTTAATCAATCTTATGCATCCAATAACTGATTTTCTGTCATTGGTTGAACATTTATTTGATTTTCGTCCTTCCTAGGCTTATTCTAATGCAATTAGGGTTTTTAACCAATCTTGTGCATCCAATAAGTGATTTTGTGTCATCGGTTGAACATTTAGGGCATTTTCGTCCTCTACAGGCTTATTCTAATCCAATTAAGGTTTTTAACCAATCTTGTGCATCCAATAATTGTTTTTTTGTCATTGGTTGAACATTAGGTCATTTTCGTCCTCCCTAGGCTTATTCTAATCCAATTAGGGTTTTTAACCAATCTTATGCATCAATTAAGCGATTTTGTGTCATTGGTTGAACATTTAGGTCATTTTCGTCCACCCTTGGCTTATTCTAATCCAATTAGGGTTTTTAACCAATCTTGTGCATCCAATAAGTGATTTTGTGTCATTGGTTGAACATTTAGGTCATTTTCGTCCTCCCTAGGCTTATTCTAATCCAATAAGGTTTTTAACCAATCTTGTGCATCCAATAATTGATTTTGTCTCATTGGTTGAACATTAGGCCATTTTCGTCCTCCCTAGTCTTATTCTAATCCAATTAGGGTTTTTAACCAATCTTGTGCATCCAATAAGTGATTTTGTATCATTCGTTGAACATTTAGTTCATTTACGTACTCCCTTGGCTTATTCTAATCCAATTATGGTTTTTAACCATTCTTGTGCATCCAATAAGTGATTTTGTGTCATTTGTTGAACATTGAAGTCATTTTCGTCCTCCCTAGGCTTATTCTAATCCAATTAAGGTTTTTAACCAATCTTGTGCATCCAATAATTGATTTTGTGTCATTGGTTTAACATTAGGTCATTTTCGTCCTCCCTAGGCTTATTCTTATCTAATTAGGGTTTTTAATCAATCTTGTGCATCCAATAACTGATTTTGTGTCATTGGTTAAACATTTATTTGATTTTCGTCCTTCCTAGGCTTATTCTAATCCAATTAGGGTTTTTAACCAATCTTCTGCATCCAATAAGTGATTTTGTGTCATTGGTTGAACAATTAGGTCATTTTATTCCACCCTTAGCTTATTCTAATCCAATTAGGGTTTTTAACCAATAGTGTGCATTCAATAAGTGATTTTGTGTCATTGGTTGAACATTAGGTCATTTTCGTCCTCCCGAGGCTTATTCTAATCCAATAAGGTTTTTAATCAATCTTGTGCATCCAATAATTGATTTTGTCTCATTGGTTGAACATTAGGCCATTTTCGTCCTCCCTAGCCTTATTCTTATCTAATTAGGGTTTTTAATCATTCTTGTGCATCCAATAAATGATTTTGTATCATTGGTTGAACATTTATATGATTTTCGTGCTTCCTAGGCTTATTCGAATCCAATAAGGGTTTTTAACCAATCTTGCGCATCCAATAAGTGATTTTGTGTCATTCGTTGAACATTGAGGTCATTTACGTCCTCCCTAGGCTTATTCTAATACAATTAGGGTTTTTAACTAATCTTGTGCATCAAATAAGTGATTTTGTATCATTCGTTGAACATTTAGGTCATTTTCTTCCTCCCTAGGCTTATTGTAATTCAATTAGGGTTTTTAACCAATCTTTTGCATCCAATAATTGATTTTGTGTCATTGGTTGAACATTTAGGTCATTTTCGTCCTCCCTAGGCTTATCCTAATCCAATTAGGGTTTTTAACAAATCTTTTGCATCCAATAATTGATTTTGTGTCATCGGTTGAACATTTAGGTCATTTTCGTCCACCCTTGGCTTATTCTAATCCAATTAGGGTTTTTAACCAATCTTGTGCATCCAATAAGTGATTTTGTGTCATTGGTGTAACATTTAGGTCATTTTCGTGCTTCCTAGGCTTATTCTAATCCAATTAAGGTTTTTAACCAATCTTGTGCATCCAATAAGTGATTTTGTTTCATCGGTTGAACATTTAGGGCATTTTCGTCCTCCATAGGCTTATTCTAATCCAATTAGGGTTTTTAACCAATCTTGTGCATCCAATAATTGATTTTGTGTCATTGGTTGAACATTAGGTCATTTTCGTCCTCCCTAGGCTTATTCTAATCCAATAAGGTTTTTAATCAATCTTGTGCATCTAATAATTGATTTTGTCTCATTGGTTGAACATTAGGCCATTTTCGTGCCCCCTAGGCTTATTCTTATCTAATTAGGGTTTTTAATCAATCTTGTGCATCCAATAACTTATTTTGTATCATTGGTTGAACATTTATATGATTTTCGTCCTTCCTAGGCTTATTCTAATCCAATAAGGGTTTTTAACCAATCTTGCGCATCCAATAAGTGATTTTGTGTCATTCGTTGAACATTGAGGTCATTTACGTCCTCCCTAGGCTTATTCTAATCCAATTAGGGTTTTTAACTAATCTTGTGCATCCAATAAGTGATTTTGTATCATTCGTTGAACATTTAGGTCATTTTCGTCTTCCCTAGGCTTATTCTAATTCAATTAGGGTTTTTAACCAATCTTTTGCATCCAATAATTGATTTTGTGTCATTGGTTGAACATTTAGGTCATTTTCGTCCTCCCTAGGCTTATTCTAATCCAATTAGGGTTTTTAACAAATCTTGTGCATCCAATAAGGGATTTTGTGTCATCGGTTGAACATTTAGGTCATTTTCGTCCACCCTTGGCATTTTCTAATCCAATTAGGGTTTTTAACCAATCTTGTGCATCCAATAAGTGATTTTGTGTCATTGGTGTAACATTTAGGTCATTTTCGTCCTCCATAGGCTTATTCTAATCCAATTAGGGTTTTTAACCAATCTTGTGCATCCAATAATTGATTGTGTGTCATTGGTTGAACATTAGGTCATTTTCGTCCTCCCTAGGCTTATTCTTATCTAATTAGGGTTTTTAATCAATCTTGTGCACCCAATAACTGATTTTGTATCATTGGTTGAACATTTATATGATTTTCGTCCTTCCTAGGCTTATTCTAATCCAATAAGGGTTTTTAACCAATCTTGCGCATCTAGTAAGTGATTTTGTGTCATTCGTTGAACATTGAGGTCATTTACGTCCTTCCTATGCTTATTCTAATCCAATTAGGGTTTTTAACTAATCTTGTGCATCCAATAAGTGATTTTGTATCATTCGTTGAACATTTAGGTTATTTTCTTCCTCCCTAGGCTTATTCTAATTCAATTAGGGTTTTTAACAAATCTTTTGCATCCAATAATTGATTTTGTGTCATCGGTTGAACATTTAGGTCATTTTCGTCCACCCTAGGCTTATTCTAATCCAATTAGGGTTTTTAACCAATCTTGTGCATCCAATAAGTGATTTTATGTCATTGGTGTAACATTTAGGTCATTTTCGTCCTTCCTAGGCTTATTCTAATCCAATTAGGGTTTTTAGCCAATCTTGTGCATCCAATAAGTGATTTTGTGTCATCGGTTGAACATTTAGGTCATTTTCGTCCACCCTAGGCTTATTCTAATCCAATTAGGGTTTTTAACCATTCTTGTGCATCCAATAAGTGATTTTATGTCATTGGTGTAACATTTAGGTCATTTTCGTCCTTCCTAGGCTTATTCTAATCCAATTAGGGTTTTTAGCCAATCTTGTGCATCCAATAAGGGATTTTGTGTCATCGGTTGAACATTTAGGTCATTTTCGTCCACCCTAGGCTTATTCTAATCCAATTAGGGTTTTTAACCAATCTTGTGCATCCAATAAGTGATTTTATGTCATTGGTGTAACATTTAGGTCATTTTCGTCCTTCCTAGGCTTATTCTAATCCAATTAGGGTTTTTAGCCAATCTTGTGCATCCAATAAGTGATTTTGTTTCTTCGGTTGAACATTTAGGGCATTTTCGTCCTCCATAGGCTTATTCTAATCCAATTAGGGTTTTTAACCAATCTTGTGCATCGAATAATTGATTTTGTGTCATTGGTTGAACATTAGGACATTTTCGTCCTCCCTAGGCTTATTCTAATCCAATTAGGGTTTTTAACCAATCATGTGCATCCAATAAGTGATTTTGTGTCATTGGTTGAACATTAGGTCATTTTCGTCCTCCCAAGGCATATTCTAATCCAATAAGGTTTTTAATCAATCTTGTGCATCCAATAATTCATTTTGTCTCATATGTTGAACATTAGGCCATTTTCGTCCTCCTTAGGCTTTTTCTTATCTAATTAGGGTTTTTAATCAATCTTGTGCATCCAATAACTGATTTTGTATCATTGGTTGAACATTTATATGATTTTCGTCCTTCCTAGGCTTATTCTAATCCAATAAGGTTTTTAACCAATCTTGCGCATCCAATAAGTGATTTTGTGTCATTCGTTGAACATTGAGGTCATTTACGTCCTCCCTAGGCTTATTCTAATCCAATTAGGGTTTTTAAGTAATCTTGTGCATCCAATAAGTGATTTTGTATCATTCGTTGAACAATTAGGTCATTTTCTTCCTCCCTAGGCTTATTCTAATTCAATTAGGGTTTTTAACTAATCTTTTGCATCCAATAATTGATTGTGTGTCATCGGTTGAACATTTAGGTCATTTTCGTCCACCGTTGGCTTATTCTAAACCAATTAGGGTTTTTAACCAATCTTGTGCATTCAATCAGGGATTTTGTGTCATTGGTGTAACATTCAGGTCATTTTCGTCCTCCATTGGCTTAGTCTAATCCAATTAGGGTTTTTAACAAATCTTGTGCATCCAATAAGGGATTTTGTGTCATCGGTTGAACATTTAGGTCATTTTCGTCCACCCTTGGCTTATTCTAAACCAATTAGGGTTTTTAACCAATCTTGTGCATCCAATAAGTGATTTTGTGTCATTGGTGTAACATTTAGGTCATTTTCGTCCTCCATAGGCTTATTCTAATCCAATTAGGGTTTTTATCAAATGTTGTGCATCCAATAAGGGATTTTGTGTCATCGGTTGAACATTTAGGTCATTTTCGTCCACCCTAGGCTTATTCTAATCCAATTAGGGTTTTTAACCAATCTTGTGCATCCAATAAGTGATTTTGTGTCATTGGTGTAACATTTAGGTCATTTTCGTCCTTCCTAGGCTTATTCTAATCCAATTAGGGTTTTTAACCAATCTTGTGCATCCAATAAGTGATTTTGTTTCATCGGTTCAACATTTAGGGCATTTTCGTCCTCCATAGGCTTATTCTAATCCAATTAGGGTTTTTAACCAATCTTGTGCATCCAATAATTGATTTTGTGTCATTGGTTGAACATTAGGTCATTTTCGTCCTCCCTAGGCTTATTCTAATCCAATTAGGGTTTTTAACCAATCATGTGCATCCAATAAGTGATTTTGTGTCATTGGTTGAACATTAGGTCATTTTTCGTCCTCCCTAGGCTTATTCTAATCCAATTAGGGTTTTTGACCAATCTTGTGCATCCAATAAGTGATTTTGTGTCATTGGTTGAACATTAGGTCATTTTCGTCCTCCCGAGGCTTATTCTAATCCAATAAGGTTTTTAATCAATCTTGTGCATCCAATAATTGATTTTGTCTCATTGGTTGAACATTAGGCCATTTTCGTCCTCCCTAGGCTTTTTCTTATCTAATTAAGGTTTTTAATGAATCTTGTGTATCCAATAACTGATTTTGTATCATTGGTTGAACATTTATATGATTTTCGTCCTTCCTAGGCTTATTCTAATCCAATAAGGGTTTTTAACCAATCTTGCGCATCCAATAAGTGATTTTGTGTCATTCGTTGAACATTGAGGTCATTTACGTCCTCCCTAGGCTTATTCTAATCCAATTAGGGTTTTTAACTAATCTTGTGCATCCAATAAGTGCTTTTGTATCATTCGTTGAACATTTAGGTCATTTTCTCCCTCCCTATGCTTATTCTAATTCAATTAGGGTTTTTAACTAATCTTTTGCATCCAATAATTGATTTGTGTCATTGGTTGAACATTTTGGTCATTTTCGTCCTCCCTAGGCTTATCCTAATCCAATTAGGGTTTTTAACAAATCTTTTGCATCCAATAACTGGTTTTGTGTCATCGGTTGAATATTTAGGTCATTTTCGTCCAGCCTTGGCTTATTCTAAACCAATTAGGGTTTTTAACCAATCTTGTGCATCCAATAAGTGATTTTGTGTCATTGGTGTAACATTTAGGTCATTTTCGTCCTCCATAGGCTTATTCTAATCCAATTAGGGTTTTTATCAAATGTTGTGCATCCAATAAGGGATTTTGTGTCATCGGTTGAACATTTAGGTCATTTTCGTCCACCCTTGGCTTATTCTAATCCAATTAGGGTTTTTAACCAATCTTGTGTATCCAATAAGTGATTTTGTGTCATTGGTGTAACATTTAGGTCATTTTCGTGCTTCCTAGGCTTATTCTAATCCAATTAGGGTTTTTAACCAATCTTGTGCATCCAATAAGTGATTTTGTTTCATCGGTTGAACATTTAGGGCATTTTCGTCCTCCATAGGCTTATTCTAATCCAATTAGGGTTTTTAACCAATCTTGTGCATCCAATAATTGATTTTGTGTCATTGGTTGAACATTAGGTCATTTTCGTCCTCCCTAGGCTTATTCTAATCCAATAAGGTTTTTAATCAATCTTGTGCATCTAATAATTGATTTTGTCTCATTGGTTGAACATTAGGCCATTTTCGTGCCCCCTAGGCTTATTCTTATCTAATTAGGGTTTTTAATCAATCTTGTGCATCCAATAACTTATTTTGTATCATTGGTTGAACATTTATATGATTTTCGTCCTTCCTAGGCTTATTCTAATCCAATAAGGGTTTTTAACCAATCTTGCGCATCCAATAAGTGATTTTGTGTCATTCGTTGAACATTGAGGTCATTTACGTCCTCCCTAGGCTTATTCTAATCCAATTAGGGTTTTTAACTAATCTTGTGCATCCAATAAGTGATTTTGTATCATTCGTTGAACATTTAGGTCATTTTCGTCTTCCCTAGGCTTATTCTAATTCAATTAGGGTTTTTAACCAATCTTTTGCATCCAATAATTGATTTTGTGTCATTGGTTGAACATTTAGGTCATTTTCGTCCTCCCTAGGCTTATTCTAATCCAATTAGGGTTTTTAACAAATCTTGTGCATCCAATAAGGGATTTTGTGTCATCGGTTGAACATTTAGGTCATTTTCGTCCACCCTTGGCATTTTCTAATCCAATTAGGGTTTTTAACCAATCTTGTGCATCCAATAAGTGATTTTGTGTCATTGGTGTAACATTTAGGTCATTTTCGTCCTCCATAGGCTTATTCTTATCTAATTAGGGTTTTTAATCAATCTTGTGCATCCAATAACTTATTTTGTATCATTGGTTGAACATTTATATGATTTTCGTCCTTCCTAGGCTTATTCTAATCCAATAAGGGTTTTT
Source organism: Cicer chorassanicum (assembly GCA_037974735.1). Lineage (NCBI taxonomy): Eukaryota > Viridiplantae > Streptophyta > Magnoliopsida > Fabales > Fabaceae > Cicer > Cicer chorassanicum. The sequence goes on from JBBPBP010009779.1 coordinate 38,243,660, forward strand.
AACCAATCTTGCGCATCCAATAAGTGATTTTGTGTCATTCGTTGAACATTGAGGTCATTTACGTCCTTCCTATGCTTATTCTAATCCAATTAGGGTTTTTAACTAATCTTGTGCATCCAATATGTGATTTTGTTTCATTCGTTGAACATTTAGGTTATTTTCTTCCTCCCTGGGCTTATTCTAATTCAATTAGGGATTTTAACAAATCTTTTGCATCCAATAATTGATTTTGTGTCATCGGTTGAACATTTAGGTCATTTTCGTCCACCCTTGGCTTATTCTAAACCAATTAGGGTTTTTAACCAATCTTGTGCATTCAATAAGTGAATTTGTGTCATTGGTGTAACATTTAGGTCATTTTCGTCCTCCATAGGCTTATTCTAATCCAATTAGGGTTTTTAACAAATCTTGTGCATCCAATAAGGGATTTTGTGTCATCGGTTGAACATTAAGGTCATTTTCGTCCACCCTTGGCTTATTCTAAACCAATTAGGGTTTTTAACCAATCTTGTGCATCCAATAAGTGATTTTGTGTCATTGGTGTAACATTTAGGTCATTTTCGTCCTCCATAGGCTTATTCTAATCCAATTAGGGTTTTTATCAAATGTTGTGCATCCAATAAGGGATTTTGTGTCATCGGTTGAACATCTAGGTCATTTTCGTCCACCCTTGGCTTATTCTAATCCAATTAGGGTTTTTAACCAATCTTGTGCATTCAATAAGTGATTTTGTGTCATTGGTGTAACATTTAGGTCATTTTCGTCCTCCATAGGCTTATTCTAATCCAATTAGGGTTTTTAACAAATCTTGTGCATCCAATAAGGGATTTTGTGTCATCGGTTGAACATTTAGGTCATTTATGTCCACCCTTGGCTTATTCTAAACCAATTAGGGTTTTTAACCAATCTTGTGCATCCAATAAGTGATTTTGTGTCATTGGTGTAACATTTAGGTCATTTTCGTCCTCCATAGGCTTATTCTAATCCAATTAGGGTTTTTATCAAATGTTGTGCATCCAATAAGGGATTTTGTGTCATCGGTTGAACATTTAGGTCATTTTCGTCCACCCTTGGCTTATTCTAATCCAATTAGGGTTTTTAACCAATCTTGTGCATCCAATAAGTGATTTTGTTTCATCGGTTGAACATTTAGGGCATTTTCGTCCTCCATAGGCTTATTCTAATCCAATTAGGGTTTTTAACCAATCTTGTGCATCCAATAATTGATTTTGTGTCATTGGTTGAACATTAGGTCATTTTCGTCCTCCCTAGGCTTATTCTAATCCAATTAGGGTTTTTGACCAATCTTGTGCATCCAATAAGTGATTTTGTGTCATTCGTTGAACATTGAGGTCATTTACGTCCTCCCTAGGCTTATTCTAATCCAATTAGGGTTTTTAACTAATCTTGTGCATCCAATAAGTGATTTTGTATCATTCGTTGAACATTTAGGTCATTTTCTTCCTCCCTAGGTTTATTCTAATTCAATTAGGGTTTTTAACTAATCTTTTGCATCCAATAATTGATTTTGTGTCATTGGTTGAACATTTTGGTCATTTTCGTCCTCCCTAGGCTTATCCTAATCCAATTAGGGTTTTTAACAAATCTTTTGCATCCAATAATTGATTTTTTGTCATCGGTTAAACATTTAGGTCATTTTCGTCCACCCTTGGCTTATTCTAAACCAATTAGGGTTTTTAACCAATCTTGTGCATTCAATAAGTGATTTTGTGTCATTGGTGTAACATTTAGGTCATTTTCGTCCTCCATAGGCTTATTCTAATCCAATTAGGGTTTTTATCAAATGTTGTGCATCCAATAAGGGATTTTGTGTCATCGGTTGAACATTTAGGTCATTTTCGTCCACCCTTGGCTTATTCTAATCCAATTAGGGTTTTTAACCAATCTTGTGCATCCAATAAGTGATTTTGTGTCATTGGTGTAACATTTAGGTCATTTTCGTCCTTCCTAGGCTTATTCTAATCCAATTAGGGTTTTTAACCAATCTTGTGCATCCAATAAGTGATTTTGTTTCATCCGTTGAACATTTAGGGCATTTTCGTCCTCCATAGGCTTATTCTAATCCAATTAGGGTTTTTAACCAATCTTGTGCATCCAATAATTGATTTTGTGTCATTGGTTGAACATTAGGTCATTTTCGTCCTCCCTAGGCTTATTCTAATCCAATTAGGGTTTTTGACCAATCTTGTGCATCCAATAAGTGATTTTGTGTCATTGGTTGAACATTTAGGTCATTTTCGTCCAGCCTTGGCTTATTCTAATCCAATTAGGGTTTTTAACCAATCTTGTGCATCCAATAAGTGATTTTGTGTCATTGGTTGAACATTTAGGTCATTTTCGTCCACCTTTGGCTTATTCTAATCCAATTAGGGTTTTTAACCAATCATGTGCATCCAATAAGTGATTTTGTGTCATTGGTTGAACATTTAGGTCATTTTCATCCTCCCTAGGCTTATTCTTATCTAATTAGGGTTTTTAACCAATCTTGTGCATCCAATAATTGATTTTGTGTCATCGGTTGAACATTAGGTCATTTTCGTCCTCCCTAGGCTTATTCTAATCCTATTAGGGTTTTTAACCAATCTTGTGCATCCGATAAGTGATTTTGTGTCATTGGTTGAACATTTAGGTCATTTTCGTCCACCCTTGGCTTATTCTAATCCAATTAGGGTTTTTAACCAATCTTGTGCATCCAATAAGTGATTTTGTGTCATTGGTTGAACATTTAGGTCATTTTCGTCCTCCCTAGGCTTATTCTAATCCAATAAGGTTTTTAATCAAACTTGTGCATCTAATAATTGATTTTGTCTCATTGGTTGAACATTAGGCCATTTTCGTGCCCCCTAGGCTTATTCTTATCTAATTAGGGTTTTTAATCAATCTTGTGCATCCAATAACTGATTTTGTATCATTGGTTGAACATTTATATGATTTTCGTCCTTCCTAGGCTTATTCTAATCCAATAAGGGTTTTTAACCAATCTTGCGCATCCAATAAGTGATTTTGTGTCATTCGTTGAACATTGAGGTCATTTACGTCCTCCCTAGGCTTATTCTAATCCAATTAGGGTTTTTAACTAATCTTGTGCATCCAATAAGTGATTTTGTATCATTTGTTCAACATTTAGGTCATTTTCGTCCTCCCTAGGCTTATTCTAATTCAATTAGGGTTTTTAACCAATCTTTTGCATCCAATAATTGATTTTGTGTCATTGGTTGAACATTTAGGTCACTTTCGTCCTCCCTAGACTTATTCTAATCCAATTAGGGTTTTTAACAAATCTTGTGCATCCAATAAGGGATTTTGTGTCATCGGTTGAACATTTAGGTCATTTTCGTCCACCCTTGGCATTTTCTAATCCAATTAGGGTTTTTAACCAATCTTGTGCATCCAATAAGTGATTTTGTGTCATTGGTGTAACATTTAGGTCATTTTCGTCCTCCATAGGCTTATTCTAATCCAATTAGGGTTTTTAACCAATCTTGTGCATCCAATAATTGATTGTGTGTCATTGGTTGAACATTAGGTCATTTTCGTCCTCCCTAGGCTTATTCTTATCTAATTAGG